>CM031376.1:34910781-35321220 GCA_018208015.1 Medicago ruthenica
CTGATAGAAAGCACTTCAGGTTAGTCTTCAAGTTCAATGATGCTGCCATATCCTGGTGCACCAAGAAGGCCTGTTACTGCACTCTCATCTTGTGAAGCTAAGTACATTGCAGGAACCTTTGCAACATGTCAAGCTTTGTGGTTGGATTCAGTGATGAAAGAGCTCAAGTGTGAAGTTGTGAAACCTCTAACACTGAAAATTGACAACATATCTGCCATAAGTCTTGCTAAGAATCCATTCTCTCATGGTAGAAGCAAGCACATTGAGACTAGATTTCATTTCATAGGGAGCAGGTGACTAATGGAATGATTGAAGTGCAGTACTGTCCTACAGAAATGCAGCTTGCAGATGGCTTGCTAAGGCTTGAAGCTTGACATATGTTCCTGCTGGTTGAACAACAGTACCAACCCCCTGAGCTATGTTATGACTCAAGAGCTCTAGAGCTTGGCTAGGGTTTTCTCTTTGTGATAATGAACTGTAGTACCCTAATTTTGTCCTAAGCATTTTTAAAACAAAAATCAAAAAAATCAAAGAGGGAGGAAAAAGTCAAAAGTCAACAAAGTCAACAGAAAAGTCAACATTTCAAAATTGAGGACTTCGCCATGCGAAGCTCACTTCGCACTGCGAAGTCTGCGATTTTTTCTGCAGATTTTTGGTTTCTTTGATTTAATATTCCAGAATTTGTTGCATATCATTTCCACATTTATTTTAAGTAGCATTCATGGCTAATTGGGCCAAGCAAAACCAGAATTGAAGGACTTGCATTAATGCCAAGGTTGGAAGCTTTTTTTCTTCCAACCTAGCATGTGACAAGCAAGTGGGCTTGCCTTGGGCAGCTCTAGTCCCTCCCATGTGACCTGATAACCACCACAAGGTTGCCAGCCACCTGCTTGAGGACTTTCCTCCTGCTTGCTTCCCCCCAAAACCAGTCAAACCAGCTGGATTTTTCACTTGGAAAAAACCATGATTGCCTACTCTGTTTTGCAGCAGCTTTTCACCCTCTCACACCAGCCATAAGTAGCCTTTTCATCCCTCAATCTCTGCACATTACAGTGCACGTTTTCATTGATCAACCATTGAGATTGCAAGGATTGATCCCCAAGCATTAGCCAATTGCAAATCAGCTTTGTTCTTCATCATTACCTTCTAGAATTAGTTGAATTTGTGGCTGAAATCAAGCTGGATCTTGCCCCTTGGTACAAGGCAGGGTTGCCTCTATCCATTAGCATTTAATGCAAAGGGATTCAGCTTAATCTTGGCCACAAATCAGCTGAATTTGGGATTGTGTAATGATGACAAGATTTGGTTTTGGCCTATAAATAGAAGGCAATGCCCAAGGATACAAACACAGTTAACAACAGCATTTCAAGAGCAGAAACTCTACTCATTTTAGCCTACAAAAATCCACAAAATAACCAGAAACAATCCATCCAACACAAAGCTTTCCAAAGTTCCAAAACCTTCACCAATATTCAAACCTCTTGTGAAAGCCTTCAACCAAATCAATCAAGTGCAAGCTGGAGCTTTGCTAAGGAGTTCTGTAAGTTTCTAAGCACTTATCTTGCATTTATAATTGTGTTTGCATAGCTATTTTGGTTCAAAACCCTTTTGATTCCAAAAAAACCCCTTTTGAATTTCAAAGAAATCCCAAGGTTTTCAAAACATCAAACTGGTTTGTCCAACCTTTTTCACCCCAAAAACTCAAAGTTTTTCACCCATCTATAAGGTCCTGAGTGTGTTCAGAAGTTGTTTCTGAACAAAAGTTCAGAAACAGCTTCTGAACCCAAAATAGCATGCTTCGCAGTGCGAAGTCATGGTCGCAGTGCGACCATGACAGAACTCAGAACCTGAGTTTTTGTGTCCAAATGACCAATTTTTGAGGTTCTAGCCCCAGAGCTCAGAACCTAAGAGTTTTTAAACCCATGTTCTTCAAACCACAACAAGGATTTTGCATAATTTTGACAAAATCACAAGTTCGTATGACCATTTTGTGGATAACTTGCAAAACAAGTTATGTTCCCAAACTTCAAACCACATGAACAAACAAGCTATGTTCATCATTTCAATCTAACTTGAACAATAAATATTGTTCATGATGTTCAAAGCTCAAGATGAACATACACCGTTTACGTTCGCATTTTCGCAAAATGAGACGAACTTGCGCGTTTTTTTAGCAAATTTGCTAAACCTTCCCATTTTGGGTTTTCAAACCAAATGTTTTGACATACCTTGGGATTTCTAAAGGATTCAACCCAAAAACATGAATGAAAAGGGATGGTGTGACGTATGTCTCTCCATCGCCCCGATTGTACGAATGCGTGACGTATGTTCTCGTCGCTCAGGACAATCGTCATTCCCTTTTTTTAATATGTACAACCCTAACCAAACCAAATCTTGGCCCTTTGTGGTCAATCCAAACCTTTTGGTCCCCCGTTGGCCATTAGACTCAACCCCTCGACTCATTTGAGTCCCCTCGGTCAATGTTCGACTCGTCCGAGTCCATTGTACCCGTTTCTTGATCTCAGTGGATCAATCGAACAATCGCCCGACTCGTTTGAGTCCACTCGGTCAATGTTTGACTCGTTTTGAGTCCATTGCACTTCCCTTGGTCCCATAGCGACCAATTCAAACCCTTTACTCTAACGGACGTACCTTTTAACCATTCTAATGTGATTCACGAACAAACGCTTAATAAGTCTCCAAGTGCGAGCATACAAGCTACGTTCTAATCGCAAGAATTCGGTTTTAAAACATCGTCCATTTAAAATCAACCAAACACATGTACGTTTTTCTACCAAAGAACTACGTACGCTTTGAATTCTCGACTACCGGGAGATACGTTAGGAGCAAGATCGACATCTTGTCAAGCGCAATAATAAAAACTTTTTTTCCCTTCTTTTCTTTCGTTTGTTTTTATCTCTTTCTCCCCCCTTTATTGTATTTTTAACATAAATGAACATGCGCGCAAAGTATTTAAAAAAACATTCAAGCTTTGACCAAATAGAAGGTTCCCGTTGAGTACAACGGACGTGAGGGGTGCTAATACCTTTCCCCTTGCGTAATCGACTCCCGAACCCGACAATGGTTGCGATGACCAAATCCTTATCCTCATCGTCAAAGGGTTTTATTATCGTTCCCTTTAAACAAAAAAAAAACTTAAGGGTTTATCAACGTTCCCTTTACACAAAAACTTTGGTGGCGGCTTCACAAAGGCCCTCCGAGCGTTTGCGAACGACCTCGGAGGATTTGCGCGTCTTTTTTCCCGAGGAAAAAAACGAGGTGCGCACAGCTGGCGACTTCACTGGGGACCCTGTTCCCACTAATGAGTCAAGCCAACCTATTTGGTTTAAAGTCAATTGTTTTATTTTCTTTGCGTGTCATGTTTATTTACTTTATTCATACATGTTATATTATGTTTATATTTGCTTTATCTGCTTTATATTCATATCCTATATATCAAATGCGGGGGTTACTTGAGTGATGTTACTCCACATTGTTCGGGTTAATGCCGGACGTGTGAGGCTCTCTACCCGAGCTTGAGAAAAAAAACTAAGTTAGAAGGAGGTTGTGTGCGGAAGCCCGCGTTGACGTATGTCCGTGAGGTAGGATGTCCAACCCCGCTTTAGATGAGATTTTCACGTGGAATTAATTGAAGTCATGTCGACGTATGTCCATAGACAACCCTAATTCCATGTGAGGTCTATGACTCTAAGGACCTCTTCTTAGGATATTTCACCATTTAGAGGCCTACATGTGAGGATGGGGGGAGTTCCAAACCTTCATAAACCATACCCTTGCATAACATTTGCATTCATGAAAGTAATTTTCGCATCGTTTTGCTTTATAGGAGTTTAAAAAAGAACGAACAAATATTAGCAAAAAAAAGAAATATGGATTCCGGGAACAAGAATACGCTCGCCTTCAAAATTAAAGCTCCTAGGGTGGAAAGTTTATTAGCTCTAAGCAAGAGGCTCTCTTCGGTCCACAAGAACATCTTCGAGGCAAGCTATGGGCTAATCCTTGATCTTTTACCCGTGAGAATAGATTCAACCGCCTTAACCACTTTGGCGCAATTCTTCGACCCACCTCTACGGTGCTTCACGTTTCAAGACTTCCAACTAGCACCAACATTGGAAGAGTTTGAGAAGATTTTGGGTTGTAGCATGAAAGGTCATGAACTCTATCTCGGTCCGGGAAGGGATCCCACATTTGAAGCCATCGCCGAATCCTTATACCCTCGACACCCAAGAAGTGGCATCTAACTTGGAAGTTAGAGGGAACCTTAAGGGATTTTCAAGAAAGTTTTTGGAAGCCAAAGCTCGGGATTTACTAGCCAACAAAGAGGTAATGGCATTCAACGCCATCTTAGCCCTCTTATCTACGGGATTGTCTTATTCCCCCAACATGGATGATTTCGTAGACTTTCCGGCTCTAGAGGTGTTTATGACTAAAAATCCAGTTCCTACAATCTTAGCGGATTTTTATCATACCCTCTACTCAAGGCATGAACAAGCAAGGGGACGCAAAATTACTTGTTGCACTCCCGTGGTGCAAATTTGGATGATGTCCCACATGCAAGAAACCGAGACTTTGTGGAAACCGGGCCAAGCTCAAATGGTCGCAACGGATGACAACCCTTGCCGAGAAGGACATCCATTGGTTTTCACCCAAACTTAGAGGACCCGGAAATTATCCTCAGCTGCGGGGACTTCCCCAACGTACCCCTCATTGGTACTAAGGGATGTATTAATTACAATCCGGTCCTCTCTCTCCGACAACTAGGTTTTTCAATGGGAGATAAACCTAACGACCTTTTGTTGGAGGCTTTCTACTTAAGGGAAGGCGATCAAGACCCGGCATTGCTAGAGAGAATCCGGGGAGCATGGAGCCAAGTACGCAAGGGAAAGGTCGGCAAGAGAA
This sequence comes from Medicago ruthenica, assembly GCA_018208015.1. Taxonomy (NCBI): domain Eukaryota; kingdom Viridiplantae; phylum Streptophyta; class Magnoliopsida; order Fabales; family Fabaceae; genus Medicago; species Medicago ruthenica. The sequence goes on from CM031376.1 coordinate 34,915,702, forward strand.
ACTGTGTCGCCAAACCCCTTTATACTCAATGGGTGAAGGAGAGGGTCAAAAGCAATCAAGTTACCCTTCGTGGTCATAAAACCCCTCCAAAACCTCCTACATCTAAACCTATTGCAATCATTCCAACAAAGAAGTGGAGGACCTCAAGGCTAAAATTCAGAACTCCAAAACAAAAACGGAGACTTAGAATTGAAGCACCTCCAAGCTTTAGGAGAAATTACTAGGACGAAGAGAGATCGTGATGAAGTATCACATTCTCTCCTAGTATGCCAAAAACGGCTAAGAACCTCCGAAGGGAAAAGGGATTGGATAGGAGGCGGCTTGGTTAGTGCGGATGCTAACCTTGTGGCCAAGGACGAAGAGTTGGAAAGAATTCTACATTCCAACCAAGAGCTCAAGAAGTTTGGCGAACTAGCCATCGAAGCTCAACGGAAATGGAGGTTGAAATTCCAAGAGAAAAATCAACAGCTCCAAGAAGTAGTGAAAGACTACAAAGAGCAGCTTCAAGCCGAACGCGTCCAGCGGCAAAGACATGAGAGTCTCTCTCATCAAGGGAGGCTAAAGTGCAATCTTCTCGAAGAAGACATCAAGAAATTCGAAGAGTACTTCGACAAGATTGCAAGAGCTCATGGGGACCACATTGCACAACTACACGATGAAATTAGAAGTGCAAGAGTCAAGCTAGACCAGCGCAAGGAAGTGATTGAGTACGTATGGCAAGACGCCACCCGATTAAGTGAGGATTTCACTAAATTGGTTGCATTCTCAAATTTCGTGATCACCCAACTTCCAAAGAAGCTAGCGGAGGCCGAGATGGTCATGCCCTACTTTGTCATCCCTATGGAGATCCGGAAGTTTATGAAGTTCTGCAAGGACACCATAGATTTCTATAGGGAGGAGATGAGCAAAGCCGAGAAGCGAGCGGCTATTTGATTTGTAATAGCATTAGTTGCACTTTGTAAACAAATGTTATTTAATCAAATATATTTTGAAGTATAATCAATTTCCCGGTTTAATATTTTGAATTGCTAATATTAATCGTGCACCTTTAAACTCCATAAAGCAAAATAAAAAAAACGCATATTTTGCATACTCATAGCATACATACATCCACATGCATCTTCATGCATTTTTTTCAAAAAAAAACTCATTCATTCCCATTCAACAGTTCAAAGCAATCATAGCCCGAAAACCCCGAAAGCCCTCGGTCCAAGAACCAGATACTCAACACTCGTACGGAACACGAGCTAACAAACAAAGGATCATGGACAATTTGGAACAAACTCAAGCGGCTTTGAGAGAAAAGGTTGATGGAATGAAAGGAAAGATGGATCAGATGCTAGAATTAATGCAAGCTCTATCGGCACGAGAAAGCCACCCTCGCCCAACAACGGGGCATGCGGGTCCCTCTGTAAATGCGGTGGAGGAACAAGAGGACTTTGGTCCAGTCAAAAGGGTATCCAATGTTAAAACTCCCCTGTCAACCATAAGGGAGCGTTTAACCGGCTTTGGACTGTTCGAGGAAATGCACGCCAACTGTGAAGCCTGCAAGGTCAACCCGAATGAGTGCAAAGAGTTGAAGAGCTGTCTTCAAGAGTTAATGGACCAAGGTTGGATCCAAATTGGTTATATAAAGGATGGCACGGACGTTGCTACCTTAGAGTCTAACGGCCCAAAACCTCTCGAGATCCCATACCAAAGGAGAGAGGTACCAATGCCAATACAACCCATAACATTCCACGTACCTGCACCCTTCTCTTTTGAAAGCACAAAGAGGGTACCATGGAATTACCAACCTGTGGCCTATGTGGAAGGAAAACCACTAGCCAAAATTGAGCCCAGCATCACTAACATTACCGGTGTTGGAGGAATGACTAGAAGTGGTAGAGTCTTCGCTCCGAAAGAACTCGGGAAGACGCCAGCTGTACTACCAAAGGAGCCGCTCAAAGAAAAGAGCGTGGAGGAAAAAGAGAACCATGCGGGGCCTTCTCAAAAGACAATCCCGCAAAAAGAGGCCGAAGAGTTCCTAAGGATAATCCAAAAGAGCGAGTACAAGATCATTGACCAGCTAGGTCAAACTCCCTCCAAGATCTCCATGCTATCCTTACTACTCAGCTCGGAAGCACACCGAGAAGCACTACTGCGGATCCTCAGTGAGGCACATGTCACCAAGGACATTCCGGTGGACCAATTCGACGGGATAGTCGGAAATATCACCTCAAGTAGGTACTTGGGTTTCAATGGCGATGAGCTACCCGACGAGGGGCACATTCATAACCGCGCCTTACATATCTCCGTAAAATGCATGGACCACATCCTCTCAAGAGTGCTAGTGGACACGGGGTCATCATTGAATGTCATGCCCAAGACTACCCTTCTCAAACTATCATGTGAAGGGACCGTAATGAAGCCTAGCGCCTTGGTCGTAAAAGCTTTTGATGGGTCAAGAAGAGCCGTCATAGGGGAGATCGACTTACCGGTCCAAATCGGACCTAAGGTTTTCACCATAACCTTCCAAGTCATGGATATTAATCCAACATACAGTTGTCTTCTCGGACGACCATGGATCCATGCGGCCGGAGCCATTACCTCTACCCTGCACCAGAAGCTGAAATTCATCATTGATAACCAAATGATTGTAGTTTCCGGGCAAGAGGACATGATGGTAAGCCATCTCTCATCTTTCCGTTATATAGAAACGGATGAAGAAGCTGTGGACGTCCCATTCCAATCTTTGGAAGTGGCGAATGTCGTGACATTGAGCTCGAAGCCCAAGGAAGAGGCTAGGACAGCCATGTCATCATGGAGGGCGATAAGAGAGGCCCTAGAAGAAAGCCGACCCACCGGATGGGGCAAATTAGTGGACATACCGGAGAAGAAAAATCGCTTCGGGTTGGGGTATCATCCATCAGCCAAAACTTTCTCAAAGCCTCCAAAGCAAGGGATCCTCCCCATTTCGGAAGCATTCATCAGTGCGGGGTTTATCCATGAAGATCAAGTGGCTCTACTCGAAGATGTAGACGAAGACGTGCCTGATTTGGTGTATCGTTGCGCTTCGGATGAAGCTTTGAACAATTGGAGGGCTATCGCAATTCCCGAGATCATTACCAGGATCAAGTAATAAACCATGTTTGTTTGTTTTTTACTTTTAAATAAAAAAAAATCATTTAGCTCTGCCCAAGGCAAATGATTAGTCGTGTGGGGCCCCCATGTTTTAAAAGTTGTTTACAATCATGAATAAAAGCAATCTTTTATGTTCATTTGAGTCTTTTTCTTTTTGCATTTGTTTTAAAAAAAATTTTCTACAAAAAGCCTAAAAAAAATCATACTCATGCAGATCTACAAATCCACCCTCCAAAAACAACACTACCTTAAACCCTTATGACTTCGATTGCCCGATTAATCAAACGGAAGATGATGAAGAGGACGATTATGAACCGCCTGAAGAATTGTCTAGACTTGCAAATCAAGGGGATAGGGTAATACAACCTCACCAAGAATCAGTTGAAAAGGTCAACTTGGGGACCGAAGAGGATAAGAAAGAGGTCAAGATAGGAGCCTCCCTGCACGAGGGTGTGAAAGGAAAGTTGATCAAGCTTCTGCAAGAGTACGTGGACGTATTCGCTTGGTCGTATCAAGACATGCCGGGTTTAGACCCTAACATCGTTGTACACAAGCTGCCACTCAAGCCGGAATGCCCGCCAGTGAAGCAGAAATTGAGAAGAACTCGACCCGATATGGCTCTCAAGATCAGAGAGGAGGTCAAAAAGCAATTCGATGCCGGTTTCTTAGCCGTAACCAAGTATCCGACATGGGTTGCCAACATTGTGCCAGTTCCGAAGAAGGATGGCAAGGTGAGAATGTGTGTGGATTATCGGGACTTGAATAAAGCAAGCCCAAAGGATGATTTCCCGCTACCACACATCGACATATTGGTGGACAACACAGCCCAATTCTCAGTCTTTTCCTTTATGGATGGTTTCTCGGGATATAACTAAATCAAGATGGCTCCAGAGGACATGGAGAAAACTACATTCATCACCCCATGGGGAACATTCTGCTATAAGGTAATGCCTTTCGGATTAACAAATGCCGGGGCAACATACCAAAGAGCAATGGTGACTCTTTTCCATGACATGATCCATAAAGAAATTGAGGTCTACGTCGACGATATGATTGCCAAATCCCAAACGGAGGAGGATCATCTAGTCCATCTACAAAAGCTTTTCGAACGCCTAAGAAAGTTCAAGCTGCGCTTAAATCCTAACAAGTGCACATTTGGCGTTAGATCCGGGAAGCTATTGGGCTTCATCGTCAGCCAAAGAGGTATTGAAGTGGATCCCGATAAGGTGAAGGCCATCCAAGAAATGCCAGCCCCAAATACCGAGAAAGAAGTCCGGGGTTTCTTAGGAATATTGAACTACATCGCCAGGTTCATCTCACACATGACAGCTACCTGCGAACCAATCTTCAAGCTGCTAAGGAAAAACCAAGCCGTTCATTGGAATGAGGATTGCCAAGAAGCGTTTGACAAGATCAAACAATACCTGCAAGAACCACCGATTTTAATACCTCCGGTTCCGGGTAAACCCCTCATCTTATACCTAACCGTACTTGAAGGATCAATGGGTTGTGTGTTAGGACAACAAGATGAAACGGGAAGAAAAGAGCACGCAATCTACTACCTAAGCAAGAAGTTTACCGACTGTGAAACAAGGTATACTTCACTTGAAAAGACTTGCTGCGCTTTAGCATGGGCTGCTCGACGTCTAAGGCAATACATGTTGACCCATACAACTTGGTTGATATCGAAGATGGATCCCATCAAGTACATCTTCGAAAAGCCTGCCCTCACAGGGAAGATAGCCCGTTGGCAAATGCTGCTGTCTGAGTATGACATCCAATATGTTGCTCAAAAAGCCATCAAAGGGAGTGTTTTATCCGAGCACCTTGCTCACCAACCATTGGAGGATTATCAACCCATACAATTCGACTTCCCAGACGAAGATGTCGTAGCTTTGAATGACGAAGAAGTCACAAGCGATGATGAAGGACCAGAACCAGGAGCTCAATGGAAGCTCGCTTTTGACGGCGCCTCAAATGCCATGGGGCACGGTATCGGAGCAGTTTTAATCTCCCCAAGAAATGGATACCAACCCTTCACAGCAAGGTTGTGCTTTGACTGCACCAATAACATGGCAGAATATGAAGCATGTATCCTAGGCCTCGAAGCAGCAATTGATCTAAGGATCAAAAACCTTGAAGTATACGGTGACTCAGCCTTAGTCATCTATCAGGTCAAAGGAGAATGGGAAACGAGACATCCCAATTTAATTCCCTACCAAGCCCGGGTTGTAGAATTGATCAAGCATTTTGATGAAATCAACTTCCACCATATCCCTCGAGAAGAAAATCAGGTAGCAGATGCTTTGGCTACATCATCATCAATGTACCAAGTAAATTCCTACAACGAAGCACCAATCATAAGGATGGATCGTAGAGACAAACCAGTTGTATGCGCATCAGTCGAAGAAGGACTTGACAACAAACCTTGGTTCTACGACATCAAGCGATACCTCGAAGAGCAAGAGTATCCAGAAAATGTCTCGCACACCGACAAGAGGACCCTCAGAAGATTGGCATCTCAATTCTTCCTCAGTGGAAATACCCTCTACAAAAGAAATTATGACATGGTCCTGCTCAGATGTGTGGATAAACATGAAGCGGACATGCTCATCAAAGAAATCCACGAGGGATCTTTTGGAACCCATGCTAATGGGCATGCAATGGCAAAGAAAATCCTAAGGGCGGGCTACTATTGGTTAACCATGGAAGCTGATTGTTTCCACTACGCCAAGACTTGTCACAAGTGTCAGATTTACGCCGACAAAGTGCATGTACCGCCAACTCCACTGAACGTCATGACTTCACCTTGGCCATTCTCTATGTGGGGCATAGACATGATTGGAATGATCGAGCCCAAAGCGTCAAATGGACATCGCTTCATCCTCGTTGCCATCGACTACTTCACCAAATGGGTAGAAGCAGCTTCGTATGCGAACGTAACCAAACAAGTGGTAGCCCGATTCATCAAGAAGGAAATCATTTGCCGTTATGGTACTCCCCACAAAATCATCACCGATAATGGGGCAAACCTAAACAACAAGACAATGAAGGAGTTGTGCAAAGATTTCAAGATTGAGCACCATAATTCCTCCCCTTACCGACCAAAGATGAACGGTGCGGTAGAAGCAGCCAATAAGAACATAAAGAAGATCATCCAAAAGATGGTGACAACATATAAGGATTGGCATGAGATGCTTCCCTTTGCGCTACATGGCTACAGAACAGCCATTCGCACTTCAACTGGGGCAACCCCCTTCTCCTTAGTATACGGTATGGAAGCTGTTCTCCCCGTAGAGGTGGAAATTCCTTCGCTAAGGGTCTTGATGGAAACCAAGCTAGAAGAAGCTGAATGGGTCCAAACAAGGTTCGATCAACTGAATCTCATAGAGGAGAAGCGTCTGACGGCAATATGTCATGGCCAACTCTATCAAAGGAGGCTCAAGAGAGCATTCGACAAGAAGGTCCGTCCTCGAGAATTCAAAGAAGGAGACCTAGTGCTCAAGAAGATATTACCTATCCACAAAGATCCCCGAGGGAAGTGGACTCCCAGCTATGATGGGCCGTACGTGGTAAAGAAAGCTTTCTCAGGCGGAGCCCTGATCATCACCACTATGGACGGAGAGGAGTTCCCACTCTCAATAAACTCCGATGCAGTCAAGAGGTATTATGCCTAAAGAAAAAAAGAAAAAAAGCTCGCTAAATCGAAAACCTGAAAGGGCGGTTTAGGCAATAGAGAGCGTCCTGCTAGATTGAAAACCTGAAAAGGCGGTCTAGGCAAAAATTAAGGACATCAAAAAAGGAAATACACCCCGGTGGATTGAAAAACTCGAAAGAGCGATCCAGGCAAAAGTTAGGGGTTAACAAAAAAGAAAGGCAATGACTGCAGCATCCAAGCTCCGGACAAGATTCAAGAGGAGAGGAATCGGTCTCGTCAGCATCTTCCACCAAACGAAAATCTCGAAGTCATAAGGAAATAGCATGTGTTGTGCCAAAACCAACATTTTCTTTTTGCTTTTTCTTGTCTTTCTCTATCTCACTTCTCACTTTGTGTATTTTTTACCCATTCAAGAGGTCAAATCTGCATTGAATAAATTTCCTTTTTGTTATTTTATGTTCTCAGTAGCGCATAAAATTTTGTTTTATTCATGATGAAAATGCTTTAAAACATGGGAAATAAACAAAAGAATTTTCTTCCAAAAAGAGAAAAAAAACAAACAAACTTTGCTTTATTTTGAATCTTCGTGAATTCTGAAAGAATTGCGGTAATTCCCACCAAAATATTGCACCAAAGGACTTATGCTCCTTAGCAAAGGCAAGTGTGTAGCTCGCGGCACGCGGAGCGCAAGAACCCCAAGGGTCAAGAGGAGCAAAATTCCCCAGTAAGCACCCTAAACATCCAAACACCAACAAAGGCTGGATATCGATCATGCTTCCAAAATGATCCTTTATCCCCATAAGCCAAACCACATTGATACTCCCCAGGGAGTCTCAACCCCAAACAAAAGTCCAATCATTATTGGCAAACCCACACAAATCTTCGGGCTTAGGCTCGAACTACATCGGTTTTGATCCCATTTGGGTATGTAGGCAAAGGACCTTGTCCTTCCAAACCGACCAACCAAAAACCAACAAAAAAGAGAAAGCCCAACTGTCATGAACACAACCACAAACAAAGACCGACTCTACTCGGCACCCAACCAACATTATTTTATTCATGCATGCATATTTAAAACCATTCATACACATGCATTTCATTTCATAAATCATGCATCCTCAACAAGGATTCTCCAGTGAATATCACATATTCACCAACATCCATCAACATTCAACCAGGGGCACCTATTTAGGGTAAGACCGCAGCTCGTTAGGAATCGATATTCAGAAGCAGTGCCTGAATAAGATCGCCTAGTTTAGGTATCGATCTCTAGAAGCAGTACCTAGAGTAGATCACCTCCCCCAGTGTATCGACCTTCAGTGTTAGCGGCTGAATAAGATCACAGCTCGTTAGGAATCGACATTCAGAAGCAGTACCTGAATAAGATCACCTAGCTTAGGTATCCACCTCTAGAAGCAGTACCTAGAGTAAACCTCCATCTTAGGTATCCACCTCTAGTGACATCCTAGAGTAAATCACCATCCTCAGGAATCGACCTCTAGAAGCAGTGCCTAGATAAGATTACCTTCATCCCCCAGTGGATCTACCTCCAGTGTTAGCGGCTGGATACGATCAACCTTTTTCAACCATTTCATTTGCATTTCGCGAAGGACAAAATTCGGGTCCTTCTTTTTACTTAATTGATCTTCGCAAAGAGTTCATGAGATGCCCTCGGCACTCACGCACTCTATGCGAAGACACAATTAAGTAGGGGCAGCTGTAGTACCCTAATTTTGTCCTACGCATTTTAAAACAAAAATAAAAAAAATCAAAGAGGGGAAAAAAAGTCAAAAGTCAACAAAAGTCAACAGAAAAGTCAACATTTCAAAATTGAGGACTTCGCAATGCGAAGCTCACTTCGCACTGCGAAGTCTGCGATTTTTCTGCAGATTTTTGGTTTCTTTGATTTAATTCCAGAATTTGTTGCATATCATTTCCACATTTATTTTAAGTAGCATTCATGGCTAATTGGGCCAAGCAAAACCAGAATTGAAGGACTTGCCATTAATGCCAAGGTTGGAAGCTTTTTCTTCCAACCTAGCATGTGACAAGCAAGTGGGCTTGCCCTTGGGCAGCTCTAGTCCCTCCCATGTGACCTGCTAACCACCACAAGGTTGCCAGCCACCTGCTTGAGGACTTTCCTCCTGCTTGCTTCCCCCAAAACCAGTCAAACCAGCTGGGTTTTTCACTTGAAAAAACCATGATTGCCTACTCTGTTTTGCAGCAGCTTTTCACCCTCTCACACCAGCCATAAGTAGCCTTTTCATCCCTCAATCTCTGCACATTACAGTGCACGTTTTCATTGATCAACCATTGAGATTGCAAGGATTGATCCCCAAGCATTAGCCAATTGCAAATCAGCTTTGTTTTTCATCATTACCTTCTAGAATTAGTTGAATTTGTGGCTGAAATCAAGCTGGATCTTGCCCCTTGGTACAAGGCAAGGTTGCCTCTATCCATTAGCATTTAATGCAAAGGGATTCAGCTTAATCTTGGCCACAAATCAGCTGAATTTTGGGATTGTGTAATGATGACAAAGATTTGGTTTTGGCCTATAAATAGAAGGCAATGCCCAAGGATACAAACACAGTTAACAACAGCATTTCAAGAGCAGAAACTCTACTCATTTTAGCCTACAAAACTCCACAAAATAACCAGAAACAATCCATCCAACACAAAGCTTTCCAAAGTTCCAAAACCTTCACCAATATTCAAACCTCTTGTGAAAGCCTTCAACCAAATCAAATCAAGTGCAGCTGGAGCTTTGCTAAGGAGTTCTGTAAGTTTCTAAGCACTTATCTTGCATTTATAATTGTGTTTGCATAGCTATTTTGGTTCAAAACCTTTTGATTCCAAAAAACCCCTTTTGAATTTCAAAGAAATCCCAAGGTTTTCAAAACATCAAAACTGGTTTGTCCAACCTTTTTCACCCCAAAAACTCAAAGTTTTTCACCCATCTATAAGGTCCTGAGTGTGTTCAGAAGTTGTTTCTGAACAAAAGTTCAGAAACAGCTTCTGAACCCAAAATTTCGCATGCTTCGCAGTGCGAAGTCATGGTCGCAGTGCGACCATGACAGAACTCAGAACCTGAGTTTTTGTGTCCAAATGACCAATTTTTGAGGTTCTAGCCCCAGAGCTCAGAACCTAAGAGTTTTTAAACCCATGTTCTTCAAACCACAACAAGGATTTTGCATAATTTTGACAAAATCACAAGTTCGTATGACCATTTTGTGGATAACTTGCAAAACAAGTTATGTTCCCAAACTTTCAAACCACATGAACAAACAAGCTATGTTCATCATTTCAATCTAAACTTGAACAATAAATACTGTTCATGATGTTCAAAGCTCAAAGATGAACATACACCGTTTACGTTCGCATTTTCGCAAAATGAGACGAACTTGCGCGTTTTTTAGCAAATTTGCTAAACCTTCCCATTTTGGGTTTTCAAACCAAATGTTTTGACATACCTTGGGATTTCTAAAGGATTCAACCCAAAAACATGAATGAAAAAGGGATGGTGTGACGTATGTCTCTCCATCGCCCCGATTGTACGAATGCGTGACGTATGTCTCGTCGCTCGGACAATCGTCATTCCCTTTTTTTAATATGTACAACCCTAACCAAACCAAATCTTGGCCCTTTGTGGTCAATCCAAACCTTTTGGTCCCCCGTTGGCCATTAGACTCAACCCCTCGACTCATTTGAGTCCACTCGGTCAATGTTCGACTCGTCCGAGTCCATTGTACCCGTTCTTGATCTCAGTGGATCAATCGAACAATCGCCCGACTCGTTTGAGTCCACTCGGTCAATGTTTGACTCGTTTGAGTCCATTGCACTTCCCTTGGTCCCATAGCGACCAATTCAACCCTTTACTCTAACGGACGTACCTTTTAACCATTCTAATGTGATTCACGAACAAACGCTTAATAAGTCTCCAAGTGCGAGCATACAAGCTACGTTCTAATCGCAAGAATTCGGTTAAAACATCGTCCATTTAAAATCAACCAACACATGTACGTTTTTCTACCAAAGAACTACGTACGCTTTGAATTCTCCGACTACCGGGAGATACGTAGGAGCAAGATCGACATCTTGTCAAGCGCAATAATAAAAACTTTTTTTCCCTTCTTTTCTTTCGTTTGTTTTTATCTCTTTCTCCCCCCTTTATTGTATTTTTAACATAAATGAACATGCGCGCAAAGTATTTAAAAAAACAATTCAAGCTTTGACCAAATAGAAGGTTCCCGTTGAGTACAACGGACGTGAGGGGTGCTAATACCTTCCCCTTGCGTAATCGACTCCCGAACCCGACAATGGTTGCGATGACCAAATCCTTATCCTCATCGTCAAAGGGTTTTATTATCGTTTCCCTTTAAACAAAAAAAAAAACTTAAGGGTTTATCAACGTTCCCTTTACACAAAAACTTTGGTGGCGGCTTCACAAAGGCCCTCCGAGCGTTTGCGAACGACCTCGGAGGATTTGCGCGTCTTTTTTCCCGAGGAAAAAAAACGAGGTGCGCACATACACTACTAGCCGATACCTACCACTCCATCCATGACCGAACCCAAGCTGGCTGTGGAGCTATCCTTTGTTGTACATCCTTGCTCTACCAATGGTTTATCTTCCACCTACCTCAATCCCATGCCTTCAAAGCCAACCTTGAAAAACTCTCTTGGCCTCACAGAATCATGAACCTCGACCCATCCAACATAGTTTGGTACCAGGCAGCTAGTGACGTGGGAAAGATTATTGTTAGTTGTTGTAATATCCCGCTTAGGACTCGAATATTTATTAATATTGGGACGATGTATCAGAAATGTTTTGAGCAAAGGACAATTTGGTAATTTGACAGTTAATGGATTTAATTATATGGCAAGTATATATATATCTCGCTTAGAAGTAACAGTTATCGGTGTTAGAAGATTGTAGAGCAAGCAATGGCATTTTCGTAAATAAAGGGAAGGAGGAGTTTATTTAAAAAGAAGGGGGAAGATATTTTTCTTCATTCTCTTCTCTCCTCTCTCTCTCTAATTCTGATTTCTTCTCCTCTCCTCCCTCAAACCCACGCCCTCCTCCACCTCTCATCAACCCATCAAGCTTTCATCCAATTCCTTGAGAGTTTTGAGCAAAACAAGCTTAGTTTTGGAAGCTAGGACAAGAGAAGTTGAAGAAGAATTAAAGAAAGGATTAGGAGCAAGTTGAAGTTTGAAGTTCAGGATCTAACAAGCATCAAACAAGGCAAAGGTGAGCTCCCTAGGGTTTTATAGCCCCTTTTGAGAGTTGTTTATGCTTAGAGCATTTTTTTATAAAAGCCCTAATTTATGTTAATTGTTAATTCATTGTTCCAGCCATGTTTAATTGATTTATAAGCTTAAGAAAACCCTTTTTATGCCATTTGGGAAGCTTGGGTGTGTTGGGATGGCTTGGAATAATGAAAAATACCATTTTTGAGATTTCTGGACCTGTCATGGTCGCTACAGCGAGCTGGAGCTCGCTACAGCGACCAGGCAGCATTTTATTCTGCCTACTGTCGCTACAAGCGCAGGCTTGTCGCTTCAAGCGCAGGCTTGTCGCTACAAGCGCAGGCTTGTCGCTACAAGCGCGGAGGCCCAGACAGCACTTGACAGCTTTGCTGTTTTGGGTGTTCTGGGACGCGTAGGCATGGTTTTTCGCATCCGTTTTCTCCGTAAACATTTTAGAAACATTTACCATCATTCTAACACATTCAAGAGGCTCCCAAAAGGATGAATATGTATGGAACAAGGATTGAACATTGATTTAGAATAGTTCAGAATTAAAGGGCAAAGTCTAGACGAATACGGGAATTTCATTACAATGCTTATGTAAGCCTTAAGAACGACATATGAGAACGATATGTCTAGAACCTTGAATAGGTTAACAGGAATAGAATTACATTCAGGTATGTTAAGGGTAGTTATCAGGATTCCCTTAATCAGGCAGATTATAAGATACATTAGTCAGGGGTATCTAGTTCCCTCAGTTCAGGCTCAGTTATATTTTTATATCAGGACGTGCCTCAGTGTTCACGTCAGAGTGACACTGGGGGGTACACGTATCAGTTTTATCAGGATATGTATATTCATATAACAGGAATAATAATTAATAATCAGGACAAACTTTGTGTCTTCTGTTCTCTCGACCAGTTAGAGAGAACAGGGGGTTTCAGCATTGCTGAAACGGGCAGGAACTTTCCGTGAGGATAACCACACAGAGTTATAGTGTGTCTCCTGTGCTCTCGACCAGTTGGAGAGGACGGGGGTTCCAGATACAGCTGGAACGGGCAGGAATCTTCCGTGAGGATAACCACGCAATTAGGCAAGAGGAGTCCGGTGTTAGCCTGATATGATAGGAATTTTCACCGGTTATCAGGGGAATGTGCTTCGGGTTTACTCCACCCGGGGGCATTCCATAAAATGAACCCAGATAATATTGTTTGTTCAACGCTAACAGCTAACATAAAGACATTTAACAGTTAATTATATTATTATGTTATCAGGCAGAGAATAGTTATCAGACAGGTATCAGATTCAGGTATCAGTTATCAGGCGGTGATCCTAGGATTCCCCTCGATCACCCAGTTATCAGGACATAGTCTAGATCTCATGACTATTCAGTATCAGACTCAGACAGTGATCCTAGGTTTCCCCTTGATCACTAGTTCAGCAGAATGTAGTCCAGTTTATGACTACACAGTTTAGCAGGACAGTCAGGTAGCCCTCTATGGGTAAGGTTAAGACTTGGCGATCATAGGTATCCCCAAGATTGCCGAGGTAGGCACGGCGACCCTAGGTTCCCTGTGGTTGCCAACAGTAGGTTTTCAGATGAAGATCTTCATGAAGATGCTGGATGGAGTGCAGTTGCTCGTCAAGGACACGCTCAGGAGGCTGACAGATCGTATATGTATATGAGAGTGTAATTGTAAATGATATTTGGATATTTGTATTAACGAGCTATTTGTACTCATTCAGTAGTTTTATATTGTATTTAATATTGAAAATTTTAATGTACCCAGTATCAGATTAATACACATGCTAAATATTCTAGATAATTTAGTGTGGGTGTTACAGTTGTGGTGAATACCCCAATGTGCCTCTTCTTGGTATGCGTTGTGGAATTAGCTACAACCCACTTCTTGCCCGACGACAATTTGGTTACCCAATGAAAACTAATTCAAACAACCTTGCCTTAACTAGTGAGTTCTATCTTAACCATGAAGATCACTCAAACATAAGAGAAAGATTCGCACAAGCTTGGAATGCCATCCGAAGACTCAACAGAAGCCAGTTGGGGAAGAAATCAGATTATGTGCACGAATCTTATACTCAGTGGGTTATTGATAGAACCATGAGCTTTGGCTTACCATACCACCTACCCAGACATTTGTCCTCCACCATTCCCCCACCATCATTACCCCTACCCTTTGACACCAAGGAAGAATTTCAGGAGCAACTGACTAAGGAAAGGCTTGAAAAGGAAACTTGGAAGAGAAGATACCAGGAGCTTGAACGTGAGCACGAAACCTTGAAAGGGAAGTTAGCGGAGAAGAATTGTGAGCTTTTCATTCAGAACCAACGGATGATCGAGAAGGATGATTTGCTTCAGCAAAAAGATGCTTTGCTCAGCCGGGATTCTAAAAGGAAGAAGAGGTTTATGGATTCGTTCTTTGGCGCACATTTAGATTCCAAGGATCCACCTACTCCAGGAACTTGAGTTGAAGTCTTTAGAGTTTTATGTTTAGATTCTAGCTTCCAAAATCTTGTAATCTGTCAATAAGAACTATTTTGTAATATCTTAATGCTTAAACGAAATGTTCAAACCATGATGTTTACAATAACTTCAACAAAGTCCTTCGGTAACAAATCATTCTTTTTTGCATAAGCATAAATCATGCATCATACTATATTCATAGTTTCCCAAACCGAGTCTCACATTTTGTTTTTCCAAAGGTCCATCTGCCAAGTCCAAGAAAGTGGCCCGACGTCCTCAGCAGAAACCGACTTACACGTACAACACTAGAGCATATCAGAGAAAAAGAATGGAACATTTGGAACAAGAAAATCAGGTACTCCGGGGAGAAATGACATTCATGCGGGCCAAGATCGAGGAATTAACAGAGTTAGTGAAACTGCTGGCAGCTACACAGACTCAGCCATCGTCTCCTCCCCCTGGCTCTCTAGTTCAGTTGACGACTGCTACTACTCCGGCTCCGACAGCGCACACCAGTGCTCCACAATACACCATGCCCGACGGATATCCATGGGACATGCCTCTTAGCTCCGGTGAAGGATTCATCCCTATTCCTGCTGCAACTTCTGCTCCACAACCCGGTGTTACTTTTCCTCAGGCTACTGTTGCTTTTTCAGCTCCAGTGATTCATACCACCCCATATGACAACGAACTTATCTACCACACAGAAAGTGTAGGGGCTGAAGATCGGATGGATGGTTTCCAAGAAAATTTTGACGAGATGCAACAGGAAATCAAGGCCCTCCGCGGGAAAGATCTGTTTGGGAAAAATGCCCACAACCTTTGTTTAGTGCTGAATGTCAAGATCCCGCCCAAGTTTAAGGTCCCTGAATTCGAGAAGTACAAGGGGAACACCTGTCCTCAAAGCCACCTGGTAATGTATGCTAGGAAGATGTCTACCCAGACAGAAATCATCAACTTCTCATCCACTACTTCCAGGACAGTCTGACTGGTGCCGCCTTGAAATGGTACATGAGCTTGGACAGCACCAGGATCCAAACTTTCAATGATTTGGGAGAAGCCTTTGTTCGCCAATACAAGTACAACCTGGACATGGCCCCAGACAGAGACCAACTCCGGGCCATGGCTCAAAAGGACAAGGAGACTTTCAAGGAATATGCCCAAAGATAGAGAGAGGTTGCTGCTCAGATTAACCCACCTTTGGAGGAGAAAGAAATGACCAAGATTTTCCTAAATACTCTTGGTTCATTTTATTATGAGCGGATGATTGCAAGTGCACCCAGCGATTTCACTGAAATGGTAAATATGGGCATGCGCCTAGAGGAAGGAGTCCGGGAAGGACGTCTGATCAAGGAAAGTACCCCCGCCAACAGTGGGTAGAAGTTTGGGAACCACTTCCGGAGGAAGAAGGAACAGGAGGTCGGTATGGTCGCTCATGGGAGACCCCAACAAAGATACCCAACCTACTGAAATTCTGGCAGGTACTGATCAGAACCGTAAAACAGAGTACTAAACAAGCAAAACTGAGTACTAAAATACAGGTTCAGAAGTAGTAATAAACAGGACAGAAAATAAAGAACACAGAGTATTTGTTAACCCAGTTCGGTGATAAACAACACCTACGTCTGGAGGATACCAATCCAGGAAGGAAATCCACTAAGAGGGATTAATTCAAATACTTAAGACACAACCCCTGTTCCTAGCCTTATCACTTAATCTCCACCCGTATAGAATTCTATCTAGTAACCCCTAGATATAAGAAACCCCTCTTACTTCCTAATCACGTAATCACAACCCAGTGATTATCAACTTCTGAAAAAACAACTCAATTATGAAGACACACTTCAAGACATCAAAAACATCACTCGTACTTAAAAGCTTAGAGTGAATTACAACTCAAAACAACTAAACAAACTCAAACAGATGAGTGGTGTACAAAACAAAGCCTAAAGCTTACACACTCAAAAACTCAAAGACTCTTATAATAAAAACTGTTTTTGACTCAATCAACTTTCTTCAAAGCAGCACGTCTTCCTTATATATTCTTCAGCAGCTCACATAATTCTGAACCATATATTCTTCAAAGATACAATTCTGAAATTGTTTAGAAGCTCATAGAAGCAAATATAATTCTGAGATATATTTTGCAAAGATTCCTTTGAAAATATATTCATCAATAAAATAAACAAATCTGCAAGAAAGATCTTCACACGAAATAATCAGCCTTCTGGAAATATCAGCCTTGATAAATCTTCAACAAATCTTCAAAAGATACGCAGAAAGAATAAACAAAAAGAACGCAGGAATTCAGCTTCTAAAAGGCAGCTTCTGAAGGTCAACAGAAGTCAACGTCTGAAGGCAGCTTCTGAAGGTCAACAGAAGTCAGCGTCTGAACAGTGCGTCTGATGACCAGTTTAGCGTCTGATGAACAGTTCTGCGTTTGATGACCAGTTCTGCGTCTGAAGGCCAGTATCAGCTTCTGAAACTTCTGAAAACCAATTTCCAGCTTCTGAAGACACAAATAAACATCTGAGGACGCTTTGCTTGCACAATATGATTTTAGCAAACATTTAGCCAACCTTCAAATAACCAACAATCTCCCCCTTTGGCAAATTTTTGGCTAAAATCAAATTCTTCACAAAGACAAGTTCTTCACTCAACACAAATTAATCAACCATGAATAACTACACATAATTAAACATAGCACAAGAGTTAGTAGCGGATAAAATGCTATGTTAAACCAACCAGCTTCAAACCAATCAACTTCACAAAATATCACACCACATCCTGAAGCACACAGGCAACTTCTCAGTTTCTGAAGCACACAAGTAAACTCCCCCTACAGCACAAACACACCAGCTTCTGATAGGAAACAACTAGGAAACTCCCCCTGAAACTCAGCACATCACAAAACCAGTACACAGCTCAGGAACTCTACACTGAAACATTCCTCCTGAGCCAGGGACTCCCCCTCAAACACATCTTCACAACTCTTGTTGTATTGCTTCTGAATTCTGAATAATACTGTCAACTTCTGAAAAAACTGAATTCTGAACAAAACAAACTCTAGACTCTGAAACTTACTACATTCTGAACAGCTACATTCTGAAACCAAACACAAGTTTTTCTCCCCCTTTTTAGCCAAATAATCTTGACAAAACACAAACTTCACATAGGGAACAAAAACTGAATTTTTATCACAGATTGTATCAGACTCAGTATCAAACTCAGCATCTGCAACATCTTCATCTCCCTCACTTCCAGCTTGATCACCTTCAGCAATCTGTAATTGCTATAACTCCTCATGCAGACAAACTCCCAGCTTGCTTCTCAGATTCTCAAATTGCTTGGCATCCAAAGCTTTTGTAAAAATATCAGCAATCTGTTCTTCAGTATCAACATGTTCAAGCTGTACAATCTTCTCCTCCACAAGGTTTCTGGTGAAGTGATTTCTTATATCAATGTGCTTAGTCCTACTATGCTGTATGGGGTTCTTTGAAATGTTGATAGCACTCAGATTATCACAGTACAAAGTCATTACATCTTGTTCAAGATTGTATTCTTCCAGCATCTGCTTCATCCACACCAACTGAGAACAACTACTTCCAGCTGCTATATACTCAGCTTCAACTGTAGACAATGATACACAATTCTGCTTCTTACTGAACCATGAAATCAAGTTATTACCCAGAAAGAAACATCCACCAGAAGTACTCTTTCTGTCATCTGCACTTCCTGCCCAGTCAGCATCACAATACCCAACTAACTCAAAACTTGCACTGTGTGAGTACATAATCCCATAATCACTTGTATTGTTGACATACTTCAGAATCCTCTTCACTTGTGTCAAATGACTCATTTTTGGATCAGCTTGATATCTAGCACAGACTCCAACAGTAAAAGTTATGTCTGGTCTGCTTGCAGTTAGATATAACAAACTCCCAATCATGCTTCTATACTGGCTTTGATAAACTGAAACACCTTGTTCATCTTTTGTCAACTTCAAGTGAGTAGCTGCAGGTGTTCTCTTATGGCTAGCATTCTCCATCCCAAACTTCTTGACTATATTCTTTGCATATTTACTCTGTGAAATGAATATAGTGTCTTCCATCTGCTTGACTTGAAGACCAAGAAAATATGTAAGCTTACCCACAAGACTCATCTCAAATTCTGACTGCATCTCCTGAACAAATAGTTGAACCATCTTGTTTGACATCCCACCAAAAACTATGTCATCAACATAGATTTGTGCTATCATCAGACTCTCATTTTCTTCTTTCACAAACAATGTCTTGTCAGTTCCTCCTTTTCTGTAGCCTTGAGTAACAAGAAACTGTGTGAGTCTCTCATACCATGCTCTAGGTGCTTGTTTCAATCCATACAAAGCTTTCTTCAATTTGTAAACATGATTTGGAAAATTATGATCCACAAACCCCTTAGGTTGTTCAACATAAACCTCTTCCTGTAAGTATCCATTCAGAAAAGCACTCTTCACATCCATCTGAAACAGTTTGAACTTAAGAATGCATGCTACTCCCAACAGTAATCTTATGGACTCTAATTTGGCCACAGGTGCAAAGGTTTCATCAAAATCAAGTCCCTCCACTTGAGAGTATCCTTGAGCAACTAACCTTGCCTTGTTTCTGGTCACAGTTCCATGTTCATCTGATTTGTTCTTGTAAATCCACTTAGTGCCAATGACATTCATACCTTCAGGTCTTGGAACAAGGTCCCACACTTCACTTCTTTTGAATTGATTCAATTCCTCTTGCATAGCCTCAATCCAGAATTCATCAGTAAGAGCTTCTTTAATATTTTTGGGTTCAAATTTTGACACAAAACATGAATCAATAGCTACTACATCTGATCTTTTGGTTCTGACTCCTTGATCCAGACTCCCAATTATTAAATCTCTGGGATGATCCTTCTTAACTCTAATTGATGGTCCTTTACCAATAGGTACATGATCTGGATGAGTTTCTTCTTCTTCAGACTCTACTTCATTTTCTGCAACTAGAGCTTCTGAGGGCTTAACCATAACATCAGACCTGTATCTTCCAGTTAAGGCAACAACATACTTAGCAGATTCACTCTCTACATCTTCTTCTGAGTCTTCCTCAGACCAGGAAACAGTCAGGCTTTTCTTCTGCTTCTTGAGATAAGTAGGACATTCTGACTTGATATGACCATAACCTTCACACTCAAAGCACTGAACACCCTTTGATTGATTACTCTTCTCATCAGTCTTCATCTTCTTCATATCACTTTGTTGCTTACTGTTGTTGAATCTGAAGTTCTGACCTTTGGATTTGAATCTCATGTCAACATGCTTCAAAATCTTATTAAACTGTCTCCCCAGCAACCCAAGAGCTTCTGATAAGCCTTCATCATCCTCATCAATTTCTTGTTGATCCTCAGCTTCAGAATTAACTGCAAAAGCAACTCTTTTTCCTTTCTTCTCAGTACGGTTATTGAAAGTTGTTTCAAAATTCAGCAAGGATCCAATTAACTCCTCAACCTTCATATTAGAGATGTCATGAGCTTCCTCAATAGCTGTCACTTTCATGTCAAATCTTCTAGGAAGTGACCTGAGTATTTTTCTAACAATCTTCTCATCTAACATCTTTTCTCCAAGAGAATCAAAAGAATTAGCCATATCCAGGACATTCATATAGAAGTCTTGAATGTTCTCATCCTCCAACATCTTCAAATTTTCAAATTTTGTGGTGAGTAGTTGAAGTCTGGATAGCTTAACCTTTGAGGTGCCTTCATGAGTTGTCTTGAGGATCTCCCAGGCATCCTTGGCTATGGTACACTGCTTAATCAGTCTGAACATGTTCTTGTCCAATCCATTGAATAGTGCATTCAAGGCTTTGGAGTTTCCAAGAGCCAATTCATCTTCATCCTTTGACCATTCTTCCTCTGGTTTCAACACAGCAGTCTTCTTCCCATCTTGGTCCAGAACAACTGGATGTTCCCAACCCTTCAGCACAACTTTCGAGGTCCTGCTGTCAATGGATTTCAGGAAAGCACACATACGAGACTTCCAGTATTCATAGTTGGAACCATCCAACAAAGGAGGCCTGTTAACAAAACCTCCTTCCTTGTCCATTATTGCCAGAAAAACCTTCCCTAGAGCTCACCCAATAACTGGCAGGGTGCCTGCTCTGATGCCAATTTAAATTCTGGCAGGTACTGATCAGAACCGTAAAACAGAGTACTAAACAAGCAAACCAGAGTACTAAAATACAACTTCAGAAGTAGTAATAAACAGGACAGAAAATAAAGAACACAAAGTATTTGTTAACCCAGTTCGGTGATAAACAACATTTATGTCTGGAGGATACCAATCCAGGAAGGAAATCCAATAAGAGGAATTAATTCAAAGACTCAAGACATAACCCATGTTCCTAGCCTTCTAACTTAATCTCCACCCGTATAGACTTCTATCTAGTAACCCCTAGATATAAGAAACCCCTCTTACTTCCTAATCACGAAATCACAGCCCAGTGATTATCAACTTCTGAAAAAACAACTCAATTATGAAGACACACTTCAAGACATCAAAAACATCACTCGTACTTAAAAGCATAGAGTGAATTACAACTCAAAACAACTAAACCAACTCAAACAGATGAGTGGTGTACAAAACAAAGCCTAAAGCTTACACACTCAAAAACTTAAAGACTCTTATAATAAAAATTGTTTTTGACTCAATCAACTTTCTTCAAAGCAGCACGTCTTCCTTATATATTCTTCAGCAGCTCACATAATTCTGAAGCATATATTCTTCAAAGATACAATTCTGAAATTGTTTAGAAGCTCATAGAAGCAAATATATTTCTGAGATATATTTTGCAAAGATTCCTTTGAAAATATATTCATCAATAAAATAAACAAATCTGCAAGAAAGTGTTGTACCCTAATTTTGTCCCAAGCTTTTTCAAACAAAAATTCAAAAAAAAAGAGAGAAGTCAAAGTCAACAAAAAGTCAACATTTCAGAAGTTAGGACTTCGCAGAGCAAAGTCCCCATCACTCTGCGAAGTCTGCGATTTTTTTGCAGATTTTAATTTCTTTGATTTATTTTCATTTTAGTTATTATTATTATCATCTATCATTATTATTATCATTGTATTTGTCAATGGTGGCTGTTTGGACTCAGCAAAGCAAGAATTGGAGCATGTGCCATTAAATCCAAGGTGAGAAGGTTTTTCTTCCAACCAAGCATGTGCCAAGCAAGTTGGCCTGCCCTTGGGCAGCTCTCATCCCTCCCAATTGCCTACAATCTGACCTTGAGCTTGCCAGCAACCAGCTTACTCTTTTTATTCTTCCTTTTCCACCCTAAAACCAGTCAAACATAGAGGCTTTTGCTTGCCCAAGAGTTGGTTTTACTGCCCTGTTTCAGCAGCTTTTCTTCTCTTCTCACACCAGCCCACATGCTTCTTTTGTTTCCCCCAACCTCTGTACATCCCAGCCCACGTTTTTTTCTTGCTTGGCTTCTCAAGATTGCAAGGTTTAATCCCAAGGACAGCCCAATTGCAAGCTACCCTATTTTTCTCACTTTTTCGTCATCATTGCTGTCTAGAATTAGCTTCATTAATGACTGATTTTAGCCAAAGTCTTGACCATTGCAGCAAGGCAAGGTCACCTCTTCCCTTTAGCATTAAATGCAAAGCAATTCAGTCATGATCATGGCACAAAATCAGCCCTGCTGCAGATTTTCTCATCATGACATTTGATCTCATTTTGGCCTATAAAAGCCATGCAATGCTGCAGGATTAAGGGCAGTTCTTTGAGAGAAAAACACACAGAATTAACACAGCACAAGAGAGAGTTTTAGAGCAAAAAAAACCAGTTCAAAGAGAGTGAGAATTAAGTGAGTTGATACACACCAAAACAGAATTGGTTTTGTGCAAGATTAGAGCAAAGTTACAATCCTTTCTTGCATAAATCATCCCAAACACACACACTAACTTACAATCTTCCAGCAAGAAAACACTTGAAACAGCATTGAATACACAGCAATTACATAGCAAAAAACCAATTGGAGCATTAGAGTCATTGGCCATAATCTCCAACATTTCAAACCTTGCAAACCATCATCATTTCAAGTCCTTTCCATTTCCTTGCAACAAGAGCTTTGGGCTAGGAGTTGGTAAGTCATTCTAACCTGTTTATATTTCATTTACATACTGTTTGCATTTGCTTTTGATTCCAACTTGTTTCAATCTCAGTTTTTGCATTTTTAAGTTTCACTCATTTTTTATTCAAAACCCCTTTTGAACTTAAAAAGAAATCCCAAGGTTTGCAAAACATTTAAACTAAGTTGTTGCACTCCTTTTATTGCTAATTTCAAAAGCTTTTCACTCCTCCAAAAGTTCTGAGATTGCTCAGAAGTTGCTTCTGAACAGCAGTTCAGAAGCAGCTTCTGAACTCAAAATTTCGCAGACTTCGCATTGCGAAGCTCTGGTCGCAGTGCGACCACGACTGAACTCAGAATCTGAGTTCAGGCTTCTAAAAAGCCAATTTTTGGGGTTCTAACCCAAAAGCTCAGAACCTAAGAGGATTGAAACTCATTTTGTTCAAACCATATCAAGAGTTTTGCCTGATATTGGAAGATTCACAAGTTTGAGCAACACTTTTTGAATAACTTGCGAAACAAGTTACGTTCATTAAACTTTCAAAATCAAACTTGAGCAATAAGCTAAGTTCATTATTTTCAAAACCAATCTTGAACAAAAACCTTGTTCATGATTTTCAATCAAACGTGAACTAAAGTCGAACTTGTTCACTTTTTCAAAATCTTTTTCAAACTTGAGCCGAACTTGTGCGTTTTTCACAAATTTGTGCATTTGCCATAAACTTGCCCATTTTCATGCACATAAACAAGGCAAACTTGTTCATAGGTTGCAACAACTAATTTGAACATTAAAACCTTTTCATAAAGTTTTAAATCAAGTGTTTTGATAACTTTGGGATTTCTTAAATTTCAAACAAAACTTGAATGAAAAAGGGATGGTTTGACGTATGTCTCTCCATTTCCCCGGTTGAACGAATGCTTGACGTATGTCTTGTCGTTCGGACAATCGTCATTCTATTTTCAACGCATCCAACCACACAAACCAATTCTTGGCCCTTTGTGGTCAATTTGAACCTTTTGGTCCCCCGTGACCATTTGATTCAATGTTCGACTCGGTTGAGTCACTTTGGTCAATGTTCGACTCGGTTGAGTCCATTGAACCCTTTCTTGATCCCGTCCGATCAATCGAACCTTTTTCGAGTCGGTTGAGTCACTTTGGTCAATGTTCGACTCCGTTGAGTCCATTGAACCTTTTCTTGATCCCGTTGGATCAATCGAACCCTTTTTCGACTCGGTTGAGTCACTTTGTTCAATGTTCGACTCGGTTGAGTCCATTGAACCCTTTCTTGATCCCGTCGGATCAATCGAACCCTTTCTCGACTCGGTTGAGTCATTTTAATCTTTTTGGTCCCCTCGTGGCCAATTCGAACCCTTTTTCCCCAACGGACATGTTTTATCTATTCTAAGCGCGATTTCAAACAAACGCTTAAGCCTCCCATGCGCGAACATACAAGCTACGTTTAATCGCAAGAATACGATCAAAGCATCGTTCTTTAAAAATAACCAACAAAATACGTTTTTCTACCAAAGAACTACGTAGCTTTGATTTCTCCATCGCACCGGGAAATACGTAGGAGCAAGATCATCATCTTGTCAAGCATAATAATAAAAAATAAACTTTTTCCCTTTCTTTATTATCTTTATATTCTCAAGCATGCAAGCAAAACTTTTAAAACATTTTTAGCCTTAGCTAACTAGGAGGTTCCCGTTGAGTACAACGGACGTGAGGGGTGCTAATACCTTCCCCTTGCGTAATCGACTCCCGAACCCGATAATGATTGCGATGACCATCCTTTCCTCATCGTCAAGGGTTTTATTATCGTTTCCCTTTAAAATAAAAACTTAAGGGTTTATCAACATTCCCTTTAAACAAAAACTTTGGTGGCGACTTCACACAACCTTGCTAGCGTTCATACACGTCTCGAGATTTGCGTTTTTTAACGAGAGCGCACTGCTGGCGACTTCACTGGGGACTGTACTTCCTCACTAGCGAGTCAAGCCTATCCTATTTAGCTTTTAAGCTAAATGTTTTTATCTTTTTGCTTGCATGCTTTTATTTTATTGCATGTATATTCACATATTTCATATTGCTTTATATTTATATATGCTTCATTATGCTATGTTCTTATATAAACTGCAGGGTTGTTTCATGAGCGATGTTACTCCACACTGTTCGGGTTAATGCCGGACGTGTGAGGCTCTCTACCCGAGCTTGAGAGAAAATTAAGATAGGATGGTGGTTGTGTAGCGGAAGCCCGCGTTGACGTATGTCCGTGAGGTAGGATGCGGAAACCCCACCTAGAGGAGATTTCACTTGGAAGGTATTGAAGTCTTGCGAGTAATTTGCAATCGACGACCTTAATTCCATGTGGTATCCGTGACTCTAGGGACCTTTTTAGAAAATCTCATCTCTAGAGCCTACATGTGAGGATGGGGGGAAGCTTTGAACATATACCATACTTTTGCATACCATCCATTTGCATTCATGAAAATAATTTTCGCATATCATTTTGCTTTATAGGAAATTAAAAGAGCAACCAAATATTAGCAAAAAGAATATGGCTTCCGGAAATAGAAACACACTCACTTTCAAGATCAAAGCTCCTAAGGTGGAAAGTTTGCTAGCTTTAAGTAAAAGGCTCTCTTTGGTCGACAAGAGTATTTCCGAAGCAAGTTATGGGCTAATACTTGACCTCCTACCCGTGAAGGTAGATTCAGCGGCTTTAACCACTTTGGCTCAATTCTTTGACCCACCTCTCCGGTGCTTCACTTTTCAAGACTTCCAATTAGCCCCGACCTTGGAAGAATTTGAGAAGATTTTGGGATGTAGCATGAAAGACCATGGGCTTTATCTCGGTTCGGGAGAATGCCCTACTTTAGAAGCCATCGCCGAATCCTTATACCTTAATGTCCAAGAAATAACACCTCACTTGGAAACTAGAGGAAACATTAAGGGGTTCACAAGAAGGTTTTTGGAGACCAAAGCTCGGGCCTTGCTAGCTAGCAAAGAAGGAAAGGCATTCAACGCCATCCTAGCCCTCTTGGTCTATGGGATAGTTCTATTCCCCAACATGGAGGACTTCGTAGATATTCCGGCTTTAGAGGTATTCATAACTAAAAATCCGGTTCCCACGCTTTTGGCGGATTTTTATCATTCCCTCTATTCTAGGCATGAACATGGGAGAGGACGCACAATTTCTTGTTGTACTCCTTTGGCGCAAATTTGGATAATGTCCCACATGCCAAGAAGCCGAGATTTTGTAGAAAACCGGGCCAAGCTCAAGTGGTCACAACGGATGACAACTCTCGCCGAGAAGGATATCCATTTGTTTTCTCCAAATTTAGAGGATCCGGAAATCATCCTTAGCTGCGGGGATTTCCCTAATGTACCCCTCATTGGTACTAAGGGATGCATCAACTACAACCCGGTCCTCTCTCTCCGACAACTAGGTTATTCAATGGAAGACAAACCCAATGACCTTTTGTTGGAAGCTTTCTTCTTAAGGGAAGGAGATCAAGACCCGGCATTGCTAGAAAGAATCCGAGGAACTTGGAGCCAAGTGCGCAAAGGAAAGGTTGGCAAGAGGAATTGCGTGGACAAACCTCTTTATACTCAATGGGTGAAGGAAAGGGTCAAAACAATCAAATTACCCTTTGTGGTCATACGCCCTCCTAAACCTCCTACACCTAAGCCAATTGCAACTATTCCCAACAAAGAAGCGGAAGAACTCAAAGCTAAAATTCGAGAACTCCAAAACAAAAATGGGGAGTTAGAATTAAAGCATCTTCAAGCTTTAGGAGAAATCACTAGGACAAAGAGAGATCGAGATGAAACAATAAAATCTCTCCTAGTGTGCGAAAAGCGGCTAAAAATCTCCGAAGGGAAGAGAGATTGGATCGGAGGTGGTTTGGTTAGTGCGGATGCCAACCTTATGGCCAAGGACGAAGAGTTGGAAAGAGTCTTGCATTCCAACCAAGAGCTCAAAAAGTTCGGGGAGCTAGCCATCGAAGCTCAAAGAAAATGGAGATTGAAATTTCAAGAGAAAAATCAACAACTCCAAGAAGTCGTCAAGGACTATAAAGAACAGCTACAAGCCGAGCGCGTCCAACGGCAAAGATATGAGAGCCTTTCCCGTCAAGAGAAGCTAAAATGCAATCGTCTCGAAACCGATATCAAGAAATATGAAGAATATTTCGACAAGATTGCAAGAGCACACGGGGACCATATTGCACAACTACACGATGAAATTAGGAGTGCAAACGTCAAGCTAGATCAACGCAAGGAGATAATTGAGTTTGTATGGCAAGACGCCACCCGATTAAGTGAGGACTTCAC
Organism: Medicago ruthenica; assembly: GCA_018208015.1. Taxonomy (NCBI): domain Eukaryota; kingdom Viridiplantae; phylum Streptophyta; class Magnoliopsida; order Fabales; family Fabaceae; genus Medicago; species Medicago ruthenica. The sequence goes on from CM031376.1 coordinate 34,942,692, forward strand.
TAAATTGGTCGCATTCTCAAACTTGGTCATCGCCCAACTTCCAAAGAAGCTAGCAAAGGCCGAGATGGTCATGCCTTACTTTGTCATCCCTAAGGAGATCCAGAAATTCATGAAGTTCTGCAAAGACACCGTAGACTTCTATAGGGAAGAAATGTACAAAGCTGAAAAACGAGCGGCTATTTGATTTGTATTAGCATTAGTTACACCTCGTAATCTAAATGTTATCAATCAAATAAAATCTTTTGAAGCAATATCTGTAACGCCCGGAAATTTAATTAATTATTTAATTAAATATTTCTGAGTATTTTCGGAATTAATTGTTGAAAGTATTGAGGTTGGAATTTAATCGGTGTATTTCTATGAAGTATTATTTAATTGGTGGATCGACGAAGTTGTAGAAATAATATTGGATTATTATGTTGTTTGAGTTGTTCAGTGGATAGTCGAGTAATTAAGTTGGTTAAGATGGAGAAATAATATTAGCAATAATATTGATAAAGAAAGTATAATAAAAATTAGTTTATTGGTTGGGTTTAATATTTGGTTGCATGAAGTAAAAGTGGGGGGTGTGAAAGTGAAGCCCAATGGATTACATAAAGGTATTATTATTATTATTATTTGGTTATGAAAAAGAAAGAAAATAGGTTATCAGTAAAAAGAAAAGAAAAGGGTTTGTAAAGAAACAAAAAGAAAAAAGGCAGGTTGTACGTAAGAGAAAGAGAATAAGGAGAAGAAGAAGAGACGAGAAAGTGCTGTACGGACAGAGGAGGAAAAGAGGCAAAGTGAAAGCTATGGCAAAAAGGATTCAATCCGGTGGAATGGAGCGGTCTCCAATCCAAGGTAAGGGTGGGGTTCTCACATTCTAAGGGATTGCATAATGATGGGGTATGGTAGACTCTAGGTATATGTGATTGTATGGATTTTGATCCCTTTTGTTCAATTCATGAGGTCTGTGATTTTGATGATGAAATTGGCATGATACATGCTGTTGTTGTGCATTATAATTGTGGTTTGTGATGTATGTTGATGTGTGTGATTCCATGAATTCGTATTCTGTGATAAATGGCTTTTGGGATGATTTGGGATGGGTTGAAATCGGGATTTTTCGTAGCAGAATTGTAGATTTTTGCCTCTGTTAATGCTGTAATCGGTTACCGCTGTCCCGACAGATTTTTGAAAACTTGTAAAACTCATAACTTTTGACTCGGGTGTCCGTTTGACGCGCCGTTCGAACCGTTGTTTCTCTAAAAACATTTGCTATGACTCTATGACTATTTGAAGAGCTGTAACCTTGCTTTATTTGGAATGAATGAATGAGAAGTTTGAATAATATAAGTTGCTTTTCCTGAGTTTTCTTATCTCTGACCCGAATTTTGAAATAAAAACTGGTATTGATCGGTACAAAATTGGTCTTAGGTGTAAATACAAAAGTTGTAGGTATGGATGTTAGTTTTCTAATGCCGTTGGTCTGACGTCAAAACGATTTATAGAACTTGAGTTATGGTCAAATTACTGCACGTAGGTCACAGTGAATTTTTATGGACTTTCTGCACAACTTTTCCGAATTTGAAACGAAAACTGGTATTGATCGGTACAGAATTGGCCTTGGGTGTAAACATGAAGGTTTTAGATAATTTTGTTAGCTTTCCAGTGGCTTTGGTTTGACGTGAAAATGACTTTTAGTTTTTGAGTTATGATGAAAATACTCCAAAGAGGTCTTAGTGAAATTGTACGGTGACAGCATTCTCTGTTTCATGTTTTTGCGTCTTTTTCACACGTCTCTGTTTTAAATTGGTCTTTGGTATAAACATGAAAGTTGTTGATAATTGTGATATCTTTCTAGTATCCTTGGTTTGACATGGAAATATGTTATGTATAATTTGTTATGGTTTTACAAAATTGTATGATGAATTGTCGATGTTTGAATACGATGTTATATGATGAATTGTTGATGTTTGAATACGATGTTATATGACGTTGTTTATGTATGATGCTTGCATGTGTTTTGTTGTTTCATTTTAGAAGTCTCATTCATTGCATCTTGTAACGATGGCCTGAAATTATGGCAAAGCGATGTAGCCTTGTTTGGCAAAGTGACGTGGGGCTCCGGCCTGACATGCCCTATTTGGCATTATTTTGCGACGTTTGGTACCACATGCATATAGGTGAAGTCGGGTCTCATTGCACTATGTGTCGATGATAAATTGTTATAACCGTGACGTGTGGCGATGTTCATGATGTGCTTGATGTGATGATGTTTGAATATTGGTGATGATGATGGTTTATGAAAATGATGTGTGAACATGAATAAAATGATTGGTGAGATAATGAAGTATGATCCTGTGCTTATGTTTTTACTTGCTCATTATTATGCTTTCGTTTATATTGTTTGATATCTCACCCCTTCTGCTGATGTTTCCCCTACCATGGGAAATGGGCAGGTACTTAAGAATAGCTATGGAAGTTGAAGTAACTTTATGAAGTCTCTAGTTGCTGTTAGTTCAAGTTGGTGTCTTGCTCTGATACGTAGCACTCGGGGAAATAGTTGTTATTATTTCAGTTGTTGTATTCTAAGTTAAAATTTATTTCAGTTGAAGAAAAATAAAAAGTGGAATTTTGTTAAGTACTTTGTCGTTTAAAAGATGTTTCTAAGTTGATTCTAAATCATAAGATGAAGTTTGAATTCATGCTGAATAAAGTTGTGATTTCGAATGCTATGTATCAATGTTAAATGAAATACAGGTTGTTTTGTTGTTTTATGTTGAAATGTGACATCCCATGTTTGTTGGAAGTTTTTAAAATACTCTGATTTTCGTTTATATTTACCGGGTAGATTTGGGGTGTTACAATATCAATTTCCCGGCCTTTATTATTTCTTGCTAATATTAATTGCGCGCCTTTAACTCCCTCGTAAAGCAAAATGAAAAAAAAAATGCATGTTTTTGCATACTCATCGCATACATACATTCACATGCATCTTCATGCATTTTTCATAAAAAAAAAAAAAAAAAAAAAACACTCATTCATTTCCCTAAAAACAGTTTGAAGCAATCATAGCCAGAAAACCTAAGAAGCCATCGGCCCAAGAGCCAGATCTCCAACACTCGTACGGAACACGAGCCAACAAGCAAAGGATCATGGATAATTTGGAACAAAATCAAGCGGCTTTGAGAGGAGAAGTTGATGAGATGAAAGGGAAGATGGATCAAATGTTAGAGTTAATGCAAGCTCTATCTGCCCGAGAGAGCAACCCTCGTCCAACCGTGGATGCGGCTAATGTAGTGTGGCCTCCTTACGGTTTACCCCAAGGTTACACCCCACCCGAAGGTGATGACCTTGTACCACCTCCTCAACCACAACTTACAATCCCCGTTAGGAACGAAGAGCATCGTCCTCAAGGGAATTCCACCACTCATCATGAGAATGTTTCTCATAATGTGGAAGGCAATCAGCCAAGACATTCTGCTCTCGACAATACCCACCAAGACAACGATGCCGCCCAATTGTATCGCGTTTTGGAAGAAAGGTTAAAGGCTGTCGAAGGATCCAGCTCATATGGTGCCTACAATGCTTTGGACATATGCTTCGTGCCCGATGTGATAATCCCTCCGAAATTCAAAGTACCGGACTTCGAGAGGTACAAGGGAATTCAATGCCCTAGGAACCATCTACGGATGTTCTGTAGGAAGATGGCGGCCTACGCAACGAACGAGAAACTCATGGTTCATGTGTTTCAAGACAGTTTGAGCGGAGCGTCATTGGATTGGTACATGCAACTTGAGCGTACCCACGTCCAAACTTGGAAAGACTTAGCCGATGCTTTCTTAAAGCAATACAAGTACAATTTGGACATGGCTCCAAATAGGATGCAGTTGCAGAACCTTGTGCAAAGAAGCAACGAGTCCTTCAAAGAGTACGCTCAAAGGTGGAGGGAACTAGCTTCTCGCGTACAGCCACCATTGTTGGAAAGGGAGCTTGTCGATGCCTTCATGGGCACACTTCAAGGCCCATATTATGACAAGATGATTGGAAGCACATCATCTTGCTTTTCCGATCTAGTCATAATCGGTGAAAGAATAGAGGATGGAGTAAAAAGAGGAAAGATCCAAGGCCCTCCAGAAACTCAAGGTGGAGCCAGGAGACCCCCCAGCAATTTTCATAAAAAGAAAGAGGGGGAGACGAACGTTGTTTTAGTGGGACCATCTCGCCCACCAACAAATCAAATGCCTCGCTACCATTATCCTTATGTGGCAGCGGCAGCAGCTCAGGGGCACTACTCACCTCAAGTAATTCCCACGACTCCACCTCGACAACCAGCAGTGTTGCCTCAACAAAATCGGCAGCAACAACAAGGCGGGTACCCATCAAGGAACCAAACGGGCCTGAGGAATAACTACAACAATGTGCAGTTTGATCATGTACCCATGCCATACAGTCAGATCTTGCCATACTTAATCCAAAAGGGGATGGTTGAGCTAAAACCACTACCAGCTTTGGTGCCACCATATCCACCTTGGTATGATGCAAACGCAAGATGTGAATACCACGCGGGGACCCCGGGGAACAACATCGAGGGTTGTAAAGCATTCAAATACAAGGTCCAGAATCTCATTGACCGGAAATTGCTATCCTTCAAGGAGGAGAATCCCAATGTGAAGAGTAACCCATTACCGGGGCACGCGGGTCCCTCTGTGAATGCGGTGGAAGAGCAAGAAAGCGTTAGCCCAATCAAGGAGGTAGCCAATTTAAAGACTCCCCTATCAGTCATTAGAAAAAAATTGACCGGTTTTGTTTTGTTTGAGGAGATGCACGCCGACTGCGAAGCCTGCAAAATCAACCCAGACAAGTGCGAAGAATTGAAGAAATGTCTTCAAGAGCTGATGGATCAAGGTTGGATCCAAATGGGCTATAGAAAGGATAGCACGGGCGTTTCTACCTTGGAGTCTCATGACCCAAAACCTCTCGAGATCCCATACCAAAGGAGAGAGGTATCAATACCTATACAGCCCATAACATTCCATGTTCCGGCACCCTTTTCCTTTGAAAGCACAAAAAGGGTACCATGGAATTACCAACCTGTTGCCTATGTGGAGGGAAAACCATTGGCAAGAATTGAATCCAACATCACTAACATTACCGGTGTTGGAGGAATGACAAGAAGTGGTAGAGTCTTCGCTCCGAAAGAACTCGGGAAGGCACCAGCTGAATTACCAAGAGAGCCGCTCAAAGAGAATAGCGTGGAAGAGGATGAGAATCAAGCGGGACCCTCTCAAAAAGCAGCCCCACAAAAGGAGGCCGAGGAGTTCTTAAGAATAATCCAAAAAAGCGAGTATAAGCTCACTGACCAGTTGGGTCAAACTCCTTCCAAAATTTCCATGTTATCCTTACTACTAAGCTCGGAGGCTCATCGAGAAGCATTACTGCGGATCCTCAGTGAGGCACATGTCACTAAGACATCCATGTGGACCAATTCGACGGGATAGTCGCAAATATTACCTCGAGTAGGTATTTGGGTTTCAACGATGATGAGTTACCCGACGAGGGGCATATTCATAATCGCGCTTTGCACATCTCCGTGAAATGCATGGACCACATCATCTCTCGAGTGTTAGTAGACACGGGGTCATCTTTGAACGTCATGCCCAAGACTACCCTTCTAAAGCTATCATGTGAAGGGACGGTAATGAAGCCAAGCGCTTTGGTAGTAAAAGCTTTTGATGGGTCAAGAAGGGCCGTCGTAGGGGAGATCGACCTACCAGTCCAAATCGGGCCTAAGGTTTTCTCCATCACCTTCCAAGTCATGGATATTAATCCAACTTACAGTTGTCTTCTCGGACGACCATGGATTCACATCGCCGGAGCCATCACCTCTACCCTACACCAGAAACTTAAGTTCATTGTCGATGACAAGATGATTGTAGTTTCAGGACAAGAGGATATGATGGTAAGCCATCTTTCGTTGTTCCGATATATAGAAACGGACGAAGAAGCTGTGGATGTTCCCTTCCAATCTTTGGAAGTGGCGAATGTCGTGACTTTGAGCTTAAAGCCCAAGAAAAAGGCGAGGACAGCCATGTCATCATGGAGGGCAGTAAGAGAAGCTCTGGAAGAGAGTAGACCCGCTGGATGGGGCAAGCTAGTGGACATACCTGAGAAGAAAAATCGCTTCGGGTTAGGATATCATCCATCAGCCGAAACCTCCTCAAAGCCTCAAAAACAAGGGATCCTTCCTATTTTGGAAACATTTGTCAGTGCGGGTTTTATCAATGAAGACCAAGTGGCTTTGCTTGAAGACGCGGATGAAGACATGCCCGATTTAGTGTACCGTTGTGCTTCGGATGAAACTTTGAACAACTGGAGGGCTATCGCAATTCCCGAAATCATTACCAAGCTCAAGTAATATACCATGTTTGTTTTTTGCTTTTAAAAAAAAATCATTTAGCTTTGCCCAAGGCAAATGATTAGTTGTGTGGGGCCCCCATGTTTTAAGTTATTTTCAATCATAAATAAAATTGCATTTTATGTCCAATTGAGTTCTTTTTCCTTTTGTTCTTTAATTGCATTTGTTTTAAAAAAAAAATTTGCTACAAAAGCCTAAAATAAAATCATACTCATGCAGATCCACAAATCCACCCTCCAAAAACAACACTGCCTTAACCCCTTATGACTTCGATTTCCCGATTAATCAAGCTAAAGATGGTGAAGAGGACGATTTCGAGCTTCCTGAAGAATTGTCCAGACTTGCAAATCAAGAGGAAAGGGTAATACAACCCCATCAAGAATCAGTTGAAATGATCAACTTGGGGACCGAAGAGGATAAGAAAGAGGTCAAAATAGGAGTCTCCCTGCAAGAGGATGTGAAGGAAAAGTTGGTTAAGTTTCTACAAGAGTATGTGGATGTATTCGCTTGGTCGTATCAAGACATGCCAGGTTTAGACCCTAACATCGTCGTACATAAACTGCCACTCAAGCCAGAATGCCCACCAGTAAAGTAGAAATTGAGAAGAACCCGACCCGACATGGCTCTCAAGATTAGAGAGGAGGTCAAAAAGCAGTTTGATGCCGGCTTTTTAGCTGTAACCAAGTATCCAACATGGGTTGCCAACATTGTGCCAGTCCCAAAGAAAGACGGCAAAGTCAGGATGTGTGTGGATTATCGGGACTTGAATAGAGCAAGCCCAAAGGATGATTTCCCGCTACCACATATTGACATATTGGTAGACAACACTGCCCAATTCTCAGTCTTCTCCTTTATGGACGGATTCTCGGGATATAACCAAATCAAAATGGTTCCAGAAGACATGGAGAAAACCACATTCATCACCCCATGGGGAACTTTCTGCTATAAGGTAATGCCTTTCGGATTAACAAATGTCGGGGCAACATACCAAAGAGCAATGGTGACTCTTTTCCATGATATGATTCATAAGGAAATTGAGGTCTACGTAGATGACATGATCGCCAAATCCCAAACAGAGGGGGATCATCTAGTCCATTTGCAAAAGCTTTTTGAACGCCTGAGGAAGTTCAAGCTGCGCTTAAATCCTAACAAGTGCACATTTGGTGTTAGATCCGGAAAATTATTGGGTTTCATCGTCAGCCAAAGGGGTATTGAAGTGAATCCTGACAAGGTAAAGGCCATCCAAGATATGCCAGCGCCAAATATCGAGAAAGAGGTCCGTGGGTTCTTAGGAAGATTGAACTACATCGCTATATTCATCTCACATATGACAGCCACCTGCGAACCAATCTTCAAACTGCTAAGGAAGAATCAAGCTGTTCAGTGGAATGAGGACTGCCAAGAGGCGTTTGACAAGATCAAACAATACCTGCAAGAACCACCAATTTTAATACCTCCGGTTCCGGGTAAACCCCTCATCTTATACCTAACCGTGCTTGATGGATTAATGGGTTGTGTGTTAGGACAATAAGATGAAACAGGAAGAAAAGAACACGCAATCTACTACCTAAGCAAGAAGTTCGCCGACTGTGAATCAAGGTATACTTCGCTTGAAAAGACTTGCTGCGCTTTAGCATGGGCTGCTCGACGCTTAAGACAGTACATGTTGACCCATACAACTTGGTTGATATCAAAGATGGATCCCATCAAGTACATCTTTGAAAAGCCTGCCCTCACGGGAAAGATAGCCCGTTGGCAAATGCTGCTATCTGAGTACGACATCCAATATGTTGCTCAAAAGGCTATAAAATGGAGTGTTTTATCCGAGCACCTTGCTCACCAACCATTGGAGGATTATCAACCCATACAATTCGACTTCCCTGATGAAGACGTTGTAGCCGTGAATGACGAAAAGGTCATAAGCGATGATGAAGGGCGATAACCGAGAGCTCGATGGAAGCTCGCTTTCGATGGCGCCTCAAATGCCATGGGGCACGGGATCGGGGCAGTCTTAATCTCCCCAAGAAATGGATACTAACCCTTCACAGCAAGGTTATGCTTTGACTGCACCAATAACATGGCAGAATATGAAGCATGCATCCTAGGCCTCGAAGCAGCAATTGATCTAAGGATCAAAAACCTTGAAGTATACGGTGACTCAGCCTTAGTCATCTATCAAGTCAAAGGAGAATGGGAAACAAAACATCCTAATTTGATTCCCTACCGTGCCCGGATTGTAGAGTTGATTGAGCATTTTGATGAAATCACCTTCCATCACATACCTCGAGAAGAGAATCAGGTGGCAGATGCCTTGGCTACATTATCATCAATGTACCAAGTAAATTTCCGCAACGAGGCGCCAATCATAAAGATGGATCGTAGGGACAAACCGGTTGTATGTGCAGCAGTCGAAGAAGGACTTGACAACAAACCCTGGTTTTACGACATCAAGCGATACCTCGAAGAGCAAGAGTATCCAGAAAATGTCTCACAAACCGACAAGAGAACCCTCAGGAGATTGGCATCCCAGTTCTTCCTCAGCGGAAATACCCTCTACAAAAGAAACTGTGACATGGTCTTGCTCAGATGCGTGGATAAACATGAAGCGGACATGCTCATCAAAGAAATCCACGAGGGATCTTTTGGAACCCATGCCAATGGGCATGCAATGGCAAAGAAAATCCTAAGGGCGGGCTATTACTGGCTAACCATGGAAGCTGACTGTTTCCGCTATGCCAAGACTTGTCACAAATGCCAAATTTACGCCGACAAGGTGCATGTGCCACCAACTCCCCTGAACGTCATGACCTCACCCTGGCCTTTCTCTATGTGGGGCATAGACATGATTGGAATGATCGAGCCCAAGGCTTCAAATGGACATCGCTTCATCCTGGTTGCCATCGACTACTTCACCAAATGGGTCGAAGCAGCTTCGTATGCAAACGTAACCAAACAAGTGGTAGCCCGATTCATCAAAAAGGAAATCATTTGCCGTTACGGCACTCCCCACAAAATTCATTACAGATAATGGGGCAAACCTAAACAACAACACAATGAAGGAGTTGTGCAAAGACTTCAAAATCGAGCACCATAATTCCTCGCCGTATCGGCCAAAGATGAACGGTGTGGTAGAAGCAGCAAATAAGAACATCAAGAAAATCATCCAGAAGATGGTGAAAACATACAAGGATTGGCACGAGATGCTTCCCTTTGCGCTACATGGCTACAGAACAGCCATTCGCACTTCAACTGGGGAAACCCCTTTCTCCTTAGTATACGGTATGGAGGTCGTGCTTCCCATTGAGGTTGAAATCTCTTCGTTAAGGGTCTTGATGGAAACCAAGTTAGAAGAGGCCGAGTGGGTCCAAACAAGGTTCGACCAATTAAACCTCATAGAGGAAAAGCGTCTAACAGCGTTATGTCGTGGACAACTCTACCAAAGGAGACTCAAGAGGGCATTCGACAAAAAGGTCCGTCCTCGAGAATTCAAGGAAGGAGACCTAGTGCTCAAGAAGATATTACCTATCCACAAAGATCCCCGCGGGAAATGGACTCCCAGCTATGATGGACCGTACGTGGTAAAGAAAGCCTTTTCGGGCGGAGCCCTGATCATCACCACTATGGACGGAGAAGAGTTCCCACTCTCAATAAACTCCGATGCAATCAAGAAGTACTACGCCTAAAAAAAAAGGGAAAAAAGAAAAGAAAAAGCTCGCTAAATCGAAAACCTGAAAGGGCGGTTTAGGCAATAGAGAGCGTCCTTGTAGATCAAAAACCTGAGAAGGCGGTCTAGGCAAAAATTAAGGACATCAAAAAAGGAAACATACCCCAGTGGACTGAAAACTAGAAAGAGCGGTCCAGGTAAAAGTTAGGGGTCTCAAAAAAAAGAAAGGCAAAGGACTGCAACATTCAAGATCCGGACAAGATTCAAGAGGGGAAGAATCGGTCTCGTCATCATCTTTCAAAGAATTTCGAAGTCATAACGAAAATAGCATGTGTTGTACCAAAACAACCCTCAAACAAATTTCTTTTTGTTTTTTCTTTTTTCTTATCTTTCTCTATCTTTTCCCCAGAGGAGTAATCACTTCTTACTTCATGTATTGTTACCCATGCAAGGGACCAAATCTGCATTGAATAAAATTCATTTTTTACCTTTTTCATTATTTTGTGTTTCTCATTAGCGCATAAAATGTTGTCTTTATTCATGATAAAAGATGCATTGAAACATGGGAAATAATAACAAAAAAAACTTGCAAAAACAAATGTGTTTTACTTGAATTTTTGTAAATGTCGAAAGAATTTCGGTGGTCCCCAACGTCCCAGCCTGAAACGATTTGGCCAGTCATCTTAAGACTTATGCTCTTCAGCAGAAATAAGTGCGTAGTTCACGGCACGTGAAGCGCAAAGATCCTGAGTGTCGAAGGAACAAAATTCCCCAAGTAAAGCACATCCCAAGCATCTTTTTCATCAACCAAGGCTGGATATCGATCATGCTTCCAAAATGATCCTTATATCCCCAGCAATTCACGAGTAAAAGCCCAATTTTTATTGGCATTCCCCAGTAGAGTCAACCCCAAAGCCCAATCATCATTAACACAATCACAACCAAAGCCCGACTTTGCTCGGCATCCAATCATAACCCCCAGCGTCTAACATGACGTCTGTCATCCCAAATCATTCATAATACATGCATCATATCAAACTCATTCATGCATGCATATACCAAATCATTCATATACATGCATCTCATATTCATATCATGCATCCTCAACCAGTATTCCCCAGTAAGTATCACATATTCACCAACATCTATCAATCATCTCTAGTGTTCCCCAGTGAACCGCTTTCAAGAGCTTCCCCAGTAAGTTCTCCTAGAAAAATCCCCAGAGGTTTTCTTCCCAATTTGGCACATTCCTAAATGGACTTGCTCACGGCCACTAAGATGCCCCAGCTGAGTTTCCCCAGCAGAAATTTCGGAGTGAGTCTACCTCATATCATATCATATTGCATAACATACTGCATAAGACAACATGAAGCATATCAAGCATCAACAATCATGTTCTACTTTTTCAACAATCTAAGTACTAGCCACGTCTAGAGACGATTACACCCATCCCCAGGTATCCACCTCTAGTGTCAGCGGCTAGATAAGGTCACCTTTCCCCAGTGTTTCGACCTCTAGTGTAAGCGGCTGAATACGATCACCTTCATCCCCAGTGGATCTACCTCCAGTGTTAGCGGCTGGATATGATCAACCTTTTCAGTCTAAGCACCTATTCAGGCGACGATCTTTTTATCTTTTCAGTCTAAGCACCTATTCAGGCGACGACTTGTCAGATCTAAGCACCTATTCAGGCGACGATATTTTTATCTTTTCAGTCCAAGCACCTATTCAGGCGACGACTTGTCAGATCTAAGCACCTATTCAGGCGACGATCTTTTTATCTTTTCAGTCTAAGCACCTATTCAGGCGACGACTTGTCAGATCTAAGCACCTATTCAGGCGACGATCTTTTATCTTTTCAGTCTAAGCACCTATTCAGGCGACGACATGTCAGATCTAAGCACCTATTCAGGCGACGATCTTTTTATCTTTTCAGTCTAAGCACCTATTCAGGCGACGACTTGTCAGATCTAAGCACCTATTCAGGCGACGATCTTTTTTCTCTTTTCAGTCTAAGCACCTATTCAGGCGACGACTTGTCAGATCTAAGCACCTATTCAGGCGACGATCTTTTTCCCTTTTCAGTCTAAGCACCTATTCAGGCGACGACTTGTCAGATCTAAGCACCTATTCAGGCGACGATCTTTTACCTTTTCAGTCTAACCGCCTATTCAGGCGACGACTTGTCAGATCTAAGCACCTTTTCAGGCGACGATCTTTTTATCTTTTCAGTCTAACCGCCTATTCAGGAGACGACTTGTCAGATCTAATCACCTGTTCAAGTGACGATCTTTTATCTTTTCAGATCTAATCACCTATTCAGGTGACGATCTATTTTTAATTCCCCAAGCCAGTCTAATCACCTTTTCAGGTGATGATTTGTCTATTCTTAGTTTATGCATCAGTAGCCAAACCAGGTGACCCTGCATTTACTTTTATTCGTTGCATTTGCATATCGTTATTTTCATTATTTACTACAATCTTTTCTTACATTCACTACAAGAAAACAACAAAATAGCGTCGAATTTTAGCGTCGGCCCCCGACACCGACGCTACTAGCGTCTGACTAGAGTCGGCCTAACCCATTCTACAACAATTTCTAATTTCCCTTTATTTTTTTAAAAATTTAGAGTCGGCCCAGCCGACGCTAAAGGGTAGGGGACCCACATATGACTTTTTAGAGCATATTTAGAGTCGGTCTGTCCGACTCTATTATTATTATTGATAAAAATTTAATTTTATAAAATTACTATTACCTATTTTTTCTCAAGTAGGACCCACATATAATTTTTAGATCAGATATAGAGTCGGCTTAGCCGACTCTACTGTTTTTGCTAATAAAATTTATTGTAAGATTAGATAAAATAAAACCTTCAGAACTCTTTTCTTCACTTTCTCTCTCTCCAGAAAAGCCGATCTCACTCTCGCCGCTCTCACCCTCGCCGCCGTCACTCTCTCCCTCCGTCACAAAGGTATTTGTATCCTTTTTCCATAGATCAATTTGTTCTATCATTTGGGAATTAGGGTTTAATGAAATTCTCCTGCCTTTGATTCGTTTTAATGAAATTGATAATTTTAGGGTTTGATGCTTTTGATATCCATGAAAGTTGGGATTAAGAACAGTGAAAACTATTTTCTGGATGATAATCATGAACGAGTTTCAAATCTCCTGTTAGATTTGTTCCAAATAGCTACCATGAACAGAGTTTCTGAATAATAATCACGAACAGAATTTCTGGTTGTTACTTACCAAGAGATTACATGGTGAAGATTTATAGTAAAAACTTAATCATAATTCTTTCAAAAAAAAAAATAATCATAATGATAATTTAATAGATTTTGATGATATGATTCCTTTTTTGGCCAAAATAATATGATTGTTTTTTTTTTTGAAAATGTGATAATTATGCCATGAATGATAATGACCTTAAAACGTTCGAAAGTTGATTCTAATAGTAATTTCCAAACGCCTGGTATCATTCATTCTTAGTTTGCACTGTTCTGTAGCTGTAGAGCAGCAGCAATGTTGGTTCTGTTCCTCTGTATCTTCCTCTTGTTACTCTCTTATTCAAATTCGTCACCGCCTATGGTATTTTCACTCACTTTTTTAATCTCTTTATTTTTATAATTTTTTTTATGCTTATTGTTGTTTTGATTTATTTATTAGGTGATTTCACTTTGATGTCAAAGAAGAAACCAAAACATCAACTAATTGAAGATAAGGTTGAATTTCTCATGCTATAGCTGTTGCTCTTGATACCATAATGAAATGAAATGATTCAGTTCTTATGTTATTTGTTTCATTTCTTTCCAGGTTTTTTGGATTACTGGTGCCAGTCGTGGAATTGGTATAACAATAACTATAACTATACCCTTTTATTTAATTCATTTCACACTTATATTTTCATAGGATTTGTTTATATTTTATAATTCAATTCAAATTCACCCAGAATGAAATCACTTTCATAAGTCACTTATATTTTCATAGGATTTGTTTATATTTGATTACCTACTTAATTACTCTGGTAATGATCATCTTCCCGCAAGTGTTTTTGATCAAATTAATCATGCCATCCAATTTCAGTTTTGGAATCTACTTTTATTTCATTTTATTTGATTTTAGGGCTTTTTTGTGCTTAAACTATTCTCTACTAATGATTCCTTTGCAAAGCCAGAATATTTTCCTTAATTGTAGTTTTTCGTGTGACTTATTTCTTTTGTTTTGTTTACCCTCATCAATGAATGTATATGAAGGGGAAATTCTAGCTCAACAACTTGCAAGTTTAGGGGCCAAGTTAATACTATCTGCAAGGGATGAAGCTGACCTAAACCGAGTAAAGTCACAGCTAAAAGGTACGATAATATAACTTATAGCTGTATGTAATGTAAGGTATACTTTACTCATTTATGTCTGTGAACAGATATGGACACTTGCTGTATCCATTAATGTGTGATTTGCATACCACCAGGTAAGCATGCTGACGAGGCCAAGATTTTACCGTTGGATCTAACATCTGGTGAAGATTCTCTTAGGAAGGTTGTCGATGAAGCAGAATCCTTTTTCCCAGATTCTGGTGTTGATTATATGAATCATAATGCTGCTTATGAGCGTCCTGTAAGTGGTTGATTGCTTTTATCTAATGGTTATATTGCACATATCAGAATTTGCATGGAAAACAAAACCTACATATGCTTGTTATATTAGTTGACACACCTATAAATGTAAAACAAGAGGGGGCAAATGGACTTATTGTGTCCTCTTTTTGAGATATTACGTGTGTGTGTGTGTCTGTCATTTGTGTATATATGTAGGCTTATATATTTTTCTGTCAGTGCTTAGTTGCAATTCTAAAATAGTGAATAACTTTAGACTTTGATTGGTGTGCTTGCATGCTGGTGTATTTGTAGCAAATTAGCAATTATCTTTACTAATTGAACACTGAAATCAAGAAAGTGCCATGACATGCTTGCACATTTACACGCCATAATGATATAAGGATGATGCTTTGTGAGGGTTGATGAAATTTCTATTTAGTAATAATGTTTTTTTTAAGAAGTTAAACTAGCCCACCAAAATTTCTCTTTAATAATAATGTGTACTATTCTTTATGTTTTACATACTTCTTTAATTAAAAATAATAAAATATGAAAATAGTTATTTTGTTTTGCAGAAATCATCCGTCTTAGATGTAACCGAGGATAGTCTCAAGGTATTTCATGAATGTGACTCTTGTTTTTGCTGATTAATTACCAAAGCTTTAAAAAATGTTCCCCTCTCCGCTTTTAGTTTTCTTTCAAAACATTGAAAGCAGTCTTCTGAAATTCTGCATTACTCTTTTTCTCCTGATTAGGCAACATTTGATGTCAATGTTTTTGGGACAATAACTCTTACAAGGCTCTTGACACCTTTCATGTTGAGGAGGGGCAAAGGTCATTTTGTGGTGGTATGTGGGGATTCTTTGATAATCTCTTATTTTGGTTATGGAATCTGCGTAGCAAAATTATGTTAAGTGGTTAGAAAATACATCATGATTGTGGAGCTTGCAGCAAGATGTTTGTGACTCATGCAAGGAAAAAGTATAGAGTAGTCACTTGTTAGCTTTTCAATTACACTATATACTTGAACGGACAATCATAATTTTAAATGTTCGGATATAATATATTGTCACATGTTTTATGTCTTGTGTGCCATAGCTTCTGGCTATGCTAAGCCAATAACTAATATGTTTTATTGTCACATGTTCATTAGATATTTCTCTGAAGTTTTAACCCCATTTCCTGTTTATAAATGTATAATATTTTGTTCTATGTTTACTATCAGATGAGTAGTGCAGCAGGAAAGACACCTGCCCCAGGTCAGGCTGTATACTCGGCTTCAAAATATGCACTAAATGGGTACTTCCATTCCTTGCGTTCAGAGGTATATAGATAGTTTTTATTATCTTTGATGTTGCTTTAGTAGATATTGTTTTATTTCAATTATCATCATACAGTACATATCATGCACCACTAATTTTTTTATGGTTGCAGCTCTGTCAGAAAGGAATCCAGGTAACTGTTGTCTGTCCTGGTCCCATAGAAACAGCAAATAACTCTGGATCACAGGTTCCATCTGAGGTATGCACCTTTGCCAACTAATCATCCATTGTTAGTGTAAAGAAAGACGCTACTTGAGTCTGTCTGTTTTTATTTTACTTTATTTCCACCATGCTAAGTCAAGATACATGACTATTTTCTAAGTTTAGGCATACTACATGTTTTGTAAGAATGAAGGTTGAGAGTGCTAATCAATATACATCACTGTTTTCTAAGTTTATGTTTATACGTTTTACAATAATGCAGATATCTGTTTTCACTGTACTTTTTAGCCATAGTTGATGTATGTAGTTTTACTTCACATTTTTTCTTTTGAAATAAAAGGTATGCACGGGATTAATATTTTAAACTATGAATATGGCTTGCTAATCTAATCTCATGTTTACCAAATGGAAACAACTAAGAATATTCACATGCAACAATAAGAAAAAGTCTTTTCCACTATATGGACTCCGGCTGCATGAATAAAACAATGTCATAAATCATATTTATTGATAAACCATTCTTAAGATCTAGCTCACAGTTTTTCTTGACCTCCCTCTAACTATTGGAATACCCTTCATATGATCTAGACTTCTTATTGAGACTTCTAGTCCACACATGTAAACCACCATTTTGCAGAATAGTTACTATCATGACTTTTTTTATATTGCAATCATTCCCAGTCCTATCTTGTCTTATGTCTCCAAACATGATCAAAATTATGAATAAGAATGAATTATAGGTTGAAGAGAAGCACAAACAAGAACCTAGACCTGGAGTTTACAGTATAAACTTCCTTTATTGTTTGAGCTTGTTCATTACCGTATTCCACTTGAATGTGTGTCATGCAGTGTTTTTGCTGGGTGCATCGTCTGAATCATTAAAAGCTTATTCTCTTCCTTTTAAAATTATGTCTTAACAGAAGCGTGTGTCAGCGGAGAAGTGTGTTGAGCTGACGATTATTGCCGCAACTCATGGCTTAAAGGAAGCTTGGATATCATATCAGGTAAAAACATTAGTATTAGGCTATTAGAAATTTATTTCTGTTAGAATACTGCACCAGTTTTCAACTTTTGTGCCTTCTTAGTTTAGTAATATTTGTTCACTCAATCGGCAATATTGAATACTTTGGCCAATTTAAAGCTTTGTTGCATATTAGCATTTGGCTTCGCATGATAGATAGACTATTTGGAACACATATACACGCTTTATGGTGAGCATATTATTGTTGATTATTTCAGTTAGCATGAATTATAACGTCCAGCTTGCAACTTATGTCGTTAGTACTCAAAACTGAACTCTTTTTCGTTTGCAGCCTGTGCTTGCTGTCATGTATCTTTAAACGCATACATTGTTACTTACCAAGAGATTACATGGTGAAGATTTATTTTAACTCAGAAGTCTTTAATTTTTCTAGTTTAAGAGATAACAAGTTAAAGGGTGTCCCACTAATAATGCTTATATAGACTTTGAAGTATCATCATAGTTTTTATTATGATTTTCCAAAAGACTAAGAATTGAACCTTTGTTTATTTATTCTAAAACTAGACTTGTAATCCTAAATGAATTAAGGAGCTAATTGTGGCAGTTACTAAATTAATCACCGAGTTATAATCAATGATACATTGTGTTGACTTGTAAAAATTAATTGCAAATTTTACTGCAGATTTCTGATACAGTAAAATTTAGCAAAAAAAAAAAACAAAAATATCTAGCGTCGGCCAAACCGACTCTAATATTTAGTTGACTTGTTTGACTGTAGAGTGGGCTGGCCGACTCTAAAAGATTTAGTTGACTGGTTTGAAGTTGACTTTAGCGTTAGTGCAGCCGACTCTACATTTTAAAGTTAGCGTCGGCCTGGCAAACTCTAAATTATTTTGTTGACTTTTTTATTTTGAATTTAATAGCCTCGGCTTTGCGAAGAGTCGGTTTTAGAGTCGGATTAACCGACGCTATGTTAGCCTCGGAGGGCAAATAGCCGACTCTACCCAGTAACTTCGAATTTTTTAGCCTGCCCCCGACCCCGACGCTAATCCGACGCTAAATCTGTGTTAGCGTCGGTTTTAGCTCTGTTAGAGTGGGTTTTTGGCCGACGCTAAATCGCAGTTTTCTTGTAGTGATTGAAGGACAAAATTCGGATCCTTCTTTTACTTAATTGCTCTTCGCAAAGAATTTATGAGATGCCCTTGGCACTCACATTCTCTATGCAAAGACACAATTAAGTAGGGGCAGCTGTTGTACCCTAATTTTGTCCCAAGCTTTTTCAAAACAAAAATTCAAAAAAAAAGAGAGAAGTCAAAGTCAACAAAAGTCAACAAAAAGTCAACATTTCAGAAATAAGGACTTTGCAGAGCAAAGTCCCCATCGCTCTGCGAAGTCTGCGATTTTTTTGCAGATTTTAATTTCTTTGATTTATTTTCATTTTAGTTATTATTATTATCATCTATCATTATTATTATCATTGTATTTGTCAATGGTGGCTGTTTGGACTCAGCAAAGCAAAAATTGGAGCAGGTGCCATTAAAGCCAAGGTGAGAAGGTTTTTCTTCCAACCAAGCATGTGCCAAGCAAGTTGGCCTGCCCTTGGGCAGCTTTCATCCCTCCCAATTGCCTACAATCTGACCTTGAGCTTGCCAGCAAGCAGCTTACTCTTTTTATTCTTCCTTTTCCACCCTAAAACCAGTCAAACATAGAGGCTTTTGCTTGCCCAAGAGTTGGTTTTGCTGCCCTGTTTCGGCAGCTTTTCTTCTCTTCTCACACCAGCCCACTGTTTACGCTGAAATTTGGTAAACAACCGCTAGTCTGGGTTAATTGCTTGCGAGACCAACTAGTGAATCTCAGGAGCATAGTGCTTTGTTTGAATTCTTTAAGTTGTTTGAATGTTCATTACGCATAAACATTTATTGTTGTTTTGGGAAAATTAAATATATGAGTCACTTGGATTACAAGCAACAAGGAGAATAAATTCTTAATAAACAAATGCTTTGTTTCGATCGAAACAGATAAATGAATAGAATTTAAATGAAAGGTAGTAAACTTTGCATGGAATTTAAAGTGCTTGGAAGATAAATTTACATGAAAAGTAAATTGCATAGAGTTGTAAAATGTGCTTTACAGAAAAGAATGGTTCACAGATTCATACTTGGATCCCATTTCACTCGTTTCTCTCGATAGCATGGATACTTTGAGTTTTACAAGGATTTTTGTATAAATGAATTGCGACCATGTTTCTGACTAAAAAACTACTATATATAGACTTTCGAAAATAAACTGTCCTAACGGTCGAACACTATCCTACTGCCAAATGTCCTGCCACGTACACCCTGCATGCACCTAACTGCCCCTTAGAACGGTTGTATCGCTCGAAGTCGAACTGAACTTGTGAAGTTTGTCAGAATTGTGCTAAGTCCAGAAATCTGTTGCTTCGATTCGATCATACGCTAGGTCGATTTACCCAATGATTCGAAGTCCTCTTTCTTGCCTTAGCCTTGTGTTTGTAAATATTCTCTTGAACCTGTGAACATTTCCAAGAGTCTTCTTACTCTTCAATTCGATATAATCTGACAAGATTTTCTTGCTCTTCATTATGCTTCAAAATTCAAGACAGCATTTAATGCGTGTTTAGAGCATATTTTTAGCTTATAAAAAATATGGGCTAACAAATTGCCCCCAAAAAATGTCTGCTTCGATTTGTAATCGAAGGAAGATGAGAAGTTGACATTTTTTCTTTTTCTACACGTTTTACTGAAACAACGTCATGATGGCACGTTTACTGTGTAACTGTCACCTCGATTCCCACTATCATCATGAGTTCCAACTTTCTAGGTAAAAGTGGGACACGTGTCACGCTAGGAAGTCGAAGTGAATCTGATTTGACAGATTTTGTATTTATCTTTTTTTTCATTTTTTTTTTTAAAAAACCCTATAAATAGGCCAGAAACGGCCATTGAAACACTTTTTCAGACGAAAGCTCTTTCAGTTCTTGCTTTTTCCACTCTCTCGTTTCTCAATCTCCACAGCTTCTTACGAATCAGACCAACCCATTGCTTCTTTTCACAATCGTTTGTTCTTGAATCTCTAGTAAAGAAACCCTTTTCTTGGAATCAGAATCATCGGCATTGATTCAATTAGTTCGTCATTAAAACCCTCTTCATACGAAACTGTTCATCGTCTTCTTCGACAATGTCTCAAGAAAACCATGAAGTTCCTATAGCTGGGAAATGGCCAAGCCCTATCACCAGTAACGATGGCAAAGAAATGGTACCTGAACCTCACGGGGACACAGCAAAGAAAGCTATTTGGGAGTTGAATGTGATGATCCCGTTTTCTGTGGGCGGCCATACTTATGCCTTTGGTGGGCCTCTTCCAGATCAGCCAAATCTGTCGAAGGCCATGGATAAGGTATTTCCTTCGTTCACAACCTGCGAACCTAGGATATTCCTAAGTGACCCATATAACTTCAGTTTTCTAAGTAAACCTGGTAAGCTATTTCGATCAGCCCCTTACATAGGTAATCTGGATTATATCTCTTGGCTAGATCGAGTCGAAAGTGACTATGGAGAGTTTTGGAAAAGACATGAGATCTTCGACCTTATCCAATTTTCCAGGACTGGTCCAGAGTATCGACCAGAGATGCTCATCGCTGCTCTGCACTTCTTCGAGAGTGCAACCAACACGTTCCAATTTCCTTGTGGTATGCTTACTCCAACCCTTTTCGACGTAGCTGCTCTTACAGGCCTTAGGCCTACTGGGGATACCTATGACCCCACCATTACTAATGACGATATCAAAGTTAATTTTAAAGAGGCAACGTTTGCTAAGTACATAGCGGAGAACAGGGGTCATGATGACGAAGTATCAGACGAAGAACACGTCGCATTTCTGACCTTGTGGCTGTCACATTTTGTCTTTTGTTCGAAGTCTCTGCAGGTGGCAAAAAGATTCATTCCTATGGCCCAGCAGATCGGAGAAGGCAGAATATTTGGACTTGGGCGCCTTTTGTTGGCCGTTCTATACGATTCGATCGGGGAGGCCTGCGATGACCTGAAAAAATCGAAGGATGGTTCTTCCTTCCTAGTATCTGGCCCAATGTGGCTTCTTCAATTATGGCTTAATGCCACTTTTGAAAAGGAAATGGGACTGTTCATCCCGCAAGACTATGCTGAAGAAGTTGCCAATTGTTCTATCGAGGGCCAAAGGGCACTTCGACTAACGCCCAGGACCTTAGAACAGAGCCCACAGAGGCTCTTCCTCAAGTATATGCAGGTCTTCCTGGACTTCAAGCATTTTCTTCCTCAACATGCCCCTTTCCATAAGAGACAGTTTGGCATGGCTTGGTTTACAGAAGATTTCCCCACCATCGACCCAGACAACGAAGACGAAGTGAATGAAGTATGGTCAGCTTACTTGTATCCTTCCATACTTTCATGCAGAACTGGGGTGAAGTCGAACTACTTAGGTTTGGTAGGGTACCAACCTAATCTAGTGTCAAGACAATTTGGGCTCTCTCAACTTCGACCCAAGAGTATGTTTTCAGACCCCAAACATGTTTTGAGGGGAGCTAACCTCTCCGATAAGCTTTTTAAGAAATACCTGAAGTCATCTGGAGAGCTCTTGTTCGAATTGCATCCGTTCGAATACAATGCTTTGTTCTTCTGTACTACAGAATTCACAAAATGGTGGGAGAAGTATTTTTCTAGTCATTCAGTTGGAGACACTAAAGCTATGATCTCCAGGTTAGAAAGTGGCTTTTCCCAGCCAATTATTGAGAACATACGTTCGAATCTCCCTGCTCGAGGTACCAAACTCACTTTTGTCACTTATTGATATATGCTAGTTTTATTTATTTATGCCTTTCGATTTCATCTGTTTAGGCAAAGCACCGGTGACAAAGAAGGGTGTAGAATCGTCTCGAGCTAGGGAAAAATCCAAAAAGTCGACTGGCATAAAGATCCAGGAGGCAAAGAAGGAAAAACAAGAAAAGGTAACTGATTTTATTTACCTTGTTTTAATTTCCAACATTTTCTAACTTCTTTCTACTTCGACTATAGCAGAGTCGGAAGAGAGATAACAGCTCTGAGACTACTACAACCTCTGAGAAGTCCAAACCCGAGGTTATCTATGTTATAGATGAAGAAGAAGTAAGTCCATTCAAATGTCCTTTACCTACCTTACTTTTTGATCTAATGTCAATCCCTTTAATCTTTTCTTATCTTTTCTTTGACAACAGGAAGAGGAGGAAATTCCTCTTATTAGGAAACGAAAAACGCCCCCCAGCTCAACACCCACCGAGTCTGTCGAACAGACGGGTCTAGGTAGTCCTCAGGCTCAGGGGCCTAAAGAGAAGAAAAAGAAGAAAGACAAGAAAACCAGGCCTGAAATTGCTGCAGATCGAAAAGCAGAAGAGCCTGTTGAGAAGAAGAAGAAGAAAAAATCTTCTAAGTCTTTCGGAGATCAACCAAAAGCAGCTCCTTCTGAATCTCAGCCTGCTTCGATCGAGGTTGATAATCAAGCTGACCATGAGAATAAAGATAAAGAGGATGCTGGAGGCGTTAAGACTCCTGAAGAACTTAATCCAAATCCCATAATTGTAGAGATCGAGGTACGGGTTTCTCCACAAACCTCTTCTTTTATGACTTAGATTGCCTTTGCTAGCATCCCCTTTTTTTTATATATTCCATCTACATTTCGAATCAGGTGGAAGGTCATGCTGCAGAGGGCGCTCCTGAATGGGCGGAGAAAATTCCAAGCCCCCTTATCGAAGAGCCTCCCAGTCCTGTAGGAATGGAAACTGCTGCTGAGGCAGATCAACGGAAAGAAGATCAACCAGATCAACCAGTTGCGTCTGAGAGTCCTCGTGGTCGGAGGGGAACATTTGTCGAATCTGAAACTGAGCAACCAGGGGCTGCAGTTTCTACTGAATCGAGCAAGGGTTATTCGCCCTCCCCTGAGAGGTACCAATTTGATGATGAAGCTATCAAAGAGGCTGAGGTAGGAGGGTCAGAAATCTTGCCGGAGTCTTCAACTTCGAAGCTCTCTGCCAGCTTAGGGTTGCCTGAAGAAGAATTCATGCATATGCAAAGTTCAGACCCTGCAGCTGTAACACCCTAAGACCCCGACTTTAAATTAATAAATACCAAAAATATAAATAATGGAGATTAGGTGTTATGCATCCTCATTTATCATCATTTCGTAGAACAGAGTCATAAACATTGCAGCGGAAAAATTCAGCATTCTTATTATAACAAAATCACGTCTCAACATCCATAATTAATTCATAAAAATACTTCAAACATCAAAATGTAAAATCGAATAGCCAACCCGACCCTAGTGTTACATATCAGAGCTCGTATCGACTACATACTTATTCGACTACTAATAGAAGAGAGAAAACAGAATATGCCTCCGCCGCCACCTGCTGAATCGTCCCGCAACTAGTCTTCCTCAACCTGAGTGTCTGTACCCCAAGAGTACAGCCACCAAAACCACACAACAACAAGAAAGGGGTGAGAAAATACAACCATACATAGCTTTAGGAAATCATGTGTAATAATAGGAACATTAGTTATCACATCCACCGTCATAGGACATCAACAATATTTCATTCTTCATTAGATTCTACATCTCATCGGCTCACGTTTATTACTCTTTCTTAAACACCAAGAACAAGCATCATCAATTAATATGCATATGGACACTTTCCTAAGACCTACATGAATGTGGTACCACACCTATCGTCGTCATAATTTGCCAGAGATATGTTACTGGACTTTCATCGTCATTGCATCTTCATAATTTCCTAGACACGACCTTATATGTATGCATGAGGACAGACTCAACAAGTATTAAATATTAACACACCAACAACAACTTACAACCATAGATGCAAACTCTTCCTATTATGCACGACACCGGGACAAAACATATCGTCGTCATTCATATCATCATCATAAGAAAATATCGTCTTCATGAATATACATCATCATTCACGTCATTAATATTCTCACTCATCATCATTCCCATCATCAGTAAACATAGACACCGTCAAATATTTTATTATTGACACATCGTTAAATAACATATCAATTACACATCATCTAATAATTCATCTTAAAAGTAACTATGGTATCCAAGACACATCCATAAAGGGCATGAAATTCATCTCAAACACATTTAAAAAAATAGTAGGAATGAATTCATTATAACATTCATATACATATAAGTATTACTTAGAAATTAGGATACATTATTTTTAACTAACATAATGGTACTCCTTCACTGCTAATTGTTTATACACAAAATTAATCATACATATATATTCATACATATATAAGCATAGGTATGTAAGCATATATTTTTAACTATTATACCTATTAAATCACTTATATTATTTTGATTTACATAAGCAAACTAGTCATATTTAAGTCTGACAATCATAATAATTTCAAAGTCATTCAAATAGAGAGAATAAGTCTTGGTAGCATTAATAATTCATCCAATTCCATGAAAAATATACACTTTGCATGATTTACATGTTCCATCGATTGAGGTAGTTAAGGGAATCTAATTCTTATCATTGCAAGAATCAAAGCCACCACATAGATGGTAATTTTTACTTCTGATCTAGAATTTTATCACAATGAGTCAGCTGATTTTCAATTCTCATAATTTTCAAAGGTCAAGAAAATATTTGCAATGGCATTGACACTGTCATACCCCATTTTTGACCCGTTTTTATTTCATTTCTCTCGTCTTTTAGGCCGGAAATTTTCGTCGTGTCAGACGAAATTTCGGCAGGGAGGTATTTTAAAATACCTCATTTTTGTTCTGAAGGCGACCGTTTTATTTTATTTATTATTATTTTTATCATTTATTATTATTCTTATTATTTTTAGTTTTATTCTTTTTATTTTTATTTTATTTTAGTGTTTTCTTTTTTCATTTTCTTTATTTTCGTTTTTACTCTTCATATTGTTTTATTTTACTGTCAGTTTTTTAATTTAGTCATTTTGGTCCTTTTTTCAGTCCAAGGCCCAGAGGGGCATTTCGGTCATTTTCGTTTTTACCCATTTTTTACTATAAATAGTATTAAATGCACTGTTCACGTCAGAGAGTCAGTACACAAATCCCAAGTACAATCTGAGTCAATAACCAAAAACCACCACAATCCACCAACACAGCCACAATCCGGCGACCGGAAAACAAATCCGGCCACCACAAATCACCACAAAATTCTCACAAAAAATACCACCAGATCACAAATCTATACACGGCCAGGCAAGAAAAAACACCACAAATTAAAACCACAAGCCATAAGCTCATAACAACCACAAATCACCACAAGTTCGCAACACAGTAACAAGTTTCCTTTCCTTTCTTCCTCAACCCACCAAATCCACAAAACCAGTAAAATTACAACAATCCAAATCCCGTAACCGCGAAGATCCGAACCCAAAGGCAACAGTGAACCAACTCTACGCATCCAAACACAAGAAAAAGGGTACGATTTTCTCACGTTTTTGAACCTATATCTAGATCTTTCTATAAGGGTTTTTAAAAAACTAGCTTCGGATTCATATAGAGGTGAAGAAAGGAAGGTAGAAACGTGAGAGAACTTGAGAGATGGAGAGAACAGTGAGAGAACGTGAGAGAACTTGAGAGATGGAGAGAACAGTGAGAGAACGTGAGAGAACTTGAGAGAAGTGGAGAGAATGGTGAGAGAAGAAAGAGAAAGAAGAGTTAAAATGAAATAAAAACCGGATAATCACTTAAGTAGGCAGCTGGACCGGTCTGGTTCTTTCGGACCGAACCAGACCGGTTCTCCCTGGACTCAGCTCTTTGGACTCCCTCCTTCGGCCCATTCTCCTTCTTCCTTTTCTTTTTCTGATTTCTGCTTTTACCCCTCTTTTCAGTCCTGCACCCCCTTCTTCTCCTCTATTCTTTTATTTTTTTTATTTCTTATTTCTTGCACTTTTTTTTTATTTCTTTTATTTTTTTTACGCACTTTATTTATTGCTTTAAATTTCCAGTACCCATGCATTTTTTTTTTATTTTATTGTATCATATTTATTTTTTTTGCTTTGCATTTTTATTTTCTTTTATTTTATGCATCATGTTTAATTTTATGCCTTGCATTTTTTATTTTCTTTATTTATTTTCCAGCACCATATTTAATTTTCAGTCTTGCATTTTAATTTCCAGCACCATATTTACTTTATGTCTTGCATTTTTTTATTTTATGCATCATATTTATTTTATTGTCTTGCATTTTTATTTTATTTTAGCATCATGTTTATTTTATGTCTTGCATTTTTTTATTTTCTTTTATTTTATTTTCAGCATCATATTTATTTTATGTATCGCATTTTTATTTTCTTTATTTACTTTAAGCACCATATTTATTTATTGTTTTGCATTTCATGCATTTTTTTTATTTTATTATTTTATTTTTATTATTTCATTTTAGCCTATTTACTTTGATGTAATTTTTATTATTCTTGCCATTTATTTTATTGCCAATAGAATGTATCTAGGTCCAATGTAAAAAAATATAAATGAGAATATGCACCGACACCACATTTATTTTTTATGCTTTATGTCGAGGACGATATCGTAATTTGGACCGTATCCGAGGAAAAGGACCCTCACTTGATCCAACGTCATTTTGAGGGATCCGGTGCGTTTAGATATCTCAGCATAACTTAGTCTCAGGACCCTATGACTTAATCAAAATTTTCATAAAAAGTCAAAAAAGTCAAAATCCAAAAATATTTTATAATCAAAATCTTCAAAAAGTCAATCTTTTATCTTTTCTTTCTTAATCAAATTTTAATCAATCTTTAATCACTCAAACTTGTTTTCTTCAAATTAAAATCAATCAAACTCACTTCTTTTTTTATTCTTCTATGCCTGTACGGCCTCTCATCTTTCTTAAAACCTTTTTCAAACTTTAAAATCAACTAAAACCAACCACTCAGCTTTTTACCCCGAACTACGTGATTTTGATCCCGCTCGGGTACGTAGGCAAAAGACTTTGTCTTTCCAAATCAATAAAAATAACAAAAACATTTTCCTTCTTTTAATTTCTTCACTTTAGTCTTTTCGCACTTAAGCATTTATTTACAAACAAATAATCATTTTAGCATAAAGATAAAATAAGCAAGAGGTTCCTATAGAATACTATAGACGTTTAGGGTGCTAATACCTTCCCTTTGCGTAACCAACCCCCGGACCTTGATCTCTCTAAAAATAGGGTTTTCGAACTTTCTCCCTTTCCCTCGGAAAAATAAAAGATCGGTGGTGAAACCTAAATTGCGAGTCAACGCTAAATAATAGCTTGATATCCAAAAATCACCGCGACAGAAAAATGGCGACTTCACTGGGGAAGAAAATCCTAAGTGGGTTAAACCTATCTTGCTTTTCTTTATCTTTATGCTTTATTATTACTCGTATTTGTAAATATGTGCTTAAGTGTTTATCTTTTACGTGAGTGGTGAGATAAGTCCTACACCCGGACTTGAGGGAAACATAAGATAGGACGGTGGTATAATCATAGTGTCTTTCCGAGAGTAAATTTCGGATGTGGCACATGTGATAACCCCACTCAACGGAGGAATCTTGGAAGTATTACTATGTTGGCATGAGTAAGTCGTGTTCAGCATTGATATTTTCAAGTGACCTATGAAGTTGAGGACCTTTAGTCACCTTTATCCCATCTTGGCCTTTTAGGACGTAGTGCGGTGGCTAACCAAGAGTAATCTTGAATTAGTTGATACGCGATACTACACTCAAACGAGACTTTCTTACAAATATTATCGGATCGGGAGTCAATCTCGTAACCCGACGATATTTGGAAGGGGTTGAGGACTTTGGGAACTTGGTAGAACCCGTGATACAGGTACATGTGAAACCATAGTCCTTACCAAATAGCGTGTTTACCCTTGACTCCAACATTATGGACCTTAACCTCACCATGTTTTCTCCCCTCCTTAGCATAATCATGCATACATACATCCATGCATAAACTCTTTTCTTTTTCATCCAAAACATCGAAGGACTTAAATAAGTTTTTTGTAAACATTGTAGATATGGACATTCCACGAAGAAGCACTAAGAAATATCTTTTCAAGAAACCAGACTTGTCAAAGTTAAGGGAGCTAAGGTCTTTAGTGAGTGATCCAACGGATTTTCAAGCTCATCATGGGAGGTTGCTTAATATTCTGAGATTAGATGTTGAGGAAGGATGTTTAGAGACCTTGGTTCAGTTCTATGATCCACTCTACCATTGCTTTACCTTTCCTGATTATCAGCTTGTCCCCACACTTGAAGAGTACTCCTACCTAGTTGGTTTACCTGTGCCAGACAAGATACCATTCCACGGTCTTGAGCCTACCCCTAAACCCTCCGAAATCGCAGCCGCTCTCCATCTTGAAACCTCCATCATCAAAGCAAACCTTACCTCTAAAGGAGGCCTCCAAGGTCTTCCCACCCACTTCCTCTACCAACAAGCCTCCGTATTCGCTGAAGCAGCTAGCACTTATGCCTTCCATTCCACCCTAGCCCTCCTCATATATGGCCTTGTACTCTTCCCAAATATTGACAACTTCATCGACATCCATGCCATCAAAATCTTCCTCTCCAAGAACCCTGTACCCACATTGCTAGCTGATACATACCACTCCATCCATGACCGTACCCTAGCCGGCCGTGGAACTATTCTTTGCTGTGCACCACTGCTTTACAAATGGTTCATCTCCCACCTACCTCAAACTCATACCTTCAAAGCTAACCTTGAAAATCTTCCTTGGTCCCACAGAATCATGGCCCTCCATCCCTCAGATATAGTTTGGTATCAGGCAGCCTGTGACGTGGGGAAAGTCATTGTCAGTTGTGGTGAATACCCCAACGTACCCCTTCTTGGTATGCGTGGCGGGATTAGCTACAACCCTTTTCTAGCCCGTCGACAGTTTGGTTACCCAGTGAGAGAAAAGCCAAACAACCTTGCCTTGACTAATGAATTCTATCTTAACCATGGGGATCCCTCGAACAAAAGAGAAAGATTCGCACAAGCTTGGAGCGCTATCCGCAGACTCAGCAGAAGTCAGTTGAAGAAGAAATCAGATTATGTGCATGAATCTTACACTCAGTGGGTTATTGATAGGACCATGAGCTTTGGCTTACCCTACCATCTACCTAGATATCTATCCTCCACCATCCCACCATCATCCTTGCCTATCCCCTTTGACACTAAGGAAGAGTTTCATGAACAATTAACCAAAGAAAGGCAAGAAAAGGAAACTTGGAAGAGAAGATACCAGGAACTTGAGCTCGAGCACGAGACCTTGAAGGGAAAGCTAGCCCAGCAGAGCCATGAGCTTCTCGTCCAGAACCAGAGGATAATCGAGAAGGATGACTTGCTCCGTCGGAAAGACGCGTTACTCCGCCAGGATGCTAGAAGGAAGAGGAAGTTTATGGATTCGATCTCTAGTAGTGCACTTTCAGATTCCGAGGATCCATCTACTCCGGGAGTTTGAGTTTGAAGTCTTAGGACCTTATGTTTAGATTTTAGCTTCCAAAATCTTTTGACTTGTAAACAAAAAAAAACTCTTTGTAATATTTCAATGCTTCAGTGAGGTGTTCAGTTTATGATGTTTACAATTACTCCAACAAGTCCTTCGATAATAATTTGTTCTTTTTCTTTTTGCATAAGCATAACCATGCATCATCTTGCATTCATAGTTTCTAAATCGAGTCTCACATTTTGTTCACCATCAAAGGTTAATCTGCCGTCGTCAAAGGAAGTGGCCCGGCGTGTTCATTGCAAACCAACTCGCATTTACAACATTATGGCTAATCGGAAAAGAATGGATCTGTTAGAGCAAGAAAACCAGAACCTCCGGGAAGAAGTGGCCAATCTCCGGGAAGGGATGGAGAAGTTGACCTCCATGATGAATGCTCTGTTGGCTTCCCAAGCCCAGACGTCAATTCCTCAGCCTGCTGTCACTACTTTTGAGCAGCCAATCTTATTTGCTTCACCAACTTCTACCATACTTGCTCCACCGCCTGGCACGTCTAGAGCTTACCCATGGGGATGCCATTTCTATCAGACGAAGGTTTTCGTCCCACCTCTTTTGGAACCCCAACTCCGGCTATCCAGAAATCAGCTCCAGCCCCAACAAAGGCCTCAGCAACAGTATCGACAACAGCCTCGACAACAAAATTGGGTTCAGCGGACTTCCCATTTTGATCCAATCCCCATGGCATATGCAGAGTTGCTCCCCGTTTTGCTTGATAAAAATCTTGTTCAAACTAGGGCACCTCCCAAGGTACCTGAAAAGTTGCCAAATGGGTATAGACCTCATCTCTCTTGTGCTTTCCATCAAGGGGCACCCGGTCATGACGTTGAGCATTGTTATGCCTTGAAAGCCAAAGTCCAGAAGTTGATCCAGGCCAACATCCTATCCTTCAAAGGGTCGAGTCCCGACGTGCAAGCTAACCTACTACCTGACCACGGGACCCCATCTGTTAATTTGGTGCAAGATTGCTCAGAAGCTCACCCTGGTGAAGAAGGTGGCAGTGAATTTTGTAACACATGGCAGAGGTTACTGCAATTGGATCGTTGATTGACATTCCCTCAGCTACTCATAGGTCCAAGTGATGTGTTTTGTTGTCTTGTCTTTTCAAAAAAATCCTTTCGTTCCGCCCGAGACGAAAGTGAACTTGTTTAGGGCTTTTGTTTCATGCATTCCCATCATCAAATAAGAAGTCGTTTTGTTCCCGACTATGTTTTTATTATTCTTAGCTTTTTCTGGAAAATGGTAACACAAAAAACCCAAAATATTTCATTTTTTGCTCTTATTCCCAATCAATTTCAAAAAAAATCTGCATTGTTCACTCATTTTCTTAAACTAATCATCAATCCTATAAAAAGCTTAAACACCAATAAACCCGTTGAACACTTTAACCCTATGCTCTCTCCCGACTTTGAGTCCCCTGTTTACGAAGCTGAAGAGGAGGAGGATGAAGGGATTCTCGAAAAGATCTCTCTGTTACTAGAATATGAAAAGAACATCATTCAGTCTCATGAAGAAGCACTGGAAGTGATTAACTTAGGCACTACAGTACTCCTGATCGAATCCCAGGTGAATGGTGCCATCGCAGCTGCACAAAAAAAAAAAAAGCAAAAAAATAATAGCAAGAGCAAAAATCAAAAGCAAAAAAATCAAACAAAAAAAGAAACAAAAGCAAAAAGAATCAAAATCAAAAACAAAAAGGAAAAAAAGAAAAAATACATCAAAAAGATGGTGCAGAAGATGGTAACCACCTACAAGGACATGCATGAGATGCTACTGTATGCTTTACATGGATATCGCACTTCGGTACGTACCTCAACAGGGGCAACCCCCTTCCTTGGTATACAGTATGAAAGTCTTAATGGAAGCCAAATTATCAGAGGCTGAATGATGTCAAAACAAATATGGTCAGTTCGAACTTGATTGAAAAGAAATGCATGAAGGCCTTGTGCCATGAGCAGTTATATCAAAAGAGGATGAAACAAGCTTCGGACAAGAAGGTTCGTCCTCGTGTGTTCCAAAGAAGGAGATCTTGTGCCCAAAAAGATTTTATCTTTCCAACCCAATTCCAGGGGCAAGTGGACACCTAACTATGAAGGCCCATATGTCGTCAAGAGAGCTTTCTCCGGTGGTGCTTTGACTCTTACGACTATGGATGGTGATGAGCTCCCTCGTCCTGTGAACGCTGATGCAGTCAAGAAATACTTTGTCTAAAAAAATAAAAGAACAGCTCGGTAAGTCGAAAACCCGAAAGGGCGGCTTAGGCAAAAAAGAGCGTCTCGGTGGATCGAAAACCCGAAAGGGCGGTCCAGGCAAAAATTAGAGACATCAAACAGAAAAATAATCATCCTGATAGGTCGAAAACCCGAAAGGGCGATCTATGCAAAAGTTAAGGAACAAAAGACAAAGTAACTGCATTGGTCTGATCTTTACTCACTTGGGGCACATTAAATGTCAAAGAGACTCTGAATCTGAAGCATCCAAACAGTGGAATTCAAAGTTGTCAGGGAGAATAGCGGTTATTGTGTTCAATGTACCTTCCCCTTATATTTACCATTTTCCAAACTTTGTAAGATCCGTGGAGCCATGCCATTGGCGGGTCACTACTCTTTTAAATAAATTTGAGCCTATTGCCTTTCATTTGGAATTCCTATTTATTCAGTTTAAAAAAAAAACTTCTTCTATTTTTGATGGTAGTGTTTGAAACAGAATAGTTTTCAAAATCATAAATATTTTTTCTTGTCTTTTTGAAGAGCACAAACAACAAACACATTTTCTTTGAATTCATAAGCGAAGGGTGCGTCAACAGCTATCCTGAGAACGGACAAACTTTGCAGGCTAAATATGGTCAATTGCTTTTTTTTTAAAAAAAAAACACAAAAAAAAAAGAGAAAGAGAAAAAGAAAAGAGCTCGGTAAGTCGAAAACCCGAAAGGGCGGCTTAGGCAAAAATGAGCGTCCCGGTGGATCGAAAACCCGAAAGGGCGGTCCAGGCAAAAATTAGGGGCATACAAAAAGAATATATTCCCGGTGGATCGAAAACCTGAAAAGGCGGTCCAGGCAAAAATTAGGGGCATACAAAAAGAATATATTCCCGGTGGATCGAAAACCTGAAAAGGCGGTCCAGGCAAAAATTAGGGACTCAAAAAAAAAGAAAAAAAAACAAAAACAAAAAATAAGCATGACCACAGAGGCACCAGTTCTTCTATCATGGTTTTCGGATTAGCACTCTCCCCAGGAAGTGGTTACTCCCCATCAGTTGTTGCATATGTTGGGTTTTACCCCATGTTTTGTTATGTCTCCAGTGGCATCATCCCCATGGAAGTTTGCTGAGTGTGTGATACGACGTCGGGTCACTTTCCCTCTTACCTGCCCAATCTTGCCTCATCAAGTTTGTCATTCATACAATCATACAAGTCAGCCTTTCATACAATCATACAAGTCAGTCTTTCATACAATCGTACAAGTCAATCCCTCATACAATCACAAGTTAATCAGTCACACGGTCATACAAGTCGTGCCGTCATTCATGCATTCATACATTCATGCATACACACAGTCATGCATATACAATAAAATCAATATCATTCATACATGGTTGCATTAACCACCATGAGTCTTGCCTCAATTATCTTTTCCATATCAATCAATCATAAAAATTTGTAACTCTCTTTCTCCAAGTGTCATCCCCAGTGTGTCTGGTCCCGAGATGTCACTCCCTCTCCGCCAAGTGGCAATTCCTTAATGAACAGCTCGTGCTTTGTCTTATCCAGTCTTTTGTCGACAGTGGCAAGTCCCTGCATTTAAATTTCATCCTGTTTTAGATTTCATCCTGCTTTTAAATTTCATCCAGCTTTTAAATTTCATCCTGCTTTTAAATTTCATCCTGCATTTAAATTTCATCCTGTTTTAGATTTCATCCTGCTTTTAAATTTCATCCAGTATTTAAATTTCATCCAGCATTTATATTTCATCCTGCTTTTAAATTTCATCCCGCATTTAAATTTCATCCTGCTTTTAAAATTTCATTCAGCCTTTACTTTCCATCCAGCCTTTACCTTTTCATCCAGCATTTACCTTTATCTTTTGTCGTCAGTTGACTCGTTCGGCAATAACCCGAACAGCTGACATTTATCCCCCAGTGAAACCATGTGATCCCCAGTGGAATCGGACCCCGTTTCTTTTAACAGACTCGGGTTTCCTTTTGTTTTGTTATCCCCAGTCGAGTCATCCTCGCCGTCTTGCATTCATACTTGCATCGCGAGCATTCACAACATTACATGCATAGCATCATATGCATAGCATTGCGTTCATAACGTTTTGCATTTGAAACTGGTCAAAAATGGTGTGTTCTGTATTTAAGTCTCTTCGACCCGTCGATTTTAAAATTTCACTTTTAAATCTCCGTAACGAAGAAACTTAAGTAGGGGCATCTGTCATACCTCATTTTTGACCCGTTTTTATTTCATTTCTCTCGTCTTTTAGGCCGGAAATTTTCGTCGTTTCAGACGAAATTTCGGCAGGGAGGTATTTTAAAATACCTCATTTTTGTTCCGAAGGCGACCGTTTTATTTTATTTATTATTATTTTTATCATTTATTATTATTCTTATTATTTTTAGTTTTATTCTTTTTATTTTTATTTTATTTTAGTGTTTTCTTTTTTCATTTTCTTTATTTTTCGTTTTTACTGTTCATATTGTTTTATTTTACTGTCAGTTTTTTAATTTAGTCATTTTGGTCCTTTTTTCAGTCCAAGGCCCAGAGGGGCATTTCGGTCATTTTCTTTTTTACCCATTTTTTACTATAAATAGTATTAAATGCACTGTTCACGTCAGAGAGTCAGTACACAAATCCCAAGTACAATCTGAGTCAATAACCAAAAACCACCACAATCCACCAACACAGCCACAATCCGGCGACCGGAAAACAAATCCGGCCACCATAAATCACCACAAAATTCTCACAAAAAATACCACCAGATCACAAATCTATACACGGCCAGGCAAGAAAAAACACCACAAATTAAAACCACAAGCCATAAGCTCATAACAACCACAAATCACCACAAGTTCGCAACACAGTAACAAGTTTCCTTTCCTTTCTTCCTCAACCCACCAAATCCACAAAACCAGTAAAATTACAACAATCCAAATCCCGTAACCGCGAAGATCCGAACCCAAAGGCAACAGTGAACCAACTCTACGCGTCCAAACACAAGAAAAAGGGTACGATTTTCTCACGTTTTTGAACCTAGATCTAGATCTTTCTATAAGGGTTTTTAAAAAAACTAGCTTCGGATTCATATAGAGGTGAAGAAAGGAAGGTAGAAACGTGAGAGAACTTGAGAGATGGAGAGAACAGTGAGAGAACGTGAGAGAACTTGAGAGATGGAGAGAACAGTGAGAGAACGTGAGAGAACTTTAGAGAAGTGGAGAGAATGGTGAGAGAAGAAAGAGAAAGAAGAGTTAAAATGAAATAAAAACCGGATAATCACTTAAGTAGGCAGCTGGACCGGTCTGGTTCTTTCGGACCGAACCAGACCGGTTCTCCCTGGACTCAGCTCTTTGGACTCCCTCCTTCGGCCCATTCTCCTTCTTCCTTTTCTTTTTCTGATTTCTGCTTTTACCCCTCTTTTCAGTCCTGCACCCCCTTCTTCTCCTCTATTCTTTTATTTTTTTTATTTCTTATTTCTTGCACTTTTTTTTTATTTCTTTTATTTTTTTTACGCACTTTATTTATTGCTTTAAATTTCCAGTACCCATGCATTTTTTTTTTTATTTTATTGTATCATATTTATTTTTTTTGCTTTGCATTTTTATTTTCTTTTATTTTATGCATCATGTTTAATTTTATGCCTTGCATTTTTTATTTTCTTTATTTATTTTCCAGCACCATATTTAATTTTCAGTCTTGCATTTTAATTTCCAGCACCATATTTACTTTATGTCTTGCATTTTTTTATTTTATGCATCATATTTATTTTATTGTCTTGCATTTTTATTTTATTTTAGCATCATGTTTATTTTATGTCTTGCATTTTTTTATTTTCTTTTATTTTATTTTCAGCATCATATTTATTTTATGTATCGCATTTTTATTTTCTTTATTTACTTTAAGCACCATATTTATTTATTGTTTTGCATTTCATGCATTTTTTTTATTTTATTATTTTATTTTTATTATTTCATTTTAGCCTATTTACTTTGATGTAATTTTTATTATTCTTGCCATTTATTTTATTGCCAATAGAATGTATCTAGGTCCAATGTAAAAAAATATAAATGAGAATATGCACCGACACCACATTTATTTTTTATGCTTTATGTCGAGGACGATATCGTAATTTGGACCGTATCCGAGGAAAAGGACCCTCACTTGATCCAACGTCATTTTGAGGGATCCGGTGCGTTTAGATATCTCAGCATAACTTAGTCTCAGGACCCTATGACTTAATCAAAATTTTCATAAAAAGTCAAAAAAGTCAAAATCCAAAAATATTTTATAATCAAAATCTTCAAAAAGTCAATCTTTTATCTTTTCTTTCTTAATCAAATTTTAATCAATCTTTAATCACTCAAACTTGTTTTCTTCAAATTAAAATCAATCAAACTCACTTCTTTTTTTATTCTTCTATGCCTGTACGGCCTCTCATCTTTCTTAAAACCTTTTTCAAACTTTAAAATCAACTAAAACCAACCACTCAGCTTTTTACCCCGAACTACGTGATTTTGATCCCGCTCGGGTACGTAGGCAAAAGACTTTGTCTTTCCAAATCAATAAAAATAACAAAAACATTTTCCTTCTTTTAATTTCTTCACTTTAGTCTTTTCGCACTTAAGCATTTATTTACAAACAAATAATCATTTTAGCATAAAGATAAAATAAGCAAGA
Organism: Medicago ruthenica; assembly: GCA_018208015.1. Taxonomy (NCBI): domain Eukaryota; kingdom Viridiplantae; phylum Streptophyta; class Magnoliopsida; order Fabales; family Fabaceae; genus Medicago; species Medicago ruthenica. Next base: position 34,979,297 of record CM031376.1, read on the forward strand.
GGTTCCTATAGAATACTATAGACGTTTAGGGTGCTAATACCTTCCCTTTGCGTAACCAACCCCCGGACCTTGATCTCTCTAAAAATAGGGTTTTCGAACTTTCTCCCTTTCCCTCGGAAAAATAAAAGATCGGTGGTGAAACCTAAATTGCGAGTCAACGCTAAATAATAGCTTGATATCCAAAAATCACCGCGACAGACACGCAGTGGGTCGAATTAGTGGCAATAGAGCTATCTAAGAATGAAAAATAATATCAACAATTAAGTAAAAAGGGTAGTACCAACAAACACATAAATCACAATTTAATTCTTTGTATTTAACTACAATCATAAAGTCAGACAAATAATACCTTCACATTTAGGCAAAATAGAATAAAATATATACTCATTAGTTAATTATTGTAACGACCCAGGGGCAACACAAAATTTAAAATAATTGCAATGGAATAGTATCATCATCACGGCAAGTAAGCATAAACTCAAAACACTATTAGAAGGTTAACAGACTAGCGACTCAATGGCCTGAAGGATAGCTCGTACTCTAGCTATTGCTAAGTAAATCAGAAAAACATGAAATCTGAATTAATATTAATATAGCACAGATACACAAAATCGTATGAAACCATGATTATATTTAAACTGTCATGTAAATCCTTGCAATGTAAAGATAAACAAAATCGTGAATTTAGCACAACACAACACAACCATAATTGAATCACGAATTTAGCACATCAACGTCATGAATTCAGAGATAAGAACATACCCAAAATCACAGCAACAAATTAGAGCATGAATTTAACATGAATTTATTAAAAGATCATGAAAACAAGGAAGAAAAAAACACAAATCCTTCACTACCCCTTATGCTCACACAACCCTTACGGTGAATAAAACTCCCCCTTACCTCGATTCCTCAAGTTTCCGATTTGGCTTGATTTCGTTGAAGCTAGGTTATTCTCTCTCTGACTGCCGCCTTTTCACTCTATTTCCACGTTATGCCAAAACTCACTTCTAATTTCCCAAACCCTTATTTATATTTTGGCCAGCCACTCTTCATATAGTTTTTCCCTTCTATTCACTATTCTTTTTGTTTTTCCCCTCCCCCACTTATTAAAAACATATTTTCTACACCTCCTACTCTTTTCTATTTTTTTTTAATTCTCTTTCTTTACTATTTTAAATTCTCGTATCACAAATTAATTCAACCATCTCAACATTTACATCACATTCAAATATAACAACATTAATAATAATATTCACCACACACACCTATTAAACTTTATTGGATTACTTAAAATAAAAAGTTGGGGTGTTACAGCAGCTACTCTTCGACTTCTGCTTACCAAGCAAACCCCTCCTCCGACTTCTAGTGACAGGGCCAGTGATTCGACTCAGTCAGCGGAAGAAATCAACTCATCTGTACGTCAAGACTCACTTCTGTTGAAACTGACTACAGATTTTGTGATGAAAGATGTGCCTAGCATAATTAAAGCAAATCCCTCCACTGCTTTTGGACATCTCAACTTTCTGAAGAAACTCCACAATCCCTTAACCACTGACGAGACTTTAGGGAAGGTTCTTCAAATCGAATCAATTATTGACCAACTGGCCAAAACTGTGCAACATGATGAGGACAGTGCAATGAGGCTTGCTGCTCAGAAACGAACACATGACCATCTGCTCGAAAGAGCGAAAACTGCACAAGCTGAAGTTGATTGATTAGCAAATTTCGCCAAAGAAGCGCACCCTGATATCAAGGTTTGCAATGACAACATCTCTAATTGGGAAAATCATATCATTGTGTTGCAGTCGCAGATTGACAACTATAGGCAGAAAATTGCTGAAGAGGAAGCCAAACGCAAACAACTCGAAGAGGACGTTAACAATTCGATTAAGGCTCGAATTGATGAGAAGGGACGAGAGGGTCTTAAGGCTTACAGTGCTTCTGCAGTAATCCTTGAAGAGGTTAAGAGCTTGGAGAGTGCCCGCCAGGTCTTCGATAAAGAAATCAATAGCCTGACCAAATTGTACTGGGAGTCTGTCAAACATTTGTAATACCTTAGTTTTTATTTTATAAGTTTCGAACATCTTTTGGTATATTTTGGGTTGTAATGTTCAAGACATGCCTAGTTTGTGGCAATTTCTTTTAACTGCCATTTCGAATCTCTTTGAAGTTTTATTATGCGCTTATCTTTACTTCGAGTCACTTTGACTATTTTAGCATTTGAAAACGCCAGATATCGAAGATTTACTTGGTTTTCGTGATACACTCTGAACCCCTCTTTTTTAGTAACGGATAAGATTGTGCCTAAAACAAAACGCGTAACTACTAAGCCATATCTCTGACTGGCTCTAGTTTCAAAATAAATCAAACATCCGTTTCCAAAACAGTCAAACTGAAATGGCGTGAATTCCGAGGAAAATTAGGAAACGGTTGAAGAATTATTAATGATCTTACCATTATATATATGGTCATTCTATCCGTTTTACTCACTCTATTCTGCAGGTTATAATAGTATAACAACCATCACCAATTTTGAAAGAGAAATCATGGGTAAAGGCAAACAAATTGCTAAGAACACCGATAAAAAGAAAGCAACGTCTGCAAAGAAGGACAACAAAAAGACTGCTGATTCCTCAAAGAAGACCAAGAAACCTTCTTCCAAGGGCGAAAGCTCAAGAACCTGCAGAGCTCCCCCTCCTCCTGAAGGGAAAACACACGAATCGCCTTCAAAGGCTCAACCAGAGGTTTCCTCCTCAGAGTCTGATAGTACGGACCCTGATTGGGCAGAATTCCTTTCGACCTATGATGAAAACAGGGAATACCTTCGTTCATCAGACTCAGAAGTGGATTCGAAATGAAGGCCCTTCAAGATCAACGTGCCACTTTTTCTTTTGTAATTCGAATAAAATCTTAGCACTTTATGATGGATAAAAATCCAAGATAAGACCTTTGTATGATGAGGGATAAAACCCACCATTTTAATTCGAATATTTTATTTTATTGGCATCTTCGCAAGTTGCAACTTTAGTTATTTTACTTTTCGAACTATTCTTGATTTATTCGAATCTCCTGAAGCGCTGGTTTATATCTTTTCAAATACTTACCATTTATACTCAAAGTACGTTGATCAGGAGTTAACTCCTCTAACTCATAAGCACCGTTCGAATATATCTGAACTATCTTAAATGGCCCTTCCCAATTTGGGGACCACTTGCCCAAGGTTCGATCTTTTCTATCCATGGGCAGAATGACTTTCCACACCAAGTCTCCAACATTAAAAGTTTTTGACTTCACTTTCTTGTTATAAGCTTTTGCAACTCTTTCCTTTTGCCTAGTCAAGACTTCTAGTGCTCTTAATCTCTCCTCATCTAAATCAACCAACTCGTCTGACATCATTTTCCAATAATGATCAATTGGTATGTCCATTTGTTTTTGTATTCTGGCTGATTGCAAATGTATTTCGACTGGAAGTACAGCATCATGACCAAACGTCAGTCGAAATGGGGTAGTGCCAGTTGATTCCTTAGGAGAATTTCTACATGCCCATAAAACTTGATCCAACGTTTTATTCCAATTTCTTGGTTTTTGGGCAATATGTTTTTTAATCAAGTTAATGATAATTTTATTGGTTGCTTCGACTTGACCATTTGCTAGCGCGTAATATGGTGTTGAGGTTAATAATCGAAAGCCAGTTTCTTGAGCAAATTCTTGCATCTTTCGTCCAGTAAAAACTGAACCTTGATCAGTGGTAATTGTTTCAGGAATACCATACCTATAAATAATATGGTTTTGAATGAAACTAATTACTGCCTCCTGATCGACATTTGGTAAAGGCACTGCTTCAATCCATTTAGTAAAATAGTCTATTCCAACTAAAATATATTGTTGGTTTTAGACGAAGCAGGCTTAACCTCACCAATTAAATCCAGAGCTCATCCTCTGAAAGGCCAAGGTTTGATTATGGAGTGTAACTCACTAGCAGGTACATGCTGTATCCCTGCATGCTTTTGGCATTCTTGACAGCCTTTAGCAAATTATATGCAGTCTTTTAACATAGACGGCCAATATAAACCTTGTCTAAATAAAAGCCATTTCATTTTATGTCCTGCTTGATGTGACCCACAGGCACCACTATGAACACGGGAAACTGCTAAATATGCTTCTGATTCACTTAGGCATTTTAATAAAATTCCTTCTGCAGTCTTTTTAAATAATTCATTTCCCATAATCACATAGTTCAAAGCTCTATATTTGATTTTTCGAGCCACATTACCTGTTGGATTTTCCAAATATTCAACAATGGATTTTCTCCAATCATTATCCAACATATTGTCAATGGCAAAAATTTGAATTTTTTCCTGAAGATCATCCACGTTTTCATCCTCATTATCTTGTGGTGTACTTGCCCCCACAAGTTTTGGCATTGACAATTTAGTGCTCAATGGCTCTTGTAACACTAGTTTATCTTTTAATTCGATCAACTGAGTTAATTTTTCCTTCGAGATTTTGTACCCTGAAGCTATTTGGGCTAAATCATTTGCTTCTTGGTTTTCTAGTCGAGGTACATGTTCAATATTAATATAATCGAAATGATTCAGAAGAGAACTTGCTATAACAAAATATTTTGCTAAGTGTTCTTTCACACATTTGTATTCTTGTGTTAATTGTCTCAACACTAACTCTGAATCACCCCTTATGTTAACATTTCTTGCCCCCAAGCTAATTAAAATTTCAAGGCCTGTGATTAAAGCTTCATATTCAGCCTCATTATTTGAGCAAAGACCTTTAATCTTATACTTGAACTTAGTTGGGATTTTTGTGGGGGATATTATTAAGATTCCAATCCCGGTTCCATGTTTATGTTTCGAACCATCGAAATACAAAATCCAAGGTTCGGTATCTACATAATCTTGAGACTTTTCGATCACTGAGTGATCCACAATAAAATCTGCCACAATTTGGCCCTTAACAGATTTCAAGGGCTTGTAAGTTAAAGAATATTCTGTTAATGCTAAAGCCCACTTTCCAATTCTACTGTGCAAAATAGGCTTTGATAACATGTGTTTAATAATATCATAATGAGAATACACATAGACATCAACAGGCTTTATATATTGCTTAAGTTTAGTACAAGAGAAATACAAACAAAGACAAAGTTTTTCTATGGCAGTATATCTAGTTTCTGCATCATTTAATACACGACTAAGATAATAAATTGCATGCTCCACGCCATTTTCATCTTCCTGAGCCAACATGCTCCCAATGGTCTTGTCAGACGCAGCAATGTACAACTTCATAGCTTTGTTTCGACTAGGAGGCATTAGTATAGGAGGCTTAATCAAATACTCTTTAATTTCATCGAAAGCCTTTTGATGCTTTTCATCCCATTGGAATGGTTCATCTTTCTTGAGTCGAAGCAATGGCGAAAAAGTTTGAGCTTTGCCACTTAGATTTGAAATGAATCTTCTCAAGAAGTTGATTTTTCCTAGCAAAGATTGAAGCTGTTTCTTAGTCGAAGGAGGCTTTGTCTCAAGAATAGCCTTTGTCTTGTTCTGGTTTATCTCGATGCCTTTTTTATGCACCACAAAACCAAGGAAATCTCTTGCATGCACACAAAAAGCACACTTTAATGGATTCATTTTTAATCCATGTTTCCTCATTCGTTCGAAAGACTGCCTAAGGTAATCCAAATGGCTATCTTCAGATGAGGATTTGATGATTATATCATCTATATAAACTTGCATGATTGTGTCTATAAAATCATGGAACATGGAATTCATGGCCCTTTGATAAGTGGCACCAGCATTTTTCAGACCAAAAGGCATAACAACCCATTCATAAGTGCCTAATGCACCAGGGCATCGAAATGCTGTTTTTGACACATCATTTTCAGCAATAAATATTTGGTTATAACCAGAGTAACCATCTAACATACTTAGAAATTCAAAGCCAGCTGCTGAATCTACCAACATTTCTGCTACTGGCATAGCATATTCATCTTTAGGTGTAGCATTATTTAAATCCCTAAAATCTATGCATACTCTAAGAGTTCCATTCTTTTTAATAACAGGGACTATATTTGCTAACCATTCGACATACCTGGCAGCTCTGATGAATTTACACCTCAGCAGCCTTTCGATCTCTTCCTTGATCTTGGACATGATTTCTGGTGCGAACCTTCTTGGTAATTGTTTTACTGGCCTCTTTCCTTCTTTAATAGGTAATTTCAGTTCGACCATTTGTCTGCTTAACCCAGGCATTTCGTTGTAATCCCAAGCAAAGCAGTCTTTGTATTCTTTAAGAAGAAGCACCAGCTTTTCTTTTAGACTTGAAGTGATATTGGCACTGATATAAGTTGGCCTTTTGATTGAGCCATCTCCAATATCGATCTCCTCCAAAGGATCTTGTGCCTGCATCTTTGGCGCCTCACTCATAGGATCCTTCTCGAACCCTAGTGGCTCATCGTCATAAATGCAGTCAAGTCTTCGATCCTTCGTTTCTTTGATTTTCTGATCTTCGATCTTGGCTTCAACTGCCATATTTTGTTGAAACTCAGCCTCAAGGGCCGTATTTAATCTATTTTCGGCCATATAAGCCGTAATCCTGGCCCATGCAGTGGCCTCAGTCATAGTAATCTTCATATATATTCCACCCAGTTGGTGGAATGACTCCATCTTCAGAGGAAACATGTAACATCCCGCCCAAGACTCGAATAATTATTAATATTGAGACGATGTATCGGAGATGTTTTAAGCAAAGGACAATTTGGTAAATTATCAGTTAATGGGCTATTTATGTGGTAAGTGTAGTATCCCGCTCATATGTATCGATTATTAGTGTTGGAAACTTGTTTAGCAAGCTATGGCAATTTTGCAAATATGAAGCAATGGCATTTTGGTAGATATTTGAAATGGGAAGAATTATTTTAAAAGAGAGAACAAGATATTTCTTGTTCATTTGTCTTTCTCCCTCACACTCTCTCAAAATTAGTTTGCTCTCTCCCTCTCTTCCCCTACCACACGCCTCCCTCTCTCTCACCAAACCCATCAAGCTTTCATCCAATTCTTGTAGAAGTTCTTACTAGCAAGTTGGATTTTGGTCAAGATTAGAACAAGAGAAAGGAAGAATGGAACAAGAAGGAAAGAAAACCAAAGCTAAGGTTGGAGAAGAAGCAAGGGAAAGCTTGGATAGAAAGCTAGCTAAATCAAGTGAGTTCCCTTGGGGTTTAGAACCCACCTTGTTGATTTTGATGATTATGTTGTGGTTTGTAAACAATTTATTATTAGTGTCCAATTCCTCATGCTTGGTAAATCCTTAGTTAATCATGTTGTCATTTATCTTTATGCCTTGGAAAATTATTCTCATAAGCTGTTATGTTGATTTGGGTATGTTTGGAGTAGCTTAAAGGACTGGAATCACGTTCTGGAAGGAGCAGAAATCGGCCACCGATTGTATGAAATCGGCCACCGATTTTGATTACTCATTTTTCATGTTTGTTTCGACAAACTTCGGCCCCCGATTTCCCAATTTCGGCCCCCGATTTCCTTGCTCTTCAGAAAAGCTTAAATTAACATAGGATGAGGATAGGACAGTAATGTGGCATAGATACCTAATCCATAAGTTGATATAGAGGGGTTATTAAGCTATGGAATGTTTTCCAATAACCAAGCAAGGCTTAGGAGCACAATGAGTATAAGACCATAAGTTAATAAGTTATGCTTTGGGAAGTTATTTTTCCCCTAAGAATGCATTATTATGCTAAGGCTAAAGAAAGTATTAGAAGTACTCACAAGTACTCAAGATGAGAATAATGTTTAAGTTAAGGACCCCTCATAGGTTATGTATTGGGGATTAGTTTCCCTTAAGAGACGCATTAAGTATGCAAAGCGTATGATAAGTGTTAGACGTACCTTTAAGTACAAAGGTTAAGTTTTAAGAATGAATAGTCAATTATGCATTAGTTACGTATAAGATTATAGATGTATGAGATATGTATATGAACTTAAGTTAAGAATCTAATGATAAAGAATACGATAACGTGTTCACCAGACTCCGGATTATGCCGGATGGGATTTCTCCGTAAGGGCTATCCACACGTAAGTTATAAAACGATATTAAACGTGTTCATCAGACTCCGGGTTTCGCCGGATGGGACTCTTCCGAAAGGATTGTCCACACGTATGTTAAAAGATTTAAGCATGTCCAGCAGGCTCCGGGATTCGCCGGATGGGACTTCTCCGAGAGGGTTGTCTACATGCAAGATGTGTCCAGCAGGCTCCGGATTATGCCGGATGGGGCTTCACCGAGAGGGTTGCCTACACAAAGATAAGAGGAGTCCGGTGTTAGCCTGATATGATAGGAATTTCACCGGTATGATGGGAGATGTACTTCGGGGTTACTCCACCCGGATGCACTCCGTAAAATGAACCAAGATAATAATTGTTTGTTCAACGCTAACTTCTAACTTTATGATATGTAAAGATGAATACGAATATGAAATGAATACGTATAATTTATATGTAATACGAGACATGAAGATTGGTTCCTAGAGGACACGTTGTGATCATAGGATGTCCCCAAGATCACTACGCTTAAGACTAAGATAAGAATAGAGTATGAAACACGTAAGATTAGGAACATGAACAGTATAAGAAAGATAAAGACAATGAAGCGATCCTAGGTCTTCCCTTGATCGCGAAATAAGCAAGAATAAGACTTGGCGATCGTAGTTTCCCCAAGATTGCCAAGGTAGGCACGGCGACCCTAGGTTTCCCCGTGGTTGCCAACAGTAGGTAGGGTAGGAGCTCACTGAGACATTATGTCTCATCCCTATCCTTCTGGTGCAGGTTTCAGGCAGCCAAGTGGTTTTCAGATGAAGATCTTCAGGAAGACGCTGGATGGAGTGCAGATGCTCGTCAAGGCAAGCTCAGGAGGTTGATAGATTTTATGTATGTATATGAAAGTGTAATTGTGTCTGACATTTGGATATTCATGTAAACGAGCAATTTGTATTCATTCAGTGATTTGTATATATTAATTATTGTAAAATTTTAATGTACCCAGTATCAGATTAACGCACATACTAATATACTAGTTAACGTTAGTATGGGTGTTACAAAACAGTACCAACTTCTTCCCTCTCCCATATAAAGCCATGGGTAGGATGGAGCTTGACAGAATGGATAACACTGTCACTTGGCTCGAAAGCAGATTCCTTGTCACCACAAGGTGCTATATTAGCCAAATTTTTGTCAAAGGTTTGTGGAGTGACAATGTCAACCTCTGACCTATAGAAGCTTTGATCTGCCTCTATGTTTTCAACAATCTCATCCTCCCTCCAAATAATAAGTTTCTGGTGGAGAGTAGATGGTACAGCCCCAACTCCATGAATCCATTCCCTTCCTAACAGTAGGTTAAAGTTAGCCTTGGACTGTACCACCAGGAATAGAGTTGGTCGAACTATACTGCCTACAGCAACATCAACTTGTATGGCTCCCAAAGAATAGCCAGTTTTGCCCTCATAATTAGAGAGCACAATGTTGTGGGCAGATAGATCAGTGTCATGTTTCCCAATCTTGTAGAGCATAGATTGAGGCATCAAGTTGATAGCTGCTCCCCCATCTATGAGCACTTTGTTGATCCCAACATTTTCAACTTTTGCTCTGATGAAAAGAGGTTTGAGATGGCTTTTCATCCCAAGGCTTGGCTTCTCGAAACAAGCTAATTGTTCTTCGACGCAGCCATTGTTCATAACATAGTAACATACTGGCTTTGGGTCAGCCATATCAAAATGATCGAATTCACCTTCGATCTCAGTAACCTCAGATTGGATATCATACTCAGATGGCAAGATAGATACCACACAGATGACATTGAAATCAGGTTCAGAATCCAGCAAATCCTCATCTTCCATCTTGTCTTCATCCACTGGAGGAAGGAGTCTTTCTTTTGCTGGCCTCCTAGACACTTCTTTATATTGGCCAGTCTGCAGATTCTATTGAGCCAATTTCTTTTGACGCTGAAACCTGCGCCATTGGGTCCTTGTCATAGGATTCTTACCCTTGTAATTGTTCCTATAAGAATACTTATTGGCCTCCTATGGGCCAATTTGTTTCATTCCACTGGAACCACCCACTTCCATGGCTCCTTTGTTGAACCTTATGAGTCCCTGGTGCATCCATTTTTCGACAGGAATTGAACCAGGAGGAACAAAAGTATTCTTTCGACCAGATTTCTGGTTGTTGTTCGACTGCACCATAACCCTTTTACCTTTATCGAAACGCTGGTTTTGCTTTGCCCCCTTGTTGACAACTTGGTACTTCTTGAGGCCCTCAGTAACCTCTCGATCACATACTGCACTGCAGCGAGGACATAGCATTACATTCTTGTTTTCGAGTTTGCATCTGTTCAAGAAATCGATCAAATCCTCTTCAGTCTGAGGATACACAACTTTCATCTTTTCGTTGTAGTCTTCTTCAGATATGTCTTGAACTTGCACCTGAGACACCTCCATGGCTTCGACCATCATTATTCCTTGAGGTTCCGCATAGAGAGTTTCAACAGCTTTAGGTGTTTCAACATTCGCCTGAGTGGTCTTTGGTTTCTCACCGAATTTGAGTCTCCCCTCATTGAGAGCCTTTTGAACCAAATCCCTAAAAAGAATACAACGTGAGGTTTTATGGCCAAGGAAATTATGAAATTTACAATAACCCTTTTTCTTCTGCTGTTCGATTGGGGGTACTTTTAAGCCCTTAGGAACAATAATCTGGCCATCTGTGACTAATAAATCAAATATTTCATCACATTTGGTTATGTCAAATGTATAAGTTTTAGACACAAATTTATCATTTTTAGGTTCAACAGGATTTTTTCCATTTGAAGGTCTAAGGAGTTTACAGACATAACGAGGTCCAGGTTTTAATTCTGCTAAATCAACCTCATTGTCTTCGATATCTTCATAAGTGATATCGAACTCTTGGTCACTGTCATTTGCTTCGACATATGCAACCTTTTCCCTCTTGTGAAATTTAGAATTTCTAGCCTTTTCAGCTTTTAGTCGTTCGACTTGTCGAACTCTATCAGCCAACTGAGCCATGTCCCTCAAATACTGAGTATCTAATTTCTTTCTAATCGAATAGTCTAGGCCACCAGCAGCCATTTCGACTAATTCATGTTCAGGGACTTGGGTGAACATCTTGCCTTTAAAAGTCTGAATCTATTCAGATAATCATCAATTGATTCAGGTGCTTTACGTCGAACACTTGCCAATTCTTTAAGGCTTATTTTTTATTGTCCCATGTAAAACTGTTCATGGAAAACTCTCTCTAATTGATTCCAATTATGTATGGAATGTGGAGGGAGGGTTGTGAACCATGTAAAGGCATTTTTTGTTAGAGAATTTGGGAAGTACTTCATCCTTAAATTTTCATTGTTTGCTATGTCTCCTGCTTCTGTCAGAAATCTTGCAATGTGCTCAACAGTTGATTCGCTAGTGTCACCAGCGAACTTAGTGAATTTTGGGATTTTGACACCCCTTGGTAGTTCAGTTTGAAGCACATATTCTGACAAGGCAGAAACAAAATTTGGTCTATGTAAACCAACATTCAAACCATTTTGGACTAAGATAGCTTCGACCAAATTTGCTATGTTATTTTGTGCCCCTAAGTTATTCTGTTGGACATTTCTAACCACTTCATCAGCATTTTGATTTCGATTTACTAAGATTAACCCTGGATTTGGTTCGATTTGTGGTTGGACTTATGGTTCGATTGGACCCACTTGTAATTGTCCTTGATTAGGCTGTACCACTATGTTATTGGGCATAGGCACCATCGCATTATTTGGTATTTGGATGTTTTGTATGGGTGCTAGATTCTGTATCTGGGGGACTGGTTGATTAGGAACATGAGGAGCCCCAAAGAAATCAGCCATCCTACCCATCTGGGTGGCTAACAACTGATAAGTCTGGTTAGTATTTTGTATCAAAGGATTAAACATTGTACCAATTTGTTGTGTCAACATATTAACCATATCATGATTACTTTCATCCATTTGTTGCCGTAAAGACATCAAGGATGTATTAGTTAATGGTGGCACTGCATTTCGATTAACAGAACTAGAGGCCAAACGCTGGTTTGTAGGCGAGTAAACGCCAGGCACAGTTTCTGAATATAATGAAGGGCTAGTTTGTAACCCTTGCATCATTGCTGTAGGCATACCATATTGCACATTCCTATTGTTGCCTTGATTCATATATTGTGAAAAAGACATACTGAACGTAGAGCCTATTGTGCCTCCCCCTCTTACTGGGGATGAATGGCTCCCTACATTTTGGGGTATCGAAACTGCAGGGCCTGCAGTGGTGAAAGGCATCGTTGTTGACGCATTGATAGGCATAGTAACACCCATTGTCGAAGAACTGGGAGCGGATATGGTTGCTCCACTCACATTCGCAGCAACGTCACTCGAAGTGTTTAATGCACTCGAAGGCACGGACACATTATTGTTATCATTCATATTTGCATTTTCCATATTATTTGTGCTTGTATTTCTGGGTGGTGGTCTAACCATTTCAGGGAGTATTTTCCCACTCCTCAAGAACATACACTAACGCAATTTCCAGAAAGAATGCACAAATAGAACTTGCAAATCCAAACGAAAATATTTTTTAGAAAAGATTCAATTAAAGCACACGTCCCACCGGGCGTGCCAATTTGTTTACGCTGAAATTTGGTAAACAACCGCTAGTCTGGGTTAATTGCTTGCGAGACCAACTAGTGAATCTCAGGAGCATAGTGCTTTGTTTGAATTCTTTAAGTTGTTTGAATGTTCATTACGCATAAACATTTATTGTTGTTTTGGGAAAATTAAATATATGAGTCACTTGGATTACAAGCAACAAGGAGAATAAATTCTTAATAAACAAATGCTTTGTTTCGATCGAAACAGATAAATGAATAGAATTTAAATGAAAGGTAGTAAACTTTGCATGGAATTTAAAGTGCTTGGAAGATAAATTTACATGAAAAGTAAATTGCATAGAATTGTAAAATGTGCTTTACAGAAAAGAATGGTTCACAGATTCATACTTGGATCCCATTTCACTCGTTTCTCTCGATAGCATGGATACTTTGAGTTTTACAAGGATTTTTGTATAAATGAATTGCGATCATGTTTCTGACTAAAAAACTACTATATATAGACTTTCGAAAATAAATTGTCCTAACGGTCGAACACTATCCTACTGCCAAATGTCCTGCCACGTACACCCTGCATGCACCTAACTGCCGCTTAGAACGGTTGTATCACTCGAAGTCGAACTGAACTTGTGACGTTTGTCAGAATTGTGCTAAGTCCAGAAATTTGTTGCTTCGATTCGATCATACGCTAGGTCGATTTACCCAATGATTCGAAGTCCTTTTCTTGCCTTAGCCTTGTGTTTGTAAATATTCTCTTGAACCTGTGAACATTTCCAAGAGTCTTCTTACTCTTCAATTCGATATAATCTGACAAGATTTTCTTGCTCTTCATTATGCTTCAAAATTCAAGACAACATTTAATGCGTGTTTAGAGCATATTTTTAGCTTATAAAAAATATGGGCTAACACCCACATGCTTCTTTTGTTTCCCCCAACCTCTGTACATCCCAGCCCACGTTTTTTTCTTGCTTGGCTTCTCAAGATTGCAAGGTTTAATCCCAAGGACAACCCAATTGCAAGCTACCCTATTTTTCTCACTTTTTCATCATCATTGTTGTCTAGAATTAGCTTCATTGATGACTGATTTTAGCCAAAGTCTTGACCATTGCAGCAAGGCAAGGTCACCTCTTCCCTTTAGCATTAAATGCAAAGCAATTCAGTCATGATCATGACACAAAATCAGCCCTGCTGCAGATTTTCTCATCATGACATTTGATCTCATTTTGGCCTATAAAAGCCATGCAATGCTGCAGGATTAAGGGCAGTTCTTTGAGAGAAAAACACACTGAATTAACACAGCACAAGAGAAATTTTTAGAGCAAAAAAACCAGTTCAAAGAGAGTGAGAATTAAGTGAGTTGATACACACCAAAACAGAATTGGTTTTGTGCAAGATTAGAGCAAAGTTCCAATCCTTTCTTGCATAAATCATCCCAAACACACACACTAACTTACAACCTTCCAGCAAGAAAACACTTGAAACAGCATTGAATACACAACAATTACATAGCAAAAAACCAATTGGAGCATTAGAGTCATTGGCCATAATCTCCAACATTTCAAACCTTGCAAACCATCAACATTTCAAGTCCTTTCCATTTCCTTGCAACAAGAGCTTTAGGCTAGGAGTTGATAAGTCATTCTAACCTGTTTATATTTCATTTACATACTGTTTGCATTTGCTTTTGATTCCAACTTGTTTCAATCTCAGTTTTTGCATTTTTAAGTTTCACTCATTTTTGATTCAAAACCCCTTTTGAACTTAAAAAGAAATCCCAAGGTTTGCAAAACATTTAAACTAAGTTGTTGCACTCCTTTTATTGCTAATTTCAAAAGCTTTTCACTCCTCCAAAAGTTCTGAGATTGCTCAGAAGTTGCTTCTGAACTCAAAATTTCGCAGACTTCACAGTGCGAAGCTCTGGTCGCAGTGCGACCATGACAGAACTCAGAATCTGAGTTCAGGCTTCTAAAAAGCCAATTTTTGGGGTTCTAACCCAAAAGCTCAGAACCTAAGAGGATTGAAACTCATTTTGTTCAAACCATATCAAGAGTTTTGCCTGATATTGGAAGATTCACAAGTTTGAGCAACACTTTTTGAATAACTTGCGAAACAAGTTACGTTCATTAAACTTTCAAAATCAAACTTGAGCAATAAGCTAAGTTCATTATTTTCAAAACCAATCTTGAACAAAAACCTTGTTCATGATTTTCAATCAAACGTGAACTAAATCCGAACTTGTTCAATTTTTCAAAATCTTTTTCAAACTTGAGCCGAACTTGTGCGTTTTTCACAAATTTGTGCATTTGCCATAAACTTGCCCATTTTCATGCACATAAACAAGGCAAACTTGTTCATAGGTTGCAACAACTAATTTGAACATTAAAACCTTTTCATAAAGTTTTAAATCAAGTGTTTTGATAACTTTCGGATTTCTTAAATTTCAAACAAAACTTGAATGAAAAAGGGATGGTTTGACGTATGTCTCTCCATTTCCCCGGTTGAACGAATGCTTGACGTATGTCTCGTCGTTCGGACAATCGTCATTCTATTTTCAACGCATCCAACCACACAAACCAATTCTTGGCCCTTTGTGGTCAATTTGAACCTTTTGGTTCCCCGTGACCATTTGATTCAATGTTCGACTCGGTTGAGTCACTTTGGTCAATGTTCGACTCGGTTGAGTCCATTGAACCCTTTCTTGATCCCGTCCGATCAATCGAACCTTTTTCGAGTCGGTTGAGTCACTTTGGTCAATGTTCGACTCCGTTGAGTCCATTGAACCTTTTCTTGATCCCGTTGGATCAATCGAACCCTTTTTCGACTCGGTTGAGTCACTTTGTTCAATGTTCGACTCGGTTGAGTCCATTGAACCCTTTCTTGATCCCGTCGGATCAATCGAACCCTTTCTCGACTCGGTTGAGTCATTTTAATCTTTTTGGTCCCCTCGCGGCCAATTCGAACCCTTTTTCCCCAACGGACATGTTTTATCTATTCTAAGCGCGATTTCAAACAAACGCTTAAGCCTCCCATGCGCGAGCATACAAGCTACGTTTAATCGCAAGAATACGATCAAAGCATCGTTCTTTAAAAATAACCAACAAAATACGTTTTTCTACCAAAGAACTACGTAGCTTTGATTTCTCCATCGCACCGGGAGATACGTAGGAGCAAGATCATCATCTTGTCAAGCATAATAATAAAAAATAAACGTTTTCCCTTTCTTTATTATCTTTATATTCTCAAGCATGCAAGCAAAACTTTTAAAACATTTTTAGCCTTAGCTAACTAGGAGGTTCCCGTTGAGTACAACGGACGTGAGGGGTGCTAATACCTTCCCCTTGCGTAATCGACTCCCGAACCCGATAATGGTTGCGATGACCATCCTTTCCTCATCGTCAAGGGTTTTATTATCGTTTCCCTTTAAAATAAAAACTTAAGGGTTTATCAACGTTCCCTTTAAACAAAAACTTTGGTGCCGACTTCACACAACCTTGCTAGCGTTCATACACGTCTCGAGGTTTGCGTTTTTTAACGAGAGCGCACAGAAAGATCTTCACACGAAATAATCAGCCTTCTGGAAATATCAGCCTTGATAAATCTTCAACAAATCTTCAAAAGATACGCAGAAAGAATAAACAAAAAGAACGCAGGAATTCAGCTTCTGAAAGGCAGCTTCTGAAGGTCAATAGAAGTCAACGTCTGAAGGCAGCTTCTGAAGGTCAACAGAAGTCAACGTCTGAACAGTGCGTCTGATGACCAGTTCAGCGTTTGATGAACAGTTTTGCGTCTGATGACCATTTCAGCGTCTGAAGGCCAGTTCTGCGTCTGAAGGCCAGTATCAGCTTCTGAAACTTCTGAAAACCAATTTCCAGCTTCTGAAGACACAAATAAACATCTGAGGATGCTTTGCTTGTACAATATGATTTTAGCAAACATTTAGCCAACCTTCAAATAACCAACACCTACCAACACATTGCTGTCATTTCACCATCCATCAACACTACCCAAAATTCAAGCTACAAACTACAAATCCCACAAAGTCCTTACCAACAACCTCAACAACCTTACCAACAGCCTCATCAACATTATCAACAACCTCATCAACAACCGTACTACCAACAACAACAGCCCCGACCTCAAGCTCCCCAACAGCTTCATCCACAAAACATCTACTCAAAAAATAATAACTCAAAAAATAATAAAAATCACGTAGGTAGCGCATGCACTAATAGGACATCATGAAAAAAGCCTTGAAAAAAATCAGTCCTAACATTATTATAGAACGTTAAAAATGATTATACTGCCTGAATAAATTCTTATTGTAGTTTTATTTAGGAGGTTTTTCTTATTGTCTATTTTTTTCTTTTATTGGACTTATTATAGTCTATGTTTGGGAGTTGAGTTATGAAATAATTTGATAGAGAAGGTTTAGGCGGCTAAGTTTATATGTGCACACATTTGAGATTTTAAAAAGTAAGCATTTTTAAGTATAAACCTATATTTACATATAATTAAAATAAATTATAAAGGATAGTAGTCACATGGAGTTTTTTTTAAATAAAAATTGTGTATTTATGTGTGTTGGTCAAATGGCATGTAAAAGTAACATAACCTCAATAATTATAATAAAAATATCAATTGAAAAAAAAAAATAGATGACCACTTTATAATATTCTCAAATTAACGTAATTATTCATCATGTTCTATATTCCCCGTTTATGATTTTGCTCATGTGACATCTATATTTACCCTTTTAAGAGTTATTTAAATAGTGGAAGGTTCAGTCTGAATTCATGATTGAAAAGAAAGAAAAAAAAGAACAACATGATTTAATTTCAACTCACTCGCGATTGCCACCATCGTGAATGTTGTACTAATATAATTTGTGGACCAAGAGGTGTGTTTTTTTAACAAGAGACCAAGAGGTGTGTCAGCAGCTACTATCTAATGCTATCATATGTATATAAAATTTTAGTTGCTCTGATTGTGCTGATCTGTCATCTCTAACAACAAATATTTCACTATATTGAAACTTTGTCACTCTCTTAATCTATATCATCATTATTATTTATCCTCCACTAAATGAATTTTATGTCTACAAAAATGTAAACTAAAGAAATGTAGGGTTAAATATGTTTTGAATGGGTTTTTGCAAGAATCTTTAGAATATTATAAGAATCTCTCCAAAAAAATAATAACATTTTTTTTTACAAAATATGAATTAAATATGAGTAATAATTCTTTTTGTTACAGTTTCTTTGTAACCGATGGAAAAATAAAATTAAGAAGAATAGCATCTACTTGATACATGAATTAAGCTCATTTGTATGTCATTTTTTTTTTTGCTATATGTTGTGGTCTATGAGAACTGAAAATTAATTGTGTTCTAATTGAGATCAAATGCGGACAAAACTACAAAGAGAAGTGGGAAGATATATGTGTTTATTAGCTGCTTCAGTTGTGAGTTGTGGTCTAGAAAAGGACTACTTAAGGACGACGTATCAACATGATTGGTCAATTCTACCACTTCTCCTATATTTATGTTCATGAGACAAATAGTTCTTATTATTGATAAAGCCAATATTGTGTTATCTTTGACCATATTTAATTTGAGCTATTTGATGACAATATCGTATTTTAGAAGCTCAAATTGTATCTCAAAATTAACTAACAAACTGTGCTACACTTCTTTCAATACATAGCAGTATGCGAGAGCCTTTAGAGTTCATACAAATACTACTCATTGAGATTTACAGT
Organism: Medicago ruthenica; assembly: GCA_018208015.1. NCBI lineage: Eukaryota > Viridiplantae > Streptophyta > Magnoliopsida > Fabales > Fabaceae > Medicago > Medicago ruthenica. The sequence goes on from CM031376.1 coordinate 34,997,755, forward strand.
TCAAGCTATACAATTTTTTTTATTGTACGACTTTCGAATACAAATATAGAATTCATGATTTGCAATAACTTTTATCCTTCATACTTATTTTGCATTTGATTTGTCTACTACTCTTAATATGCAATATTAGTATTTTTATGCACAAGACAGGTGCTCTTAATCTGCAATATTGGTATTTGAAACTTCGTAAGTAATTGTGCAGAATCTTGCTGTGATCCGAACCAGTGGTTTAGCTTCCAGTTTTGTGGTCTTTCAGTGAAGGCTCTTTCCCGTGAGAGTTCATTCTTATTTGAAATTCAAAGTTCTGTTGTTTCTTTGAAATAAACTAATGTAAAAGGTATTTGAGAGTTACAATGTGAAGGAAACATAGAAGTGAATAATTCAAGAATGGCAATGGATTTAATGGAAAAAGTTGGGCACATTCAAATGCACATCTAAACATTCAAGCATAAGGTTAACTCAAACTTACTTTATATTAACAAGATATGACAAATGTTCATGGCACAATTGATAAGGTGATACTTGAATTAAAGCTATGATTGAAAAAATATTGTGTGTCATGGAAAATGAAGAATCTTGAGGAAAGCTTATTTCGATTACAACTTTCTCTCCATTAATTAAAAGTCAATTTTTTGAACTCTAAGGGTTACAAAAATTTACGACGCTAAGGATTATAACAAATTTTGTGTTACACGAGGGATTGTACGTCTCACAAGGGAAAGGGAGATTGAATTATGTGGTGGTCTATGGATATAGATCCTCTATGAATTTTTTGGTTCAGTCATCTCTTCTTTTTCGATTCAACTGTTGATTGATACCGTTTCAAAACAAAAACTGTTGATTGATACATAAAGGAAAAAATAATATTAAAGAAGAGAGGGAAAAAAGTGAGTGAATGGATAAGATTATGACATGATGGACAACATGAGAGAATGAGCATTAGAGGATCCAAATTCCATGGTCTATGATGAGAAACAAAGCAAACCAAAAGAATGACAAACAAACCACTACTTTGTGTGTTTCAGGTCTTTATAGAAACTGCTTTTGTTACTTTAGAATACTATACATAAATTTAATTATAATATAATACTCTTTCTATATGAATATAAGTGTCTAATTTGCAATATTTCCATGTCTAAAATTATATATCACTTTAGGATGCTATGTAGAAACTATTATTTTTATCCAACATATATTCTTATTGTTAAGGTTGCATTACAATTTTAATATCTTAAAATACATTTAAAATTCAATTTAGTATTTTAAGTTTTTCCTTTCCATTTCTATCCTCAAAATGCAAATGTTAAACACTTTTATGTCTTAACATTTTCTCCATTTTATTTTCATCCCTTAAATTACAAAGATTAACATTTTAGTCCCTGATACTACAAATAGTATGCACTTATTAATTATATTACATACTTATTTGTCTCTCTAATTTTAGTAAAGAAATAATTCGTCTTTTCAATTTATAACACTTTTGATTATTATTTAGACTCAATTTTGACTTTATTTTAATTGGTCACCATATAACATATTGATATTATTTATTAACTAAAATATTCTAAACACTTATCAAATCTAAACACATAACTATTAATCAAACCCCGTGCAACGCACGGGCTTTCCATCTAGTTAACTAAAACACAAAGTTTCTTTATCAAAACATTTAACTTCATTTAAGACCGGTATAACAAAGTAAAGTTAAACCATAAAGAACATGGCCTAAATCTAAACACAAATTAAAACACAAAGAGAAATAGAGAGAGAGAGAGAGAGAGAGAGAGAGAGAGAGAGAGAGAGAGAAAGAGAGAGAGAGAGAGAGAGAGAGAGAGAGAGAGAGAGAGAGAATGACATGGTATGTTTATACTGGTTCACTGTCAACCCGATCGGCTAGTCAAGTCAACCTTATCCAAAGTGATTTTGCATTCTCTTGGAAATAGAGTTAATCCACTATAATACATGGTTACAGTAATCAGAGTATATCATGCCACCCTTGGCTATACTATGATGCCCATAATGCATCAATCTTTGCTAAGTCCTTTACCATCCATCATCTCTACTTCGCCAAGCATGATGAGTTCCAAGCAAAGCTACTGACTTAGTAAAATTCATCTTTTTCTTCTCAAATCCATGAGGACCAATTGTTTAAAATCTCGTTAGACAAACCCTTTTGAATGAAGGTTGGTGCCACTACTGGTGTTGAAAAGAAAGGGTGAGTTTGTATATGAGTGATAAATAATCATAGCTAGGATGATTTCTCTTACAATGAAATCATATATCAATTCAATTGTACTACACTTGATTGATTTATATCTTGATATAATTACTCTCACAGTTTAATTCAATTTTTTTCTACTATTTAAACACCCTTGCTCGCAAGAAAATCGTGTCAGAAATATCCTTAGAGCACCATTATCGGGTGTCTTTTGGTTTTGTTGGCTACACTTGTGTCGGATAAAAGACACGGCACCATTGATAATTCACCAACTGTGTGTTTCCAATTTTAACTCTCGTGAGTCGTAGCCAATAATGGACACGGTTTCATTCATTTATTTCAAAAAAATTGGAAATAAAAAAATAAAAAAAGTGACATGTTTCCAATTTGTAATTTCAATTACACATTTTATAGATCAATGTCAAATATAAATTAGATGTATATTGTAAAATGAGTGGGACCTATTTTAGAGTTTTGGATAAATGGTATGAATATTTAAAAAATATAGTTGAGTGGTATAAATAATTGATAAATGTGAAATAATATAATATATTAAATGGGATTCATTTATACCATCAATATAAGTGACATGGATGTAGATACGGCTAGTACCAAACTTTTGGGTAGAATTTGTTAGAAGATCAAGAAAAAAGACTATTCAGTTTAGTTAAAGATATTATATCTCAGATTATTCTACAAATCTTTGAGCCTATATTATCTTGTATTTCTGATTTCTTTGAGATTTAAATGACATGGATTTGCTTTTGTCACCAACAAAAAAAACATGTAAGAGAAAATATATTCGGCATTTTCTTTTTGTTATACAAATATGCTAATACTTTTAATAAGAGATGAACCAATGTTTGAATCACAGTCGAAAAAAATATTAACATTTAATGTCTAACACACCTTGAATACAATTTCCTCCGATGAAGGTAACCTTTGAGAGTGAGAAAAAAAAAGATAGATAATATATTAAACAAGAAAATAATCAATTGATTAGAAACCATCCAAATATATAAGATGGTTTTTATTTACAACATCCAAATATATAAGATGTTAAATATCTACCCCTCCACGATACACAACAATTTCGAAGACCACAAAAAAAATAAAATAAATAAATAAAAACTTTCCCACTACACATATTCCGTTTTCCTTTTGACAAAAAGGTCTATCGGCACAGCTTATTGCATGTTTGTCTTCTATTTATATGTATGTAATCTTTGATATATATATTACCCTGATAGTTTTACTGGAAGCCTGTTTGTTGCAAAAAATGCAATTTTACTTAGCAACATTATCTCTTTATTTAGAGCAGAAAGGGTAGGATTGTGAATTTTTGCAGCAGCCAAGGCAGTGTCACATGTTGTAGGTCCATCACCAGCAGTTTTGGCATCATAGTTTGATGTTAAGGTATCTAAGGTCAACTCACCTAATGAACTTTTGAATGATGCAACCACCCCATCATAATCAAATGTAGCACATTCCTTAATTGCTGGTGAAGGGTTTGTCCTCATTAATTCCTTTATGTGATTCTGAGCTTCTGTAGCCTTTTTAATTCCAAACTCTAGGATGAGTTTACATAGCTCAAAATCGGTTGTCGCGGAGGCAATTCGTGGTTCGGTTTTCAAAAGGTTAAGGCAACAGTTTTTGTCTTCTTGGGTGTCTGCACATACCTGTTCGTATAATGCGGCACCAGATGCTTGAGCAATAAAGATCAAGGAAAGAGTGAACAACAAGGATGAAAGTTTTGAGGAGTTCATTTTTCTTTTGGTTGTTTTGGAAAGAAGAATTCAAGATCAATTGGTATTATGGGAGAGATGGATTCTTCCCATTTATGGTGTTATTTATATTCCCATTCAAAAATAGTAATTTTGTACTAGTGGTCATATTTTTTAGTATGTAATGGTTGGCTTTGCAGTAATGATGTTAGTTTTGCTATTTTTATATATTAACTTATTTTAATTTTAGCATCAAATTATTGAAGGTGACAAAGCATGTTTTGTCATTTAATAATTTTCAATTGTGAAAAATTAATGTATCCACATGAAAGCACTAATACTTTTAAGGGTCATGCTAATGTTTATCCTTATGACACAATTTGAAGATTCCACTAATAAAAAGTACTATCTCCGTCTCAAATTATATAACGTTTTGGGCATTTCACAAATATTAAGAAACGTAATTAATTTTGTATGGAAAAGAGATATTATGATTTGTTTTAAAAAACTGTCCTGAATAAATATTATGGGAAAGATAAACTAAAAAATTAAAAGAAGAGATAATAATAAATAGTTAAGGTTATAATATAAGAAAAATAACATTAATGTTTGTATTGTAAAGCGACTTATAATTTGAGACAAATTTTTTCTTAAAGCGACTTATAATTTGGTACGGAGGGGGTATAAAAATCGTACTCCATCAAATTTTTATAATTGTCCTCTTTAAAACTCGTAATCTTCTTAATTTTGTTATTGACAAAAATTAATGTTCAACATTTTGAGATATATTTAAAATAGCACAATTTTTAATACATAACTTCTATTAGTGGAATCCTTAACATGTGCCATATTTTCCTACTTTTAAATAGTGATATTCATCACCATATATCGATTTTAGTAAACTCTACCGAAACATTAAAGTCATCAATACACAATGCAAAATAGAAATCTCAGTTTTATTATTAGACCATTTTGTGACTTGAAACAGAAAAACCCTTCAAACCGTTTGACACAAAAATACCATCACCTAATTGTATCAATAGCATTTTGAAAAAGCATAAAACTATATCATGAGAATTTTTTTCAGCATCACAACTGGTTATTTAGAAAGAATAAAGTCAAGTAATGATGTAATACAAAGATGGCCAAGTGTATAGTGCACAAGGGACATATATCTTGCACCATGCACAAGGTTGTTTCTTCCATTGGATCAATAAATCTCATTAATTCAATGTTAGAAAATAAGCTTGCGCATAGTACAATACTAATTTGTTTGTGCATATTAAGCTACAAAGTTGTATGGTAGAAGGGAAAAAAAAAAAAAAAACCAAGACACATAACCTGTTTTTCTTGAACAGTCGCATTTCTATATTTTCCATAAGAGCTAAGAATTAAGATTACCACAAAAGGTCAAATAAGTTTTTCTACTTGATACCCCAATCAATTCAATTCACATTCCTATAACGGTAAAATCTGATTAAGAAGTTTTTCCTATTCAATCTTTTTGATATATATATATAAGTAAGCCCCATATCACCTAAAGTTGATATGCTACACAAACATCAAAGAAAGCGCGATCATTGACGCGAAGAAACATAGCTTCTAGTTTCAGTTACATTTGAATTGGAAAGTACATCTGGCGCAATTTCCCAGCTTCCACTTCTTCTCCAACTTGAGTGCCTTTCTTCTGTTTGAACTGTTGGAGCTCGACGATCTGAGCCCAAAACTGAATCACCTTCAGATGCATTGTTGTACGGTCCATTGCTCCCTCTGCTCCGAATGTCTTCATCGATTTCTTCAATATTCCGCCGCTGTGATATCTTTAATAGGTCTTCACCGATGTCTAGATCATCTTCAACCTTAGAACGAGGATCTCCACCTAAATCTTGTTCAGGTTCCCGGGTGGTAACGACCCGAGGAGGTGGCCTCTGTACCTCCTCTTGAACTAAAGCCCGAAAATTGTTCCTTGAAGGCTTCACTTTTGTACAAAATACTTCCAGAAAATTATTTAAACACCCCCGATTGTAAACATTGATCCTGTTATCTGCTCTGTATCGAAAGTTTTCATAGGTGGTCTGCAAAAATAAAATTAATCACCAAGATGATAAAGATACTCTTCAATCACATGATCTTTTTTCAAAATCAAATTTACAGAAAACCAAGCCAGTAATATCATATAAGGTATGCAGACGTAGAATATGTCTTTTCTATAAAATTTGGCCATTCAAGACAAATCTAGGCACAAACGAATTAGACTTACACTATCTTTGGAGTTGTATTGAGAAGAAAATAAAAAACTAACCATAAAGCATCATTTGTTTAGGTGAAAGGAAATGTATGAGGGATCAAAAATACATTTAATATATTAAGAAAATTCTTCTGAAATTTTCATTTCTCCAACACAGCCTAATTTTTTACCACATTCAAAAACATTGAGTATTTCTATGATCAGTCTTGCATCATCATTTTGTCCATGTCCACCTCACTACTGTCTTTCCATCATAAGAATTGTTTTCAATAGTGGTTTCAAAATTAATTTCATTTGAGACAAATTACCCGCTAGTTATGCAAGTACAATGAACAATGAGATACACATTATACTGGATTCAGAATTGTGAAAGAAATTCACGGACCTGGTTTGTGCCAATAAGGTACAAATGAAAGCCAGTTAGTCCACCAACAAACCATAAAGAGATGAAACAATATGCCATTAGTATGACAGATGCAGGGGATGCTTTCATTGCCTTCCACACTGTCCCATGATTCTCATCCATCAAAACCTTGATGTAAAAAGCTGAGATTGAAAACACATAGATGCATAGAAGAGTTGCCGAAGAAACAAACATAAAGAAGTAACGGTAGTTCCTCTGCACATTGGGAAAACCAAAAATAAATAAATATTTAAATAACAAGAAAGCAAACATGTAATGAGCCAGGCACATCATTATGAAAGAAACGAGTATCATAAAATCAATAACATTGTGGATATCAGCTACCATACCAGTCCAATGCATTGGCCAACCCAAGGGCAATGATGATCAAAACGTTCAACACAATTGTTGCAAATGGAGCAATGTGAGCAACGAGGAGGGCGATACAGCATACATGTATCACAATACTTCACTCTTACAGGAAGGCCATTGACCATTACTTCCTTTGTTCGAGGGAACTGAAGGCTTGGTGTTTGTCTTCCCCCAATGTCAATAGAAACGGACGAGTCATAACGGAACTCTTCCTCAGGCGGATGTAAATTCCTTGGAATAATGCCCGGATCGCGTGCCGAAGTAAGGAAGAGAAGTATCAGCACCTTTAAACAAAAATCACGGGATTAAATTGCATCCAGCTCCAGCTCTCAGAAATCAATATACTAAATGAGTTTTTCCTAAGAATGTCAGTTAAATGGAAGGAAATCATACAACCAAAACAGGCCAAAAACCTTACTTTCGTAAATTAGAAAATACTGAAAAAACAAAATGTATTAATAGATGTGACAATTTTTTTGCTGTGTCGTTGAGTTGTGATTAGAATCTAACACACGATACCATTCTTCTTTCAAGATCAATACTTCCTTTTTCTGTTCGCTAATAAATCGACTATTTAAACTCATGTTCATGATTTTATAATCAAATTGTTCCCTTCATTGGATCACAAGTAAATGTCTATTAAAAGATCACAGGGATTTAAGAAAGAATAACTTGGATTTATCCTCGGTTTGTTAAATCCTACCATTCTGCTATTTATTGTGATGCTTATGATTGGAAAGATCTTCAAATTTGGTACTAATGTTTTTCTTTTACCAAAAGTTTTCACCAAATAAAGTTTTCTTCCCATTGAAAGTTATATTTGGAGAAAAACACGATGAAACAAAATATTGAGAGGAAAAATACTGCAAAAGAATTAATAAAACGAGCTGGCAAAGAAACAAAAAGCAAAAACAGATAAATATTATTCACACTAACACAGAACACCAAGTACTAGTCATGAATAAAGATCTAACTATTTTAAAATTCACCGATGCACATATAATGTTAATATACATGTTAGAACATTATCCTTTATGATAAAATATATTGATAAATATAAATTTGAACAATCAATTACTGATTATTGAGCCAGTGATTGGTAGTTGAGAATACTATTTAATTGATTGAATGTAAAATGATTGTAAATCAATCAATAGAGAGCAAAAATTGTATACATCCTAACAATTTCTCTCCTTTATTCTCCCTTTCAACATTGTATAAAAGTGGTATTATTCTCCATGACCAAATCCATGTTTTTCTGCTGTAGAGTTTCTGGAACTCCTTTGACTAGTGTCGTCACTGTTTTATTTTCTACTAGCTGTCTTCACTTTCCTAGGCATCAGTTATGGACCTTATGGTCATAGTCAAGAATTTATTCCCCTTATAAAAGGATTAAGTACCCTGTCTTATGTAACTTTGCCTACACGAGGTCATGTGACCAATCTTTTTAAGCAGCAATATCTATACATATGGTCACCCACCATTGAACTCTTATCTGGTTTAATAATGCTTTAGTTCCAAAACTCCAAACAACTGTTTGGATGTGGAACTACAACAGCTTGTTATCTGTGAAGCTACTGTTGTTTAGACATGTGTTCACCTTATATTTTGCTGCTTTTGGCTTTTCTATGGCCTATTTGGACATTCCTATGAGTTATTGAGACTGTTTGGAAGGGTTTATCTGTAACAACCCAAGACCTTAATAGTTTTAGCTTGAGAGGAAATGTAGAATATCAATCATTTAACAAATGAGTTATTAACATTTAGCTTGAGAGGGTTTATTTATAATATTGACAACTAACCAAATTAAATGCTAACAAACATTAACATTTAAGTTAGAACATTAACATGCATATTTCAGGTAAGCATGAGTATTACAACATCAAATGACAGAAAGAAAAATATTCATAAATCTTACATAAATATTGAAGAGAACAGCCACCACCAAAATAGCATATCCTGCATTATATGAAGAAAAATGGTGCCGAAGATGCCTTGCTACGAATACACAAAAGATGATAACCGGAACTATGACCAGCAACAAACTGATAAGCAATGACTTAGCATCAGGCCCAAATATCAGCCTTCCTCCACATAGGAATTTCTGCATAAGATTATAAGAATTTTGAAATGAAATAGGACTTTTATATATAACAGATAATTGGTCATTAAATAGTAACACTTTTAATATTAGCTAGAAGAAAGAAGCATGTCGTTACAAGAAGATAACATGAGAAATAAGTTTTTGTTGAAATAACTTCTTATATTTTGAAGGGATGCCCTCCATGGCAGTGCCAATAGCCACAATGATGTGTTTATATGGCAGATTTTTAGCCTCCCGCCATCAACAACAGTTTTTATACCTAATTTAAGATGTTTTTCTAAGGCAGGTTTTAGTCAGATCTAATGGGGGGTATCCTTCCTTTTCTATACATCTACTATTTACTATATTATACATACACGACGATAACGTTTAAAGTTTGACATACAAAAAATATTCAATTTAAATGCTTCATCATTGTATATGATTCCCAACAGCACATTATGGCTTCATTTGATCCATGTAGCTGACCTTACCTAATTTGAATAGGCTTTGGTAGTAAATGCTATGGTCCATGTAACCCAACGTCAAGATCTAACTTTTTGTATAAACTGTTGGGATTACTTGTTTGTGTGATCCAATATGGTATGTGGTGTTGATTTTAACAGTATGTCTTATCAATGAGAAGGTGAAGAAATCTGGGAATACAATATCCATCAGGGTTTGACAACATTCAAGAGGTTGATTACCAAAATATCATGCTAAACTTGTCAATTTTCGCTAAAAATATCAACCTACTTCAGAGGATCACTTACCTACTGGTAGTCATTTCGAAAGGGGCAAACTAACTAAAATGTTGAGACTTGGTTAAGAAAAAGTTAAACATTTGAATCATGAGGTTCTCTACAAACTAGTTTCTAAAAGTTACTTGCTCATGAATTTAAATATTTTCTTTTTGGAAAAAAAATCTTTATTCCATGTAAGATATCAATAAATAACTAAGGTTACTTGCTCATGAGTCATGACATTTAATATCTTTCGAATTAACTACGGCAAAACAAGACTATGTATTGCTTCACAGGTTTTTTGCCTAGAACGACGACAGTAGAAAACCAGCTTGGGGAAGACCAATAATCTACCAGAGATAGTATCAATTCAAATAACCACACTAATTACTATTCCAACCAACTATTGCAAAGAACAGCTCTCAAGACTCAATCAGTTTATAGGCAAAGTCAGTATTCCACACAACAGACAAGACAATGGTTACAGATGATGGTTTAATTGAAAGTGTTCATTGCAATTGTTCTATTCCAAATGCATAATGTCACTTCATCAAATCAGCATACACACTAAGATCACGTACATAGACACATACTCAGTCCCTATATTCTGAAATTAAACTCTAAGTTAAAGTTTTCCCCCATCACTCCAACTTTGAACTTCAAGTAACAAGAACAGCATTAGAAATCCAAACCCATCATTTACTAATTATAAAGTATAAGCACAGAAAAAGGGACAGATTACACATCTAAATTTCTCATTTCCCTGTAAGACACAGTAACTCACCATAATTAGCCTAGAGCTTCAACCTAACTAGACAAGAATAACAGATTGCTTTGCACGATAATCCCACACTTGAGCACATATCTCACTCCACCAACTCAACACAGCATTCCCTACTAAAAAAGACAACTAAATGACGGAGTAGAAAAACAACTGCAGACTAGACAAATTATCGATTGGGTAGATGGTATAAAGTCAAATCGTCACATTATATTCTTTCAACTGACTCGTCCAGTGAATCAAAATAAAAGCCCTATCAATTTGTTGAAAAAGTAAAGTTTCCTCCCACAAAAAGACGCAATAACAGTGATAGAGAAGACAGGCAAAACTGATCTTTTAAAGTAGCACATTTTCCAAAAAGCAAATTTTCTAACTTGCCAGCTCAGCACATCAATTTCCCCACACAAAAAAGACAAAAGTACATAGTTTTTAGAAAACCAACTGAATCAAGACCATTAACTTCTTTTTCAACTGACTCATCGAATCCAATGAACTACAATCAAGGCTCTATCAGTTAATTGAAAAAGTCAAGCTTCCTAACAGAGACAACAACAATTAGAAATGATAGATTAAATGAAACTACTCATTCAAAATTGCACAGTTTCCAAAGGAAATAGCCTACGTCATGTCATCAATCCTACCCTATACAAAGACAAAACTACATAGTTACTGAAACAAAAAAGTCAAGCTTCCTCTCACAAATAAACAAAACAACAGTTACAAAAGATAGAAGAAAAACCTTCTCATCTATTCAATCTCACTCCCCACCTCTACACAAAAACAAACTAAACCCAGTTACTAAAATTTTGAAACTACACTCCCAAGTTAAACTATTATCTCACATCACTCTCACTTTCAACTTGCAAGCAACAACAAAAACATCATTAGAAGTTCAAAATTTATGTACCACCGACAGTTCAAATTGAAGATGTGTCTGGCGTCCAACACGACACATGTGGACCAATTGCATTTTCTCAAAAGCAAATGTTAAGATGTGCTCTAAATACCGGGAACATGTTAAAGGCTTCAATATCGTAATAATGTCTTACAAGTTGTGCACACAATTTTTTAATTTTCAATGCAAAGTTTTTTATTTCGGATTCCTTAACATACGTCCTTACGACACGAGTTAGAAACACCTTTTCTCAAATTATCTCTGGTGTGTCTGTGTTTTGACTGATGTCCCACTTCATAACACAACTATTAAAACCCAATATAAAACATATCCATAACTAACAAAACAAAATCTAAAACATATCCATAAACAAATATCAAGCATTAAAAGCTAAATCCAAAAGAACAAGCAAAGAAATTAAAACAAAACCCAGTTGCTAAAATTTCAAAACTAAACTGCCAAGTTAAACTATGTCATGAGATAACTCTCAATTTCAACTTTCAAGCAACAACAAAAACAGCATTACAAATTCAAAACCTATGTAGCACTAACACTTTAAATTGAAGATGTGTATGGAACCCAACACATGTGGTCACATTCAATTGATCTTATTTTCTCAAATTATTACCGGTGTTTACTTGTATATGTTAGTGTTGTATCCAGTGTCTGTGTCTTGTGCTCATAGATCAAAACACAACTATTAAAACCCAATTAAAAACAAAAGATATTACCCAAATTACAATTTCCCAAACTAACAACAAAATCTAAAACATATCCATGACCCAAATAATTCAAGCAAATCACATTTTCTCAAAACATCATAAAAAAATCTAAAACATATCCATCACCAAATATCAAACATTAATAACAAAAACAGCATTAGAAATTAAAAGCCTATGTAGCAGCACAGATGCTTCAAATTGAAGGCTTGTCCAAAACCCCCAACAAATGTGGTCACATTCAATTGATTTATTTTCTCAAATTATCACCAGTATTTACTTATATATGTTAGTGTCAAATCCGATGTCTCTCTGGGTTGCTCACTATTAAGTACACACACCAACACCAACACGGATACCGACACATCAACAGCAATAATAATTCGAGCAAATGACACAATTCAATGTAAGCATGTGTGTTAGTGTCGCAACACAATGTTACGTCAATGTGAGACAATGACATGTGTCGGACACTAAACACGTCTTTGATCAAAAGTGTATGTGCTATAGAGATTACCCATACTTCAAAACACAAGTTGAATGTTTGTCCATAACCCCCTGACACATGTGGTCACATTCAATTGATTTTATTTACTCAAATTATTACCATTGTTTACTTGGATATGTTAGTTTCGTATTCGATGTCTATGTGGGTTGCTCACTATGAAGCACACAAACCAACACCAACACAGATACCGACACATCAACACCGATAATAACTCGAGCAAATGACACAATTCAATGTAATCACATGTGTCAGTGTCAAGTCACAATGTCATGTCAGTGTCAGACAATGAATGACAAAGACATCGGACACGTCTTTGATCAGAAGTGTATGTGCTTCAGAGATTACTCATAGTTCAAAACACAACTACTAACCCCATTATTAAAAACATAATATACCAACCAAATCACACTTTACCAAACTAACACAAACAAAATCTAAATCATATACATCACCAAATACCAAACATTAACAACTAAAATTCAAAACAAAATTAAAATTAAAAAATTGAAATTAAAAGTGAAGAACATTACATACATTACTTCCTTTCCATGCTTCATAAACGCGTTTAGCTGCCATTCAGAAGCTTTAATTCAAACAAAACTCCTTCTTCACAACATGCAACTTCTTCTTCTCATTTCACAAACGCGCTTTTTCACACAAACGCGCTTTTTTTTCCTCAAACAGTGTAAATAATCACACGAAACTGAAAAAACACTTCGATTCAACGATTTCAACGAAAAAAATCAAGATTTGGGTTTTTCCGTTGAAAATGTGATTTTCAGAGAGAGAGAGAGAGAGAGAGAGAGAGAGATTGGGTGTGATTTATATGAATGCGATTTTGGGTTTGAAAATTGAAGAAAATTTGGGTAAATAAATGAGAAAAATCAAAAGGAAAGTGAGAGAGAAAAATCAAAAGATTGTTGAATTTAAATAGTATTTATTTATTGGGTTTGCCTAATATGTTTAATATTGTAAATGTTAAAGCAACTAAAAGTAGTAATTTTTTATTCAAAAACAACAATGATTTATTAAAAAGTTATATATTTAAAATATACTGTAAAGTTACTATTTTAAACCTCTTATCATATGCAGATTTACACATGATAGAAAATCTTTTATTTATTTGACCATAATGAATACTTGAACCTTTTTTCTTTTTTTTCCAGTCAAATTGTGAAAAAGATGGCGTTTAATAATTGTCAGTCACATTAATATTATTTTTTGTCTGTCCACAATAATTATCGTTTTAGGATATTAATATAATATTTATTACTTTTACGAGCATAACTTAGCGTGAGAATAACATAGTGTGTGTTTGGTTGTGCAATGGAGATAATTGATTTTGATTAAAAATAATTTTGTCTAAAACTGATTTATGTTAATTGTGATTTTTAAGAATAACGTAAAATTGAATTTGGTTAAAAGTAATTCTGACTAAAATTGATTTGTGTTAATTAAGATGCATTTATGTAAAAGTGTTTTTATTTTATTGCAAAGAAGGTCGAAAGCAATATAAAAGTGATTTCTAAGAACAACGTAAAATTGATTTTGATTAAAAGTAATTCTGATTTAAACTGATTTGTGTTAAGATGCATTTATCTAAAGATAATTCTGATTTTTAAGCACAACGTAAATTTTGATTAAAAGTAATTCTGACTAAAACTAATTTGTGTTAAGATATATTTATGTAAAAGTAAGTTAGAACTATAAATTTGTATATGAAAATAAATTTAAAAATCAAAAGCTACAAATTCTAATTTCAAATAAAATCAACTCTGAAGGCAGAATCAATTTTACTCGACATCAATCAAATATGTTAAAATCAATTCTACATCTTCTGAATCAATTATGATCCTTTTAGAAGTGGAACTAAACATATACCTAGTTGATAAGGATATGGCAATAAAAAAGAGGTTGTGGTTCGAATCCACGATTTCTCGTTTATTCAAGGTGAATTTCTGATCATTAGATCACTCAACCAAAAAAATAGTACTCCTTGATTTAGTTGTTTTAATAAACGATGCTTCCTCTAATCCTTGATATAAAAAAATGAAGATCAATTTTGGTTCAATTCAGTCCTGACAAAAATAAAACTGAAGTTAATTTCTGACATGTTTAAATTGAAGCGAAATGTTAACGAGTGCCCCGAGGGCACTTGCTAAGGACTATAAATAGTAAATATTTATGAAAATGTATTTTACAATGCTTAAATAGTACCCCCGGGCACTCGCTAAGGACTATAAGTAGCAATATTTATGAAAATGTATTTTAAAATGCTTAAATAGTGCCCCGGACACTCGTTAACAAGACCCTAAATTGAAAACTACTTTGTTCCCGTTATAAAGTTAAGAAAGTTAAAAATAGAAATTTTTCATTAAAAACAACAACTTTTTGACTTTTATAAAGTGAAACATTCCACTTTTCATCATTTCCCGATGCAAAATTTTTATATCCTTTTATAATGTTAACATATCCCTAAAAATATTATAAATTAATTTGAGTTTTATTTTTGTTAAAAACTTAATTTTGGACAATTAAAATATTATGAAGATCAAATTGGTCTTCTCTCTAAACAAATTATGACAAACACAAAATATGATACAGTACATTTAATGCTATAAAAATTAAACTATCATTCCAAATATAGCCCTGACATTAAATGTTGTATATCGAATTCATTAGTTTCTTGGAAAACATTAATATCACATTAAATAGGAGTATCAAAAGAATTATATCAATAAATCCATTTTTTCAAGGGGAGCAATAAATGTATTTTGTATTTTGAAGATTTATTTGACCTCAATAAATACTTGAACCCATTTTTCTAATGAAATTGTGAAAAAGATGATGTTCATCATTATTACCGTCAATTTTTTTTCTATCTCAAAATAGTTATCTCTTATGAATAATAAAATTAAAGAATTGTCTGCGTGAGCTTAACTCAGTTGGTAGTGATATTGTATAATATATGTAGTGGTCGGAGTTCGAATCCCGAACACAAATAAATAAAATTGAAGAATTTGATTTATTGATTTTTGGAAAAATTAATGAGAAAAGAAAGAATTGAATGAAGAAAGAAAGTTTGTGTTATTTATTTATTATTATGTATTTAACTGAATGAAAATTTGTCCATAAATAAAATGAAAGAAGACATTTAAGATAGAAAAAAAGGCAAAAATATTGTCCATATATAAATAATTATTGATGTCACATTTGTATTTTTTTTCTCTCTTAAAATAATTATTAATGTCACATTTGTATTTTTTTCTCTGTCATAAAATAATTATCATTTCTTAAGATGAAAGGAAAGTTCAATCGGAACACAGTCAGACCGACGATGTTGTATGGTACAGAGTGCTAGGTGTAGTACCTCAATTTTGTCCTAAGCCTTTTCAAATCAAAAACAAAGGAAGAAAAAAGTCAAAGTCAACAAAAGTCAACCAAAAAAGTCAACATTTCAAAAATGGTGACTTCGCAGTGCGAAGTCTGCGAATTTTTTGCAGATTTTTGGTTTCTTTGATTTTAATTCCATTTTTTGTTACATATGATTTTTATTATTGTTTTATCATCATTCATGGCCTTTTTAGCTCTGCAAAGCCAGAATTGAAGGACTTGCCATTAATGCCAAGGAAAGAAGTTTTTTCTTCCAACCTAGCATGTGCCAAGCAAGTTGGCTTGCCCTTGGGCAGCTCTTGTCCCTCCCAAGTGACCTGCTACTGACCCTAAGGTTGCCAGCCACCAGCTTGTGGACTTTCTTCCTGCTTTCTTCCCCCAAAACCAGTCAAACTCAGCTGGTTTTCACTTGCAAAAAGCTGTTTGGTGTGCCCTGTTTTCAGCTGGATTTCTCCTCCCACACACCAGCCCACATGCTCTTTTTGCTTCCCCCAACCTCTCTGTACATGGCAGTACACGTTTTCCTTGCTTGACCTTCCAAGATTGCAAGGATTGATCCCAAGAATCACCCAATTGCAGCTGCCCTGTTTTTGCAGTTTTTTCTCATCATTTCAGCTGCATTTTGTGGCTGAAATCAGTCAAGGTCTTGACCCTTGGCACAAGGCAAGGTTACCTCTATCCTTTAGCATTAAATGCAAAGCAGTTTAGCCTGGATTTAGCCCCCAAATTAGCTAGGTCCTATGGATTTTCCATCATTGCATTGGATTGCATTTTGGCCTATAAATAGGAAGCAATGCACAAGGCAATAAGCACTACTCATAGACTCTTGATACACTTGCTTACACTTACAAACAACCAGAAAAAACCAGCACAAAACACTAGCAAAAAACCAATTCCAATACAAAGCTTTACACAAGTTCATTGCTCCAAATCAACAACATTCCAAGCCTTGCAAAGAACCTTCAACCAATCCAAGTTCATTTCATTTCTTTGCAGCAGGAGCTTTGCTAGGATCTCTGTAAGTGTTCTAAGTCATTATCTTGCATTTATAGCTGTGCTTGAATCCTAATTTTGGTTCAAAACCTTTTTGCTCTAAAAAACCCCTTTTGAATTTCAAAAAAAATCCCAAGGTTTGCAAAACATCCAAACTGGTTTGTCCAGCTCTTTTCATTGCAAAACTCAAAGCTTTTCACTCTCCTAAAAGGTTCTGAGTTTGTTCAGAAGTTGTTTCTAAACAACAGTTCAGAAACAGCTTCTGAACTCAAAAATTCGCATTGTTCGTAGTGCGAAGTCATGGTCGCAGTGCGACCATGACAGAACTCAGAATCTGAGTTTAGGATCCCAAATGGCCAATTTTTGAGGTTCTAGCCCAAGGGCTCAGAACCTAAGAGGTTTAAAACTCATTTTATCCAAACCTTATCAAGGATTTTGCATAATTTTGAAGGATTCGCAAGTTCGAGCCACTTTGTGTAGATAACTTGCAAAACAAGTTACGCTCACAAACTTTTAAAACAACTTGAACAAATAAGCTATGTTCATCATTTTCAAAACCAAACTTGAACAAAAACCTTGTTCATGATTTTCAAACCAAACGTGAACTTAGGCCGAATTTGTTCGCTTTTCAAAATTGTTTACAAAATGAGCCGAACTTGTGCGTTTTTTCACAAAATTGTTAAAACCTCTTCATTTTGAGTTCCAAATCAAGTGTTTTGATAAACTTTGGGATTTCTAAGAAATTCAACCAAAAACTTGAATGAAAAAGGGATGGTTTGATGTATGTCTCTCCATTGCCCCGATTGAACGAATGCGTGACGTATGTCTCGTCGTTCGGACAATCGTCATTCCATTTTCAACGTATCCGACCATATCAAACCAATTCTTGGCCCCTTGTGGTCAATCCAAACCTTTTCGACTCGTTTGAGTCACTCCGGTCAATGTTCGACTCCATTGAGTCCATTGTACCCGTTCTTGATCCCGTTGGATCAATCGAACCTTTTCTCGACTCGTTTGAGTCACTTCGGTCAATGATCGACTCGATTGAGTCCATTGCACCCCTTTTGGTCCCATAGCGACCAATTCGAACCCTTTTACCCAACGGACATGTTTTACCTATTCTAAGCGCGATTCGTAAACAAATGCTTAAGCCTCCCATGCGCGAGCATACAAGCTATACGCTTAAGTCTCCCATCCGTAAGCATACAAGCTACGTTTAATCGCAAGAATACGGTCAAAACATCGTTCATTAAAAATAACCAACACATGTACGTTTTTCTACCAAAGAACTACGTATGCTTTGAATTCTCCGACTACCGGGAGATACGTAGGAGCAAGATCGTCATCTTGTCAAGCACAATAATAAAAAACTTTCTTTTTCCTTTCGTTTGTTTTTATCTTTTATCTTTTTCCCCTTTTATCATATTTTCTTTTGACATAGACAAGCATGCACGCAAAACATTTAAAAACATTTTAAGCTTTAGCCAAATAGGAGGTTCCCGTTGAGTACAACGGACGTGAGGGGTGCTAATACCTTCCCCTTGCGTAATCGACTCCCGAACCCGACAATGGTTGCGATGACCAGTCCTCTTCCTCATCGTCAAGGGTTTTATTATCGTTTCCCTTTCAAAACAAAAAACTTAAGGGTTTATCAACGTTCCCTTTAAACAAAAACTTTGGTGGCGACTTCACAAAGCCTTCCGAGCGTTCGTACACGTCTCGGAGGATTGCGCGTTTTTAACGAGAGCGCCCAGCTGGCGACTCCACTGGGGACCCGCTTTCCCACTAGCGAGTCAAGCCTATCCTATTTGGTTTTTAAGCTAAATGTTTTTTTATCTTCTTTGCGCGCATGCTTTTATTTTATCTATCTATGTCATTCCCATGCTTTATGTTTATAACTGCTTTATATTGCTTTATATTCATATCATATATATCAAATGCGGGGATGTTACTTGAGCGATGTTACTCCACATTGTTCGGGTTAATGCCGGACGTGTGAGGCTCTCTACCCGAGCTCGAGAGAAAACTAAGTTAGAATGGTGGTTGTGAGCGGAAGTCCGCGTTGACGTATGTCCGTGAGGTAGGATGCCCAACCCCGCTTAGAGGAGATTTTCACGTGGAATGAATTGAAGTCATGTGACGTATGTCCATCGACGACCTTAATTCCATGTGAGATCTATGACTCTAGGGACCTTTTTTAGGAAATCTCACCTTTAGAGCCTACACGTGAGGATGGGGGGAAGTTCCGAACCTTCATAAACCATACCCTTGCATATCATTTGCATTCATGAAAATAATTTTCGCATCATTTTGCTTTATAGGAGTTTAAAAAGAACAACCAAATATTAGCGAAAAGAAATATGGATTCCGGGAATAAAAATACGCTCGCTTTCAAGATCAAGGCTCCTAAGGTGGAAAGTTTGTTAGCTTTAAGTAAAAGGCTCTCCTCGGTCAACAAGAGTATTTTCGAGGCAAGCTATGGGTTAATACTTGATCTCCTACCCGTGAGGTTAGATTCAACGGCCTTAACCACTTTGGCGCAATTCTTCGACCCACCTCTCCGATGCTTTATCAAGACTTCCAATTAGCTCCGACCTTGGAAGAATTTGAGAAGATTTTGGGTTGTAGCATGAAAGACCATGAACTCTATCTTGGTCCAGGAAAAGACCCCACATTAGAGGCCATCGCCGAATCCTTATACCTTGATGTCCAAGAAGTAGCATCTAACTTGGAAATTAGAGGAAACATTAAGGGATTCACAAGAAAGTTCTTGGAGACCAAAGCTCGGGATTTGCTAGCCAACAAAGAGGGAAAAGCATTCAACGCCATCCTAGCCCTCTTAGTCTACGGGATTGTCTTATTCCCCAACATGGACGATTTCATAGACTTTCCGGCTTTAGAGGTATTCATGACTAAAAATCCGGTTCCCACAATTTTGGCGGATTTTTATCATTCCCTCTACTCTAGGCATGAACAAGCAAGGGGACGCACAATTTCTTGTTGTACTCCTTTGGTGCAAATTTGGATGATGTCCCACATGCCAAGAAACCGAGACTTTGTGGAAAACCGGGCCAAGCTCAAATGGTCACAACGGATGACAACCCTCGCCGAGAAGGATATCCATTGGTTTTCTCCAAATTTAGAGGATCCGGAAATCATCCTCAGTTGCGGGGACTTCCCTAATGTACCCCTCATTGGTACTAAGGGATGTATCAACTACAATTCGGTCCTCTCTCTCCGACAACTAGGTTTTTCAATGGAAGACAAACCCAATGACCTTTTGTTGGAAGCTTTCTTCTTAAGGGAAGGTGATCAAGACCCGGCATTGCTAGAGAGAATCCGAGGAGCTTGGAACCAAATGCGCAAAGGAAGGGTTGGCAAGAGGAATTGTGTCGCCAAACCCCTTTATACTCAATGGGTGAAGGAGAGGGTTAAAACAATCAAGCTACCCTTTGTGGTCATATGCCCTCCAAAACCTCTTACACCTAAACCTATTGCAATCATTCCCAACAAAGAAGCGGAGGAACTCAAAGCTAAAATTCGAGAACTCCAAAACAAAAATGGAGAGTTAGAATTGAAGCACCTCCAAGCTTTGGGAGAAATCACTAGGACGAAGAGAGATCGAGATGAAGTGACAAATTCTCTCCTAGTGTGCCAAAAGCGGCTAAAAATCTCCGAGGGGAAGAGAGATTGGATAGGAGGCGGCTTGGTTAGTGTGGATGCCAACCTTGTGGCCAAGGACGAAGAGTTGGAAAGAATCTTGCATTCCAACCAAGAGCTCAAGAAGTTTGGCGAACTAGCCATCGAAACTCAACGAAAATGGAGGTTGAAATTTCAAGAGAAAAATCAACAGCTCCAAGAAGTAGTCAAAGACTACAAAGAGCAGCTACAAGCTGAACGCGTCCAACGACAAAGACATGAGAGCCTTTCTCATCAAGGGAGGCTAAAATGCAATCATCTCGAAGCGGACATCAAGAAATTCGAAGAATACTTCGACAAGATTGCAAGAGCTCACGGGGACCATATTGCACAACTACACGATGAAATTAGAAGTGCAAGAGTCAAGCTAGACCAATGCAAGGAAGTGATTGAGTTTGTATGGCAAGACGCCACCCGGTTAAGTGAGGATTTCACTAAATTGGTTGCATTCTCGAACTTGGTCATCACCCAACTTCCAAAGAAGCTAGCGAAGGCCGAAATGGTCATGCCTTACATTGTCATCCCTACGGAGATCCAGAAGTTTATGAAGTTCTGCAAGGACACCATAGATTTCTATAGGGAAGAAATGGACAAAGCCGAGAAGCGAGTGACTATTTGATTTGTAATAGCATTAGTTACACTTTGTAAACAAATGTTATCTAATCAAATAATATTTTGAAGCATTATCAATTTCCCGGCCTTTAATATTTCAAATTGCTAATATTAATTGTGCACCTTTAAATTTCCTCATAAAGCAAAATAAAAAAAAAACGCATGTTTTTGCATACTCATCGCATACATACATTCACCCGCATCTTCATGCATTTTTTCAAAAAAAAAAACTCATTCACTTCCCTAAAAACAGTTCAAAGCAATCATAGCCCGAAAACCCAAAAAGCCCTCGGTCCAAGAACCACATCTCCAACACTCGTACGGAACACGAGCCAACAAGCAAAGGATCATGGACAATTTGGAACAAACTCAAGCGGCTTTGAGAGAGGAGGTTGATGAGATGAAGGGGAAGATGGATCAGATGCTAGAGTTAATGCAAACTCTATCGGCCCGAGAGAGTAACCCTCGTCCAACAACGGATGCAGCCAATGTGCAATGGCCTCCTTATGGTTTACCTCCAGGATATACTCCACCACTTGAAAATGAGGGCCATGGACCACCTCCACCACCGCTCACAATCCCCGTAAGGAACGAAGAGCGTCGTCCTCAAGGAAATTCCACTACTCAGCATGAGGTTATTTCTCATAATGTGGGAGATAATCAGCTAAAACATTCTGCTCCCGACACCACCCACCAACACAATGATAACACCTAAATGTATCGAGTCTTGGAAGAAAGGTTGAAAGCTGTCGAAGGATTCAGTTCATACGGTGCCCACAATGCTTTGGACATGTGCCTAGTGCCCGATGTGGTAATCCCTCCAAAATTCAAAGCATCGGATTTCGAAAAGTACAAGGGAATTCAATGCCCTCGGAACCATCTACGGATGTTCTGTAGGAAGATGGCAGCTTACGCGACGAACGAGAAGCTCATGGTGCATGTGTTTCAAGATAGTTTGAGCGGAGCGTCATTAGATTGGTACATGCAACTTGAGCGTACCCACGTCCAAACTTGGAAGGACTTAGCCGATGCTTTCCTAAAGCAATACAAATACAATTTGGACATGGCTCCAAATAGGATGCAATTGCAAAACCTCGTGCAAAGAAGCAACGAGTCCTTCAAGGAGTACGCTCAACGGTGGAGAGAACTAGCTTCTCGCGTACAACCACCATTGTTGGAAAGGGAGCTTGTCGACACCTTTATGGGCACACTTCAAGGCCCATATTATGACAAAATGATTGGAAGCACATCTTCCGGCTTTCCCGATCTAGTCATAATTGGTGAAAGAATAGAAGATGGAGTAAAGAGGGGAAAGATCCAAGGCCCTCTAGAAACTCAAAGTGGAGCTAAGAGACCCCCCCAGCAACTTTCACAAAAAGAAAGAGGGGGAGACAAATGCTGTTCTAGTGGGACCATCTTGCCCACCATCAAACCAAATGCCTCGCTACCACTATCCTTATGTGGCAGCAGCAACAGCTCAAGGGCATTACTCACCTCAAGTAATTCCCACGACTCCACCTCGACAACCAGCAGTGTTGCCTCAACAAAATCAACAGCAACAACAAGGCAGGTACCCACCAAGGAACCAAATGGGCCCGAGGAATAGCTATTGCAAGGTACAGTTTGATCCTGTACCCATGCCATACGGTCAGATCTTGCCGTATTTAATTCAAAAGGGCATGGTCGAGATAAAACCACTACCAACTTTGGTGCCACCATATCCACCTTGGTATAATGCCAACGCGAGATGCGAATACCACGCGGGGTCCCCCGGGCACAATATTGAAGGATGTAAAGCACTCAAATACAAGGTCCAGAGTCTCATTGACCAGAAGCTGTTATCCTTCAAAGAGGAGAACCCCAATGTAAAAAATAATCCATTGCCGGGGCATGCGGGTCCCTCTGTAAACGCGGTGGAAGAACAAGAGGATTTTGGCCCAATCAAGGAGGTGGCCAGCGTAAAGACTCCCCTGTCAATCATAAGGGAGCGATTAACCGGTTTTGGTTTGTTCGAGGAGATGCACGCCGACTGCGAAGCCTGCAAAATCAACCCGGACAAGTGCGGAAAATTGAAGAGTTGTCTTCAAGAACTAATGGACCAAGGTTTGATCCAAATGGGCTATATAAAGGACAGCACGGACGTTGCTACCTTGGAGTCTCATGACCCAAAACCTCTCGAAATCCATACCAAAGGAGAGA
Source organism: Medicago ruthenica (assembly GCA_018208015.1). Classification (NCBI taxonomy): domain Eukaryota; kingdom Viridiplantae; phylum Streptophyta; class Magnoliopsida; order Fabales; family Fabaceae; genus Medicago; species Medicago ruthenica. The sequence goes on from CM031376.1 coordinate 35,021,345, forward strand.
GGTACCAGTACCTATACAACCCATAACGTTCCACGTACCTGCACCCTTCTCTTTTGAAAGCACGAAGAAGGTACCATGGAACTACCAACCTGTGGCCTATGTGGAAGGAAAACCACTAGCAAAAATTGAATCCAGCATCACTAACATTACCGGTGTTGGAGGAATGACAAGAAGTGGTAGAGTCTTCGCTCCGAAAGAACTCGGAAAGACGCCAGCCGTACTACCAAGAGAGCCGCTCAAAGAAAAGAGTGTGGAGGAAAATGAGAACCAAGCGGGGCCCTCTCAAAGGGCAACACCACAAAAGGAGGCCGAAGAGTTCCTAAGAATAATCCAAAAGAGCGAGTATAAAATCATTGACCAGCTAGGTCAAACTCCCTCCAAAATCTCCATGCTATCCCTACTACTAAGCTCGGAAGCACACCGGGAAGCATTACTGCGGATCCTCAGTGAGGCACATGTCACCAAAGACATCCCTGTGGACCAATTCGACGGGATAGTCGGAAATATTACCTCGAGTAGGTACTTGGGTTTCAACGGCGAGGAGCTACCCGACGAGGGGCATATTCATAACCGCGCCTTACATATCTCCGTGAAGTGCATGGACCACATCCTCTCTCGAGTGTTAGTGGACACGGGGTCATCATTGAATGTCATGCCCAAGACTACCCTTCTAAAGCTATCATGTGAAGGGACAGTAATGAAGCCCAGCGCCTTGGTGGTAAAAGCTTTCGATGGGTCAAGAAGAGCCGTCATAGGGGAGATCGACTTACCAGTCCAAATCGGACCTAAGGTTTTCACCATCACATTCCAAGTCATGGACATTAATCCAACCTACAGTTGTCTTCTCGGACGACCATGGATTCATGCTGCCGGAGCCATCACCTCTACTCTACACCAGAAACTTAAGTTCATCATCGATAACCAGATGATTGTAGTTTCCGGGCAAGAGGATATGATGGTAAGCCATCTTTCGTCATTCCGCTACATAGAAACGGACGAAGAAGCTGTGGATGTTCCCTTCCAATCTTTGGAAGTGGCGAATGTCGTGACTTTGAGCTCAAAGCCCAAGAAAGAGGCTAGGACAGCCATGTCATCATGGAGGGCAATAAGAGAGGCCCTAGAAGAAAGCCGACCTACCGGATGGGGCAAATTAGTGGACATACCGGAGAAGAAAAATCGCTTCGGTTTGGGATATCATCCATCAACCGAAACCTCCTCAAAGCCTCCAAAGCAAGGGATCCTCCCCATTTTGGAAACGTTTATCAGTGCGGGATTTATCAATGAAGATCAAGTGGCTCTGCTTGAAGACGTGGATGAAGACGTGCCTGATTGGTGTACCGTTGTGCTTCGGACGAAGTTTTGAACAATTGGAGGGCTATCGCAATTCCCGAGATCATTACCAAGATCAAGTAATAAACCATGTTTGTTTTTACTTTTAAAAAAAATCATTTAGCTCTGCCCAAGGCAAATGATAGTCGTGTGGGGCCCCCATGTTTTAAAGCTATTTTCAATAATGAATAAAATCACTCTTTTATGTTCATTTGAGTTTCTTTTTTCTTTTTGCATTTGTTTTTTTTAAAAAAATTTTTACAAAAGCCTAAAATCAAATCATACTCATGCAGATCTACAAATCCACCCTCCAAAAACAACACGGCCTTAATCCTTTATGACTTCAATTTCCCAATTAATCAAACGGAAGATGATGAAGAGGACGATTATGAATCGCATGAAGAATTGTCCAGACTTGCAAATCAAGGGGATATGGTAATACAACCCCACCAAGAATCAGTTGAAAAGGTCAACTTGGGGACCGAAGAGGATAAGAAAGAGGTCAAGATAGGAGCCTCCCTGCATGAGGATGTGAAAGGAAAGTTGATTAAGCTTCTACAAGAGTATGTGGACGTATTCGCTCGGTCGTATCAAGACATGCCAGGTTTAGACCCTAACATCGTCGTACATAAACTGCCACTCAAGCCAGAATACCCACCAGTAAAGCAGAAATTGAGGAGAACACGACTCGATATGGCTCTCAAGATCACAGAGGAGGTCAAAAAGCAGTTTGATGCCGGCTTTTTAGCCGTAACCAAGTATCCGACATGGGTTGCCAACATCGTGCCAGTGCCAAAAAAGGATGGCAAAGTTAGAATGTGTGTGGATTACCGGGACTTGAATAAAGCAAGCCCAAAGGATGATTTCCTGCTACCACATATTGACATATTCGTGGACAACACTGCCCAATTCTCAGTCTTCTCCTTTATGGACGGCTTCTCGGGATACAACCAAATCAAGATGGCTCCAGAAGATATGGCGAAAACCACATTTATCACCCCATGGGGAACTTTCTGCTATAAGGTAATGCCTTTCGGATTAACAAATGTCGGGGCAACATACCAAAGAGCAATGGTAACTCTTTTCCATGACATGATCCATAAGGAAATTGAGGTCTACGTCGACGACATGATTGCCAAATCCCAAACGGAAGAGGATCATCTAGTCCATCTACAAAAGCTTTTCGAACGCCTGAGAAAATTCAAGCTGCGCTTAAATCCTAACAAGTGCACATTTGGTGTTAGAACCAGAAAGTTATTGGGTTTCATCGTCAGCCAAAGGGGTATTGAAGTGGATCCTGACAAGGTAAAGGCCATCCAAGAAATGACAGTGCCAAATACCGAGAAAGAGGTCCGGGGTTTCTTAGGAAGATTGAACTACATCGCTAGGTTCATCTCACACATGACAGCTACCTGCGAACCAATCTTCAAACTGCTAAGGAAAAACCAAACCGTCCATTGGAATGAGAATTGCCAAGAGGCGTTTGACAAGATCAAACAATACCTGCAAGAACCACCAATTTTAATACCTCCGGTACCGGGTAAACCCCTCATCTTATACATAACCGTACTTGAAGGATCAATGGGTTGTGTGTTAGGACAACAAGATGAAACGGGAAGAAAAGAGCATGTAATCTACTACCTAAGCAAGAAGTTTACCGACTGTGAATCAAGGTATACTTCGCTTGAAAAGACTTGCTGCGCTTTAGCATAGGCTGCTCGACGCTTAAGGCAATACATGTTGACCCATACAACTTGGTTGATATCGAGGATGGATCCCATCAAGTACATCTTCGAAAAGCCTGCCCTCACAGGGAAGATAGCTCGTTGGCAAATGCTGCTGTCTGAGTACGACATCCAATACGTTGCTCAAAAAGCTATCAAAGGGAGTGTTTTATCCGAGCACCTTACTCACCAACCATTGGAGGATTATCAACCCATACAATTCGACTTCCCGGATGAAGATGTCGTAGCTTTGAATGACGAAGAGGTCACAAGCGATGATGAAGGGCCAAAACCGAGAGCTCGATGGAAGCTCGCTTTCGATGGCGCCTCAAATGCCATGGGGCACGGGATCGGGGCAGTTTTAATCTCCCCAAGAAATGGATACCAACCCTTCACAGCAAGGTTATGCTTTGACTGCACCAATAACATGGCAGAATATGAAGCATGTATCCTAGGCCTCGAAGCAGCAATTGATCTAAGGATCAAAACCCTTGAAGTATACGGTGACTCAGCTTTAGTCATCTATCAAGTCAAAGGAGAATGGGAAACAAAACATCCAAATTTAATTCCCTACCGAGCCTGGGTTGTAGAATTGCTGGAGCATTTTGATGAAATCACTTTCCATCACATACCTCGAGAAGAAAATCAGGTGGCAGATGCCTTGACTACATTATCATCAATGTACCAAGTAAATTTCCACAATGAGGCGCCAATCATAAGGATGGATCGTAGGGACAAACCGGTTGTATGTGCAGCAGTCGAAGAAGGACTTGACAACAAACCCTGGTTCTACGACATCAAGCGATACCTCGAAGAGCAAGAGTATCCAGAAAATGTCTCATAAACCGATAAGAGAACCCTCATGAGATTGGCACCCCAGTTCTTCCTCAGCAGAAATATCCTCTACAAAAGAAATTATGACATGGTCTTGCTCAGATGTGTGGATAAACATGAAGCGGACATGCTCATCAAAGAAATCCACGAGGGATCTTTTGGAACCCATGCCAATGGGCATGCAATGGCAAAGAAAATCCTAAGGGCGGGCTATTATTGGCTAACCATGGAAGATGACTGTTTCCGCTATGCCAAAACATGTCATAAGTGCCAAATTTATGCCGACAAGGTGCATGTACCACCGACTCCCCTGAACGTCATGACCTCACCCTGGCCTTTCTCTATGTGGGGCATAGACATGATTGGAATGATCAAGCCCAAAGCATCAAATGGACATCGCTTCATCCTCGTTGCCGTCGACTATTTCACCAAATGGGTCGAAGCAGCTTCGTATGCAAACGTAACCAAACAAGTGGTAGCCCGATTCATCAAAAAGGAAATCATTTGCCGTTACAGCACTCCCCACAAAATCGTCACCGATAATGGGGCAAACCTGAACAACAAGACAATGAAGGAGTTGTGCAAAGATTTCAAGATTGAGCACCATAATTCCTCACCTTACCGGCCAAAGATGAACGGTGCGGTAGAAGCAGCCAATAAGAACATAAAGAAAATCATCCAAAAGATGGTGAAAACATATAAGGATTGGCACGAGATGCTTCCCTTTGCGCTACATGGCTACAGAACAGCCATTCGCACTTTAACTGGGGCAACCCCTTTCTCCTTAGTATACGGTATGGAAGTCGTGCTTCCCGTTGAGGTGGAAATCCCTTCGTTAAGGGTCTTGATGGAAACCAAGCTAGAAGAAGCTGAATGGGTCCAAACAAGGTTCGACCAACTGAATCTCATAGAGGAAAAGCGTCTAACAGCAATGTGTCATGGACAACTCTATCAAAGGAGACTCAAGAGGGCATTCGACAAAAAGGTCCGTCCTCGAGAATTCAAAGAAGGAGACCTAGTGCTCAAGAAGATATTACCTATCCATAAAGATCCCCGAGGGAAATGGACTCCCAGCTATGATGGACCATACGTGGTAAAGAAAGCCTTCTCTGGCGGAGCTTTAATCATCACCACTATGGACGGAGAAGAGTTCCCACTCTCAATAAACTCTGATGCAGTCAAGAAGTATTATGCCTAAGAGAAAGAAAAAAAGAAAAGCTCGCTAAATCGAAAACCTGAAAGGGCGGTTTAGGCAATAGAGAGCGTCCTGGTAGATCGAAAACCTGAAAAGGCGGTCTAGGCAAAATTTAAGGACATCAAAAAAGGAAATACACCCCGGTGGACTGAAAACTCGAAAGAGCAATCCAGGCAAAAGTTAGGGGTTAACAAGAGAAGAAAGGCAATGACTGCAACATCCAAGCTCCGGACAAGATTCAAGAGGAGAGGAATCGGTCTCGTCAGCGTCTTCCAAAATTTTGAAGTCATAAGGAAAATAGCATGTGTTGTACCAAAACAACCCTCAAACAAATTTTATTTTTTGCTTTTTTTTCTTGTCTTTCTCTACCTTTTTCCTCAGAGGAGTAATCACTTCTCACTTCATGTATTTTTACCCATTCAAGAAGTCAAATCTACATTGAATAAAATTCCTTTTTATTATTTTTGTGTTCTCATTAGCGCATAAAATTTTGTTTTATTCATGATAAAATGCATTGAAACATGGGAAATAAAAACAAAATAACAAAAAAAAACAAACGTTGTTTTATTTGAATTTTCGTAAATGTCAAAAGAATTGCGGTGATCCCCAAGATTGCACCAAAAGACTCATGCTCTTCAGCAAAAGCAAGCGCATAGCTCACGGCAAGTGAAGCGCAAAGATCCCAAGGGTTGGAGGAACAAAATTCCCTAGTCAAAACACCCCAAACATCTCTTCCATCAACCAAGGCTGGATATCGATCATGCTTCCAAAATGATCCTTATATCCCCATGAAGCCCAAGTCTTATTGACATTCCCCAGGGAGTCTCAACCCAAACAAAAAAGCCCAATCATCATTGGCAATCACAAACACAAATCCCCAGAAAAAGCCCAACCATGCTTGGCATCTACTTACATCCCAATACAATTTCACCCAAAGACCGACTTTGCTCGGCACCCAATCATCATCCCACATATCATTCATAATTCATACATGCATCATATCAAACACATTCATACATGCATATCCAAATCATAATACATGCATCTCATATTCATGTCATGCATTCTCAACCAATATTCTCCAGTGAGTATCACATATTCACCAACATCCATTGATCATCTCTAGTGTTCCCCAGTGGACCCATTCCAGAGCTTCCCCAGTAAGTTCTCTTAGAATAACCCCGACGGTTTTCTTCCCAACTTTATCACATCCCCAAGTGACCTACTCACGGCCATTAGGATGCCCCAGCTGAGTTTTCCCAAAACAAATTCAGATTGAGTTTACCTCATATCATACCATATTGCATAGCGTATTGCATAAAACAACATGAAGCATGTCATGCATCATACAATCATGTTTCCCTTTTCAACAATCTAAGTACTAGCCATGCCTAGAGGCGATTACACTATCCCCACAGCAGTAGGTCCTATTTCCCCAGATAAGTCTAAGCACCTATTCAGGCGACGACTTTTTCGGATCCAATCACCTGTTTAGGTGACGATCCTTTATCTTTTTCAGATTGAGGCCACTTGTTTAGGTGACGATCCTTTATCTTTTTCAGATTGAGGCCACCTGTTTAGGTGACGATCCTTTATCTTTTCCAGATTAAGGCCACCTGTTTAGGTGACGATCCTTTATCTTTTCCAGATTAAGGCCACCTGTTTAGGTGACGATCCTTTATCTTTTCCAGATTAAGGCCACCTGTTTAGGTGACGATCCTTTATCTTTCCCAGATTAAGGCCACATGTTTAGGTGACGATCCTTTATCTTTTCCAGATCAGATCACCTGTTTAGGTGGCGATCTTTTTACCTTTCGAGCGTTCATACACGTCTCGCAAGCTTTTTACCTTTCGAGCGTTCATACACGTCTCGCAAGCTTTTTACCTTTCGAGCGTTCATACACGTCTCGCAAGCTTTTTACCTTTCGAGCGTTCATACACGTCTCGCAAGCTTTTTACCTTTCGAGCGTTCATACACGTCTTGCAAGCTTTTTACCTTTCGAGCGTTCATACACGTCTCGCAAGTTTTTTACCTTTCGAGCGTTCATACACGTCTCCCAAGCTTTTTACCTTTCGAGCGTTCATACACGTCTCGCAGTCTTTTTACCTTTCGAGCGTTCATACACGTCTCGCAGTCTTTTTACCTTTCGAGCGTTCATACACGTCTCGCAAGCTTTTTACCTTTCGAGCGTTCATACACGTCTCGCAGTCTTTTTTAATTTTTGAGCGTTCATACACGTCTCGCAGATTGAAATCACCTGATTAGGTGACAATCTTTTTCTCTTCAGATCCAATCGCCTAACCTTTCGAGCGTTCATACACGTCTCAGATGTTTAGATGACGATCTTTTACCCTGCATTTTCCTTTTTCTATTTACTAAAATCTTTTCGTACCGCGAAGGACAAAATTCGGGTCCTTCTTTTACTAAATTGATCTTCGCAAAGAGTTCATGAGATGCCCTTGGCACTCACACACTCTATGCAAAGACACAATTAAGTAGGGGCAGCTGTAGTACCCCAATTTTGTCCTAAGCCTTTTCAAATCAAAAACAAAGGAAGAAAAAAGTCAAAGTCAACAAAAGTCAACCAAAAAAGTCAACATTTCAAAAATGGTGACTTCGCAGTGCGAAGTCTGCGAATTTTTTGCAGATTTTTGGTTTCTTTGATTTTAATTCCATTTTTTGTTACATATGATTTTTATTATTGTTTTATCATCATTCATGGCCTTTTTAGCTCTGCAAAGCCAGAATTGAAGGACTTGCCATTAATGCCAAGGAAAGAAGCTTTTTCTTCCAACCTAGCATGTGCCAAGCAAGTTGGCTTGCCCTTGGGCAGCTCTTGTCCCTCCCAAGTGACCTGCTACTGACCCTAAGGTTGCCAGCCACCAGCTTGTGGACTTTCTTCCGGCTTTCTTCCCCCAAAACCAGTCAAACCCAGCTGGTTTTCACTTGCAAAAAGCTGTTTGGTGTGCCCTGTTTTCAGCTGGATTTCTCCTCCCACACACCAGCCCACATGCTCTTTTTGCTTCCCCCAACCTCTCTGTACATGGCAGTACACGTTTTCCTTGCTTGACCTTCCAAGATTGCAAGGATTGATCCCAAGAATCACCCAATTGAAGCTGCCCTGTTTTTGCAGTTTTTTCTCATCATTTCAGCTGCATTTTGTGGCTGAAATCAGTCAAGGTCTTGACCCTTGGCACAAGGCAAGGTTACCTCTATCCTTTAGCATTAAATGCAAAGCAATTTAGCCTGGATTTAGCCCCCAAATCAGCTAGGTCCTATGGATTTTCCATCATTGCATTGGATTGCATTTTGGCCTATAAATAGGAAGCAATGCACAAGGCAATAAGCACTACTCATAGACTCTTGATACACTTGCTTACACTTACAAACAACCAGAAAAAACCAGCACAAAACACTAGCAAAAAACCAATTCCAATACAAAGCTTTACACAAGTTCATTGCTCCAAATCAACAACATTCCAAGCCTTGCAAAGAACCTTCAACCAATCCAAGTTCATTTCATTTCTTTGTAGCAGGAGCTTTGCTAGGATCTCTGTAAGTGTTCTAAGTCATTATCTTGCATTTATAGCTGTGCTTGAATCCTAATTTTGGTTCAAAACCTTTTTGCTCTAAAAAACCCCTTTTGAATTTCAAAAGAAATCCCAAGGTTTGCAAAACATCCAAACTGGTTTGTCCAGCTCTTTTCATTGCAAAACTCAAAGCTTTTCACTCTCCTAAAAGGTTCTGAGTTTGTTAAGAAGTTGTTTCTGAACAACAGTTCAGAAACAGCTTCTGAACTCAAAAATTCGCATTGTTCGTAGTGCGAAGTCATGGTCGCAGTGCGACCATGACAGAACTCAGAATCTGAGTTTAGTTTCCCAAATGGCCAATTTTTGAGGTTCTAGCCCAAGGACTCAGAACCTAAGAGGTTTAAAACTCATTTTATCTAAACCTTATCAAGGATTTTGCATAATTTTGAAGGATTCGCAAGTTCGAGCCACTTTGTGTAGATAACTTGCAAAACAAGTTACGTTCACAAACTTTTAAAACAACTTGAACAAATAAGCTATGTTCATCATTTTCAAAACCAAACTTGAACAAAAACCTTGTTCATGATTTTCAAACCAAACGTGAACTTAGGCCGAATTTGTTCGCTTTTCAAATCTGTTTACAAAATGAGCCGAACTTGTGCGTTTTTTCACAAAATTGTTAAAACCTCTTCATTTTGAGTTCCAAATCAAGTGTTTTGATAAACTTTGGGATTTCTAAGAAATTCAACCAAAAACTTGAATGAAAAAGGGATGGTTTGACGTATGTCTCTCCATTGCCCCGATTGAACGAATGCGTGACGTATGTCTCGTCGTTCGGACAATCGTCATTCCATTTTCAACGTATCCGACCATATCAAACCAATTCTTGGCCCCTTGTGGTCAATCCAAACCTTTTCGACTCGTTTGAGTCACTCCGGTCAATGTTCGACTCCATTGAGTCCATTGTACCCGTTCTTGATCCCGTTGGATCAATCGAACCTTTTCTCGACTCGTTTGAGTCACTCCGGTCAATGATCGACTCGATTGAGTCCATTGCACCCCTTTTGGTCCCATAGCGACCAATTCGAACCCTTTTACCCAACGGACATGTTTTACCTATTCTAAGCGCGATTCGTAAACAAACGCTTAAGCCTCCCATGCGCGAGCATACAAGCTATACGCTTAAGTCTCCCATCCGCGAGCATACAAGCTACGTTTAATCGCAAGAATACGGTCAAAACATCGTTCATTAAAAATAACCAACATATGTACGTTTTTCTACCAAAGAACTATGTATGCTTTGAATTCTCCGACTACTGGGAGATACGTAGGAGCAAGATCGTCATCTTGTCAAGCACAATAATAAAAAACTTTCTTTTTCCTTTCGTTTGTTTTTATCTTTTATCTTTTTCCCCTTTTATCATATTTTCTTTTGACATAGACAAGTAGGCACGCAAAACATTTAAAAACATTTTAAGCTTTAGCCAAATAGGAGGTTCCCGTTGAGTACAACGGACGTGAGGGGTGCTAATACCTTCCCCTTGTGTAATCGACTCCCGAGCCCGACAATGGTTGCGATGACCAGTCCTCTTCCTCATCGTCAAGGGTTTTATTATCGTTTCCCTTTCAAAACAAAAAACTTAAGGGTTTATCAACGTTCTCTTTAAACAAAAACTTTGGTGGCGACTTCACAAAGCCTTCCGAGCGTTCGTACACGTCTCTGAGGATTGCTCGTTTTTAACGAGAGCGCACACTAGGCGGTTAGGAGTCAACATGAGAATCAAGTAAGTGTAACATAGATGAGGATGTTGCGTTAGATGAGTGGTAAGACTAGATGATATAGGATTAGGAATGACACCATTAGAGAGAGTGTGAGTAGCACCTATAGTAGAAAAATTGGTAGAAAACAGGCTTAGATGGTTTGTGCATGTAGAGAGAAAACATGTAGATGTCGTCGTAAGAAGAGTAGATCAGATGGAGGAGAGTCAGGTCAAAATAGGCAGAGGAAGACCCAGGAAAACTATAAGAGAAACCATTAGAAAAAAATTTAGAGGTCAATTAGTTGGATCCAAATATGGTTTATGATATAACATTATGGCGTAGTTTGATCCATGTAGTCGACCCACTTAGTTGAATAAAGCTTGGTTGTTGTTGTATAAAATAATTATCACTTGTTCATAAATCTTAGATCAAAAGGCAAAAATGTCGAAATTGTTACGTTAGTCGTTGTGACTGGGGTTTGAACATCAACTCCTATATATATGTGTGAGTTTCTATTGACTATTTTCATTTCATATATCTACTAAAAAAAACTTATCCCTTTAGACCTTTTTTAATTGATGTCATCGCAATAGGTGTCAAAGCTCACCCCCAAGAGAATTTCACATTATTGTGTTCTTGGTGTTGGATTTGAACTTAGGAGATCTCATTGAGCTGAAAATGATCCTTTTTTTTTCTCAAGTATAATGGATAGAAATTCACATTTTCAAGACGAATAAGTGGAGTGTTCAGGGTTCAAATCCCGACCCCTACATATATTATTATGCAATGTCTATATCAATTGAGTTAAGCTCACGGGACACTGAAAATGATCTTTTACTATCTCATTCAAGTGATCTTAGGTTATTAATTTAGAATATTGATACAACATTTTTATTTTTTATGATATTTATTTATTTAATTTAACTATTGCAATAACTACAATTAAAAAAATTGTTTTAATATAAAAATAGATTTAATTAAAGTATTTGTTTACTTATGTTTACTCATTCATAAAGTTGGTCCCCTCATTTTGAAATCACCTATTTTTGGTTCCTCTGTAAGATTTTTTATACTTAACTTTTATCAGCATCAGTTAGCGAGTCAGAGAAAATTTTTGAGTCAAGGACAAAATGATAATTTCTGCGTGAGGGCTATATATAGGCCAAAACCACATTTTTCCTTCACTTTCCTCTTATTTTCCTCTCACTAAAAATCAGATCTCATCTCTCTCCCTCTCTCACTCCCTCGACCTCACTCTTCTTCCATCCTACCCACACCAAAATCCAACTTAAGCTTACCAAAACCATCATACAATGTTAAATTTTTAACCCCCATCTCAATTAATCCCTAAGCAGCAAGATCAAGTTTGGAGCTAGGGCTTTGATTCTGAAATTGGAAGCTTGGAGAGGAACCATATAAGGACCCGATCCCTGAGACTACTAATCAACGATAAATAAACAACTAGCATGCAATCGGAACCTTAAATTTCTTCATAAAACTCGTATTAAACATATAATATGAAAATCTCATCAATAAAAATCAACATATCGCAGCGGAGGGTTATCTCAAAGCATCTCAAAATAAATACATAAGTATCTAGATCATAAAGATCACTCAACATAAATCCAACAGAGTACAACAAATAAAATCTCAGACGACATCCTAATCAGAGCATCCTAACTCTAGACGTCTCCAAGCAAAGCATATAAACATGAGCTAGGCGTCAAGCCACAACCCATCACGACTCACCAAAAGCGAAGTACTCAATCCTGCAAATCTACATCCACAAGGGATGAGGCGACAACAAAGCCACTGGAGGGTAAGATATACATTCATTAATAAGAAATAATAAACAAGTGTAGTTCAGACAACATTCATATCATCACATTATTCAAACATAACAAATTGGATTATCCGAAATTTAAGAACATGTAACTCATAATCATATTCTCATACAAGTCTAACTACTCCATCATATCACTCATCATTTACAATCATCCAATTCATGCCATCATCGATAAACAATTAACAAGTTAATTATAACAATTCAACACATCACATCTTCAATGCACAATTACCACTTAGATGCACAAATTCCCATCAACGCATTAATACATAATACTCAACTTATGCAATGCTCCTAGACGACTCTATATGTTTTACGGTACCGCCACCGATGAACTCCCCGAGATCTAACACCCCACAATGAATTCACCATACAATCTGCGATGAAATCCCCGAGGCTTAAACCCAGCCATGAAATCACCATACCATCTCCGAACTGACTTATGAATGCATGGACCCACATAGAGACTCGACAATGCTAACCAAATATACTCATCATTTGTTATACGATTCACACCGTCATATAACGTATCTCCTATACAAAACAAATAATAAAAAATTGGAAGATTTAGTTACGATTGGAAACAAATTTTCTATATCATTCTCCCTGGATCCTTTACTCATATTCAAAAATTTGGATTCTTGATCCAATTGCAAAAACTTATGTTTCATAATTTTAGAATCAATTCTAATCTAAATTGTATACAAATTACGATAATGTATATTATTCCTCGAATCGTTCGTTGAGAGGTATAAAGGATTAACTCCCTTTAAGTAAGAAATAAAGTTTTTGATCGTGATATGAATCACGCAAGGGACCCCTTAACTATTAAGGGATATAAAGAACGAATCGCACTTTTACCACTAAACTATACCCGGACTATTTGGAGTCAGTTCCTTAGCCTGGGCAGGGCATTTAGTCCATGTTGCTATTCCAGGATCCAGAGGAGAATATATTCGATGGAATAATTTCTTAAGTTTATTACCACATCCTCAAAGATTAGGTCCACTTAACTTCCCAATCAAATTCCTCGTAACACTCATAATTATCAACTTGATGTAGATCCCATTGTATTCCGGAAGCCCGAAGCATCGGTCCTGATAACCCCCAATTTATAACTTCCTCTCTACCAACAACACCTACGCCTTCAACTCGTTCTAAAAAAATTGGATTTCGCGTAATCAGTTTTTGATATTCAATAACCCTTGTTAAAAAATAATTGCAGAAATCAAAACATTTATCTATCCAACCATAAGGTAGATCAGCCGCTACTCCTCCAATACGAAAATAATAATGCATCATTCTCATACCTGTCGCAGCTTCAAATAGATCATATATTAATTCTCTTTCTCTAAAAATATAGAAAAAGGGGGTTTGTGCACCAATATCTACCATAAAAGGTCCCAGCCATAGTAGATGAGAGGCTATACGACTTAATTCCAACATAATTACTCGTATATAGCTGGCTCTTTTAGGTACTTGAATATTTCCCAATTGTTCCGGTCCATTTACGTCTGTGTTTTCACATCGAAAATTGGTTGCAAATGAGGAGATGTCAAATATACTTTTGACTTGCTGTCGCGGTGAATTTCGGAGATCAAGCTATTGATAAGCATTGACTCACTGATTTTATTTCACGACTGAACTTTTAATTTTTCAAAAGAAAAGGGGAAAAAGTTCTAAATTACCACAATTTTAAAGATTTAGGGTTCGGGAATCGATTATGCGAGGGGAAGGTATTAGCACCCCTCACATCCGTTGTACTCAACGGGAACCATTAGTTGGTTTAGCGTTTAATTGTGTTAGTTTATGCCAAATGTTTGTAAAAGGAAATAAATAAAAGAAGAAACAAAAGAGAAGAGATTAAAAGATAAAAAATGAGCTTAAATAAATAAAAGAAACAAGAAGAGAAAAGATTAAAAGACTAAACTTGAGTTTTTTATTAATGTGCTTGACAAGAGTTCGATCTTGCTCCTACGTATCTCCCGGTGCGATGGAGAATTCAAAGATACGTAGTTCTTTGTAGCAAATGTTTGTGTGTTGATTGATTTTATTTATGAAAAAATGATTTGATCGCGCTTGGGCGAAAACGTTTGCTTTTTAAATGCAAAAGAACATGGTCTACTATCGTTGTGATGATAGCTTAATGAAGACCGACAAATTATTTTACCTACTACCGTTGTGATGGTAGCTTAATGAAGGTAAAAAAGGACGGACTCGCACTTGGGCGATGGTATCCGTTTGAAAACGTGCATGGGCGTGAAAAGATTTAATTTGGTGAGTTAGGATTGATTTTAAACGGATGACGAATATTCAAACAAAAGTGAAGTGTTTACCTCGTTTCCGAATATTCGGGGAAGCGTCGGGTGTCTACCCAAGTTTTCCTTTTTCACTCACAAAAAGAAAATTGTTTTTTATGTTTTGGCATATTGAAAATAGAATGACAAATTAATAAAAGAAAAGATATATGAAACCAAGATTGAAAGTAATAAAATTTGTTGAATAAAAATGAGTTCCAAGCCAACAAAGAAAAAAATATGAGTTTCAAGCCAACAAAGAAAAAATGAGTTTTAAACCCAGGTTCTGAACCTTCAGAAGCAAGAAAACTGATTTAAAAAAAAAAAAAGCTTCAGAAGCTGCTTCTGAAGTACTGTTCAGAAGCACTGTTCATGGGTTGACTTTAGTTGACCCTCATACTCACTGTTCATGGGTTGACTTTTGTTGACCCTCAGACTCACTGTTCAGACTCTGAACTTCAGAGTCTGAAGTACTGTTCAGAAGCACCTGAATTCTGATTTTAAGAACCTCAAAGGGTGAAAAACTTTTGAATTGAATAAGAAAAAGAAGTAAACCACTTCTGTTTTGATGTTTCTCAAACTTTGAGATTTCTTTGAGGTTTTAAAAGATGTTTTTCAGTTCAAAATGAGTTAAAAGCCACTAATAATGCAGAAAACTGATGCTGAATCAACAGGAACCACTGAACAAATGCAAACAGAATGTAAAATGAAAGATAAAAAGGTTTAGAACACTTACAAACTCCCAGCCAAAGCTTTAGTTGCAAGAAACTGAAAGGGCTTTGGAAAATTGTGATTTTTTAATGTGGAAGTGAGGCAGAATAAGAACATCAACAACAACTGGTATTTTGCTAATTGTTCTTCACTTTGGGTATGATGTTTATGGAGGTTTGATGGCTGTTTTGATTGCTGGGCTAGTTTGTGATGGTTTGTGATGATTTGTGATGAAAGAAACAGAAAACAGAGCTTCTGATTTTTCAAAGGTTGTTATGTAAACTGGTTGTTCCTTCTGGTTCTGAGTTTGCTCTAAATTTCCTTAAAATAAACTGCTGAAATGTTCTAAGATCAGATTGAATTGGGTTGAACAAACTGTGTAAAAACTGTGTATTAAAACTGCTTCTGAATTGTGTTTAAACAAAAGTTCTCTGTTTTTCTCTCAACAATTGCTCTTAAAACTGTCTGAATTCTATCAAAAAAACTGTCCTCAATCCTTCTACATTGGTTTCCTTATATAGGCAAATTGAGATCAATTGTAATCATGAAAATCCTTTAACAACATGGCTGTTTTGTGTGCTATAACCAGGACTTTGGCTAGCATTTAATGCAAAAGGAAGGAAGTGACCTTGCCTTGTGATCATGGTGAAGACTTTGGCTAATTTCAGATCAAATTGAAGCTGATTTTGACAGGAATTGCTGGAAACATGGGAAAACAGGGTGTTGCCCGTGCAGAGCTTGGGAGAAACAATGGAAAAGGTGTGCTGCATTGTGCAGAGGTTGGGAGAAACAATGGGGAAAGGTGCTTGCATTCAGAAGAAAGAAGAAATGCTGGAACAGGGTCAGCAGTTTCAGAAACAGGGCAAGTGGTTTCAGAACCAGGGCAAGCAATTTTGCAGCTTAAATTGACTGGTTTTGATAAAGAAGAGAGGGGAGAAAACTGGCAAGGTGGTGGCTGGAAAGCAAGGGGTCAGCAGCAGAAAAAATGGAAGAAGATGAAGTGTTGCCCCTGGGCAGCACAACTTGCTTCTGAGTTCTTGTGCCAGACACGTGCCTGGCTGGACAGCCACCTGCTTCTGAAGCAGTGTGCCAGGCACGTGCTGGCCTGGCTTCTTTGTTCCCTTCCTTTCTTTTTTTGCTTCTTTTTGAAAATAAACATAAAACAAAAGTAATAATAAAAGTAATAATAATAATAATAAAAGTAATAATGAAATAATAATAATATTAATGATAATAATAATAATGATGATAATAATAATAATGATGATGAATAATAATAATAATAATAATAATAATAATAATAATAATAATAATAATAATAATAATAATAATAATACTAATAATAATAATCTATAATAACTCGTGGTAATGGCATGATAATAATAATAATAATAGTAGTAATGATAATAATAATAGTAATGATAATAATAATAATAATACTAACAATGATAATAATAATAATGATGATAATAATAATAATAATACTTAACTAATAATAATAATAATAATAATTAACTAATAATCATAATAATAATAATAATAATAATAGTGGTAATGGTACTGATAATTAATAATAATAGTAGTCGTAGTCATGCATATAATAACTAGTAATAATAGTAATGATAATAATAATTTAATAAATATGATAATAATAATAATGCTGCTCCTCCTCCCTCCTCCTCGTCTTCCCCCCCCCCGCTCCTCCTCCTCGTCTTCCTGCCCCCGCTCCTCCTCCTCCTCCTCCTCTCCTCCTCCTCCCCGTCCTTCCTCCTCCTCCTGGTCCTCCTCGTCCTGCTCCCTCCTCCTCCTCCTCCGCCTCCTCCTCCTCCTCCTCCTCCTCTCCTCGTCCTGCTCCTGCTCCTCCCTCGTCCTCCCTCCCCCCCCTCCCGCTCCCCTCCTCCCGCTCCTCCCCCGTCCCTCCCCCTTCTCCTCCCCCCTCTCCCTCCTCCCTCCCCTCCCCCGCTCCCCCCCCTCCCCCCCCTTCCTTTTTTCTCTTCCTTCTCTTTTCCCCCCGCCCCCCCTGCGTCCCCCCCTGGGGTCTGCCCGCTGCCCCTATTTCCGTTTCTTCGTTCCGGCGCTTCCCTGCCCTTTTCCCTTCCGACGGGGTTCGAAGAGACTTAATACAGAGTACATACCAACACCATTTTTGACCAATTTTTTTTTGTTGAAAATGCTATGGATGTATGCATGCAATGCTGTGAATGTTCGCGATGCAAGTATGAATGCAAAGACGGCGAAGATGACCTGACTGGGGATAAAATAAACAAAGGGATACCCGGGTTTGTTAAAGAAACGGGATCCGACTCTACTGGGGATAACGTGGCTTCACTGGGGAAGGGATTGTCTACTACCACATTGATTCAGAATGATAGCTTAATAAAGACAAAAGACCAAGGTTACCTACTATCGTGTAAATGATAGCTTAAAAAGGTAAAAGAAGGAGACACTGTCTACTATCAACAAAAATGATAGCTTAAAGAAGACAGATGACATGTATTACCTACTATCGTGTACTGATAGCTTAAAAAAGGTAATATAAAAATAAAAGACTTTGCCTACTATCGGTATGTGGATAGGTTAATGAAGGCAGACAAAACATTTTACCTACTACCGTTGTGGGGGTAGCTTAAAGAAGGTAAAATGTAAATGAAAAGACAAGGTCTACTATCGTTGTGATGATAGCTTAATGAAGACCGACAAAATATTTTACCTACTACCGTTGTGATGGTAGCTTAATGAAGGTAAAATGCAAAAGAAAAGACATGGTCTACTATCATTGTGATGATAGCTTAATGAAGACCGGTAACACTATTTTACCTACTACCATTGTGATGGTAGCTTAATGAAGGTAAAATGTAAATGTTAGCTATTCGGGACGTTGCCGAACTAGCCACTGACGACAAAATGAAACAAAGCCATGCACAAGCTGTTCATTAGAGAACTGCCACTTGGCGTAACGACAGGATAAAAGATGCACAAGCTGTTCGTTAAAGAACTGCCACTTGGCATAAATACATGATAAAAGATGCACAAGCTGTTCGTTAAAGAACTGCCACTTGGCATAAAGACAAGATAAAAGATGCACAAGTTGTTCGTTAAAGAACTGACACTTGGCATAAAGACAAAATAAAAGATGCACAAGCTGTTCGTTAAATAACCACCACTTGGCATAACGACAAGATAAAAGATGCACAAGTTGTTCGTTAAAGAACTGCCACTTGGCATAAAGACAGACACTTGGCATAAAGACAAAATAAAAGATGCACAAGCTGTTCGTTAAATAACCACCACTTGGCATAACGACAAGATAAAGGATGCACAAGTTGTTCGTTAAAGAACTGCCACTTGGCATAAAGACAAAATAAAAGATGCACAAGTTGTTCGTTAAAGAACTGCCACTTGGCATAAAGACAAGATAAAAGATGCACAAGCTGTTCGTTAAAGAACTGCCACTTGGCATAAAGACAAGATAAAAGATGCACAAGCTGTTCGTTAAAGAACTGCCACTTGGCATAAAAGAGGTGACATCTCTGGACCAGACACACTGGGGATGACACTTGGGGGAAAAGAAAGTTACAAATTGTTTATGATTGATTTAAAGCAAGACTCAGGATGGTTAATGCAACTATGAATGATGTTGTCTGTATGTTGTATATGCATGAACGTGTATATGCATGAATGTATGAATGTACATATGACAATACGACTTGTATGACTTGTATGACTATATGAAGGATTGACTTGATTGATTGTATAACTGATAGACTTGATAAAACAAGATTTGATAGATAAGATGGAAAGTGGACCGACGTCGCATTACAAACACTCGGTAATCTTCATTGGGGATGAGGCCACAGGGGACATATCAAAACATTGACGGGGTAAAGCCACACATATGCAGCAACTGATGGGGAATAAACACTTCCTGGGGAGAATGTGTTAATCCAAAAATAGCAGAAGAGATGGTGCTTCTGTGGTCATGCTTATTTTGTTTTTTCTTTGTTTTTTTTAGCAATTGACCATGTTCAGCCTGCAAAGTTTATCCGTTCTCAGGACAGATGTTGACGCACACTTCACTTATTCATGAGTTCAGAGAGAATGTGTTTGTTGTTTATGCTTTCCAAAAAATATAAAAGATTTATGATTTTTTTTGAAAAAGTTTTGCTTCAAGTACTACCATCAAAAATAGAAGAAATTTATAAACAGAATAAATGAGAATTTCAAATAAAAGGCACAAGACTTCACTGGGAAATTTTTTTTAATAGGGTGGTGGCCCGCCAATGGCGTGGCTCCACGGATCTTACAAAGTTTGGAAAATGGTAAATATAAAGGGAAGGTACATTGAACACAATAACCGCTATTCTCCCTAACAACTTTGAATTCCACTGTTTGGATGCTTCAAATTCAGAGTCTCTTTGACAGTTATTGTGCCCCAAGTGAATCACGACCAACCTGATGCAGTTACTTTGTCTTTTGATCCTTAATTTTTGCATAGGTCGCCCTTTCGGGTTTTCGACCTATCAGGATGCTTATTTTTTCTGTTTTATGTCTCTAATTTTTGCCTGGACCGCCCTTTCGGTTTTCAGTCCACCGAGACGCTCATTTTTGCCTAAGCCGCCCTTTCGGATTTTCAACTTACCGAGCTGTTCTTTTATTTTTTAGACAAAGTATTTCTTGGCTGCATCAGTGTTCACAGGACGAGGAAGCTCATCACCATCCATAGTTGCAAGAGTCATTGCCCCACCGTAGAAAACTCTCTTGACGACATACGGGCCTTCATAGTTAGGCGTCCATTTGCCCCTAGAATCGGGTTGAAAAGATAAGATCCTTTTAAGCACGAGGTCTCCCTCTTTGAATTCTCGTGGGCGAACCTTCTTGTCAAAAGCTTGTTTCATTCTCTTTTGATACAGTTGTCCATGACACAAGGCAGTCATGCGTTTCTCTTCAATTAAGTTCAACTGATCGTATCTGTTTTGACACCATTCAGCCTCAGATAACCCAGCTTCCATTATAATTCTCATTGACGGGATCTCGACCTCTACGGGGAGCACTGCTTCCATGCCATATACTAAAGAGAAAGGGGTTGCCCCTGTTGACGTACGCACTGAAGTACGATACCCGTGCAAGGCATATGGTAACATCTCATGTCAGTCCTTGTAGGTGACTACCATCTTTTGCACTATTTTCTTGATGTTCTTGTTTGCGGCTTCAACGGCGCCATCCATCTGAGGCCTATAAAGAGAAGAGTTATGATGCTCAATTTTGAACTCTTCGCATAGTTCCTTCATCATTTTGTTATTCAGATTGGTCCCATTGTCTGTGATGATCTTACTGGGAATACCGTATCGACAGATGATATGATTCTTAATAAAACGGACCACCACTTGCTTAGTGACATTGGCATACGAAGCAGCTTCGACCCACTTGGTGAAGTAATCAATTGCCACTAGGATGAAACAATGCCCATTTGAAGCTTTGGGTTCGATCCTACCAATCATATCGATGCCCCACATAGAGAAGGGCCAAGGGGAAGAAAGGACATTCGGAGCAGTTGGTGGCACATGGATTTTGTCAGCATAAATCTGGCATTTATGGCATTTCCTGGCATGCTTGTAACAATCATTTTCCAACGTCATCCAGTAATATCCGGCCCTCAAGATCTTCCTAGCCATTGTACGTCCAGTGGAATGAGTTCCGAAGGAACCTTCGTGTATCTCATGCATTATCAGATCTGCTTCTTGCTCATCCACACATCTGAGTAGCACCATATCAAAATTCCTCTTGTATAAAACCTCTCCATTCAGAAAGAAGTTTCCAGCCAATCTTCGCAAAGTCTTCTTATCCTTGTTGGATGCCCCATGTGGGTACTCTTGCCTTTGAAGGAAACATTTGATATCATGGAACCATGGCTTGTTATCTATGACCACTTCAACTGCAAACATATGTGCGGGCCTCTCCAGGCATTAAACCTTGATTGTTGGAATCTCATTCCGACGGCTAACCTCGTACATAAAAGATAAAGTTGCCAAAGCATCTGCCATCTGATTCTCATCCCGAGGAATGTGATGTGTAACGACCCTATTTTCGTATGTTATATTTTTATGTATTTTATTTTATTGTTTGGCTTTTAAAATTATTTTCTCGTAATCGATAAATAATTATTTAGCGCGAGCGTAAGTTCGTAATCGAGTTTTTAAGGTTTTGGGCGAAATTGGGCCTAAGGCGTGAATAGTATTGGGCTTTTGAGTTTATGAGTAGTAATGATCAAGTGGATGAGATTTAGTGAGCTTGGATTGGATTGAAGGGCTAGGATTGGTCCTTGAGAGTTAGTAAGGATGGATGGCCAAGATTTATTTGATTGGATTATAAGAGATATCACAAAGATTTTCCCAAGCACTATTCATTGTCTTTTGGAAAGCTTGGAACCGTGTAAGAGAAGGGAGAAGAGCAAGAGCAAAGCTAGGGCAAGCGATTTTGTGAAGAGAAAGCTTGGAACTTCCGTTGGTTCATCGATTGCTAGGTAAGAGAGTTAGTATTCGTAATCGGGAGTGACTCGAGAAGGGGAGATTGTCGATATCTCCGTACCCAAACTTCTCCTCTCACTTTCTTTTGGTTTTTGTGAAACTTTTCTTAAACAAAACTTGAGTTTGATGATTGTAGTATGTTTCTAGTATGATTTTGTGGATTGAAATTGTGTTTTCATGTATGTTTGAATTCTTGGAATGATATTGTGTGGGTTTCAATATATGGCTGAAAGTTTTTATGATTAAAGTTGTTAATGATCATGATTATGTTCATTTGATACTAAGTGATGTTGATAGTATGTTTAATTGAAGTTATATGATGTTATCTATGTTTGGGTATTCGAAAATGTTGTTGTTGTTCAAGAAAAGCTTGCGGGAACCCTAACAATGGTGGTTTTTGTTAAGGGCATTTTGTTGTGTGAATATGTGTTATATAATGTTTGGAATGGCTGTTAGGAACTAATAGAGTGTGTGTAAGGTTTTGAAAGTGGATTTGAACTTAATAATGTTAAAGACTAAAGTGTGGGAATTGATGAATATAATTGAATTGATGTTGTTGATGATGTTGTGAGTTTGGTTTAGTATGATGTTGTTGATGATGTTGTGAGTTTGGTTTAGTATGATGTTGTTGATGATGTTGTGAGTTTGATTTAGTATGATGTTGTTGATGATGTTGTGAGTTTGGTTTAGTATGATGTTGTTGATGATGTTGTGAGTTTGGTTTAGTATGATGTATGCTCTTTATGGGCAAGAATGAAATCCAATTATTTGTTGGTCATATGCACGACCGTCCTTTTATGGCGAATGAGAGGTGCAGTCGATGAAAGAATGAAATCCAATTATTTGTTGGTCATATGCACGACCGTCCTTTTATGGCGAATGAGAGGTGCAGTCGATGAAAGAATGAAATCCAATTATTTGTTGGTCATATGCACGACCGTCCTTTTATGGCGAATGAGAGGTGCAGTCGATGAAAGAATGAAATCCAATTATTTGTTGGTCATATGCACGACCGTCCTTTTATGGCGAATGAGAGGTGCAGTCGATGAAAGAATGAAATCCAATTATTTGTTGGTCATATGCACGACCGTCCTTTTATGGCGAATGAGAGGTGCAGTCGATGAAAGAATGAAATCCAATTATTTGTTGGTCATACGCACGACTGTCCTTTTATGGCGAATGAGAGGTGCAGGAGGGATATAAGTTTATCCAACAGTCCGCCAAGACTCTAAAGCTGAGCAAGAATTGGTACCACATGCATTAAAGTGCATTTTAGGAACATACATTCTGCTTGACATTAGTGTGCTTGAGGAATTATGTGTGTATAATGGTTGTTAAGGGGTAAATGTTATTGATGAGTCTTGTGCTTGAGGAATTATGTGTGCATGGTAATTGATGATTGATAATTTCCATCTGTTTGACTTAATTGCTTAAAGTGTTGATATGTTTTGAGTACTTGTGATTAATGAATAAATGTTTGACGATAATTGATGATGCATGTGCGTGAGTTAGAATATGCATGATAGGTAAAGTGTAGGTACCCTACTTATTCTTGTGTTGATTAGTTATGTACTATTATGCTTGATCATACGAATAAGAATGAATTGTGCTTCGTGTGGGGTTGAAGTCTTGTGCTTCGTGTGGGGTTGACGAGTTTCGTGTTTTGTCGATTACGTGTTGTGTTTGGTTATGTATAATAATGCGTTATTTATACATGTTTATATTGTGTTGATTATGTTTTACTAACACTCTCTGTTTTGTGTTATGTGCTGGATCTTTGGGGATCCAGATTTTCAGGAAGACGAGCATATCGTCGAGGATTAGCTTTTGCTGTTTAGAAGCTTGCGTAGTGGTGAGGGCATAGCTTAGCTATCCTTACTCTTTTTGTACTAGGTGTTGTATCCTAGTTAGAGTTTAGGGCTCTGATAGTTGTAACACCACTTTGGGTATTTGAACGTGTATGTATAACTTTGGTAATAATCTCTGTTGTAGATATGGATGTTAGTTTTCTAATGCCGTTGGTTTGATGTCAAAACAATTTATTGAACTTGAGTTTTGGTCAAATTACTGTTGTATGTCACAGTGAATTTTTATGGATTTTCTGCACAACTCTTCCGTATTTGAAACAAAAAAACTGGTACCGATCAGTACAGAATTGGCTTTGGGTGTAAACATGAAAGTTTTAGATAATTTTGTTAGCTTTCCAGTGGCTTTGGTTTGGTGTGAAAATGATTTTTAGTTTTTGAGTTATGATGAAAATACTCAGAGGAGGTCTTAGTGAAACTGTGCTGTGACAGCATTTTCTGTTTTCATGACTTTGCGTCTTTTTCACATGTCTCTGTTTTAGATTGGTCTTTGGTTTAAATATGTGGAATGTTGTAATGTGTTTTGAAAACGGAAAGAAAATGAAGCAATCGATTTTGTGAACATTGACCTAGAAGGGGTATCAGCTAGAAGGGGTATCCTGCTGTTGAGTTAGTAGGGGTATCCTGTTGTTGAGTTAGTAGGGGTATCCTGTTGTTGAGTTAGTAGGGGTATCCTGTTGTCCTGTTAGAAGGGGTATCGTCTCTGTTTGTTATGTTTTGTTATTTTTCCGCTGCTGTATGTGAATCAAACATGTTTTGATCTGTTGTTGTTTATGAAAATGCGTTTTCATTATGTTGTAACTTCCTATGTCCTTAACGTTTTCTTTATTAAAGTTAATAATCGGCGGTTAAGGGTTAGGGTGTTACAATAGGTGGTATCAGAGCAGGTCGATCCATTGGATCAATTAGGTGTAGATTACCCTTTGTGTAACATGTGTTAGGAAAACACTGTTTATACTGTTTTGAGGAAACGAAGTGTATCCTCACTCGTGGAGCGTGGTGTTGGTTCAGGTTATGGCGCAACGAGCATTTGCCGATGCGATGGAATTGATGGCGAATGCCATGGTTCAGAAGGCTGTGAGTAGGACGGCTGATAGAGCAGCACAGGAAGCCAAGACTAACTACTACAAGGCTGTGAATGAGAAGAGGAGGAGAGCCTTCGGAAGAGGAAAGCCTTATGATAATCGGGGAAAGAAGCCGGATGGAAGTGGAAGCAGTGGTGGTAAAACTGGAGGTGGTAAGAATTGTTTTAAGTGTGGACAACCGGGACATCGTCTTTATGAGTGCCCAAAGAATGATGGAAAATGTTTCAAGTGTGGTGATCCTAACCACAAAGCTGATCAGTGCAAGAAGGGTATTGTGTGCTTCAACTGCAAAGAAGCGGGTCATAAGAGCAACGTGTGTAAGAAGCCTAGAGCGGCTGGAGGAAAAGTGTTTGCTTTAGATGGTGGTGATGCGGAGGCGGACAACTTGATCAGAGGTACATGCTTTATCAATAATACTCCTTTGTCTGCTACTATTGATACGGGTGCTACCCATTCGTTTATTTCTGTGGATTGCGTGAAGAGGTTGGGTCTTAAGAGTAGAAAATATGATGGGACGCATGGTTATAGAAACGCCTGCGAGTGGTTCGGTATCGACTACTCAAGTCTGTGTTGACTGTTCAGTCACTATGCTTGATCGACACTTTGGAAGGGACTTAGTCTGCATTCCGTTGAGCAGGATAGACGTTATCTTTGGTATGAACTGGTTAGAATTTAATCGTGTTCATATCGACTGCGGTAAGAAGACGGTGTTATTTCCAAGACTGGAGCCAGAGTTGTGTTCGAAGCTCATGTGTTGTCGAGAAGTGGTAAGATCAGTGAAGGCTCAAGAGGACGTGTTTGCTATGTTTGCTTCGTTGAGAGAGGAAGAGAAGAATGAGATTGATGCGTTGCCGGTGGTGCGTGATTTCACAGATGTTTTTCCAGATGACATTTTGGATTTACCACCCGAGAGAGAGGTTGAATTCGCAATTGACATAGTACCTGGTACTAGTCCAATTTCGATGGCGCCGTATCGTATGTCAGCTGCAGAGCTTGAAAAGTTGAAAGAATAATTGGAAGAACTGTTAGAGAAGAGGTTTGTAAGATCGAGCGTATCGCCGTGGGGTGCGCATGTTCTGTTGGAGA
The DNA here is from genome assembly GCA_018208015.1 of Medicago ruthenica. NCBI lineage: Eukaryota > Viridiplantae > Streptophyta > Magnoliopsida > Fabales > Fabaceae > Medicago > Medicago ruthenica. The sequence continues at coordinate 35,047,133 of CM031376.1, forward strand.
AGAAGAAAGATGGTAGTATGTGTCTGTGTATCGATTATCGTCAGTTGAATAAAGCAACTATCAAGAACAAGTATCCACTTCCGAGGATAGATGATTTGATGGATCAGTTAGTGGGAGCCTGTGTGTTCAGCAAGATTGATTTGAGATCGGGATATCATCAGATAAGAGTTAAGGCGGAGGATATACCGAAGACTGCTTTCAGGACAAGGTATGGTCACTACGAGTACGCTGTTATGCCTTTTTGGAGTTACTAATGCACCTGGAGTGTTTATGGAATATATGAATCGTATATTTCATTCCTTTTTGGATCGATTCGTGGTGGTCTTCATAGACGATATTTTGGTATACTCGAAGACGGAAGAGGACATGCCGAGCATTTGAGGATTGTGTTGGAGGTGTTGCGAGAGAAGAAGCTTTATGCAAAAATTTTCTAAGTGTGAATTTTGGTTACATAAAGTTAGCTTTTTGGGTCACGTCATTTCAAGTGGTGGTATAGCAGTGGATCCTGCTAAGGTAGAGGCCGTGCAAGATTGGGGGACGCCGGAGTCTGTTACTGAGATCCGAAGTTTTCTTGGTTTGGCCGGTTACTATCGGAGGTTTATCGAAGGATTTTCAAAGTTGGCGTTGCCGTTGACACAGTTGAGCAGGAAGTCTCTACATATGTCGTCTCTGATGGCGAAGGAACTGAGATTGATTGAAGAGTTTAGAGACCTCAGTTTGGTTTGTGAAAGGACAACCAGAAGCGTGAAGCTAGGAATGTTGAAGTTGACGAATGATTTTCTTGAAGAGGTTGTGGAAAAGCAAAAGTCCGATGTGAGATTGACGAAGCTTAAGACGCTCATCGAGCAAGGGAAAAAGGTAAACATCAAGATTGATGAGAAAGGCGTGATGAGGTGTCAGGGAAGGTTATGTGTACCAGATGTGCCAGAATTGAAGAGGATGATCTTGGAGGAAGGTCACAGAAGCAACTTAAGTATTCATCCTGATGTTACTAAGATGTGTCAAGATCTGAGGAAAATGTTTTGATGGCAAGGGATGAAGAAAGAGATCGCCGAGTTTGTTTTCGCATGTTTGACTTGTCAGAAGTCCAAGGTGGAGCATCAGAAGCCGTCGGGGCTATTGCAACCTATGTTTATTCCAGAGTGGAAATGGGATAGTATTGCGATGGATTTTGTAAGCGGTTTGCCGAAGACGTCGAAAGGTAACAATATGATTTGGGTAGTTGTCGACAGGTTAACGAAGTCTGCTCATTTCATAGCTATCAAGACCGGTATGTTAGTACCGAAGTTGGCTGAGATTTATGTTGAGCAAGTCGTGAGATTACATGGAATTCCGTCGAGTATCGTATCAGATCGAGATCCCCGTTTTACTTCAAGGTTTTGGAAGAGTTTGCAAGAGGCGTTGGGGACTAAGTTGCGGATGAGTTCTGCTTATCACCCGCAGACGGATGGTCAGTCGAAGAGGACGATTCAATCATTAGAGGATTTGTTAAGATCATGTATTTTGGAACAAGGAGTGAGTTGGGAAGCTTGCTTGCCATTGATTGAGTTTACGTATAACAACAGTTTTCATTCGAGCATTGGTATGGCACCTTTTGAAGCGTTGTATGGGAGAAGATGTAGAACACCTTTGTGTTGGTTTGGATCGAGAACAAGATGCGGGACTCCTATCCAGAGTTGTTTTCAGGTATTTTCGAGGGCGAAAATTCTTTTTAGGGGGGTAGAGTTGTAACGACCCTATTTTCGTATGTTATATTTTTATGTATTTTATTTTATTGTTTGGCTTTTAAAATTATTTTCTCGTAATCGATAAATAATTATTTAGCGCGAGCGTAAGTTCGCAATCGAGTTTTTAAGGTTTTGGGCGAAATTGGGCCTAAGGCGTGAATAGTATTGGGCTTTTGAGTTTATGAGTAGTAATGATCAAGTGGATGAGATTTAGTGAGCTTGGATTGGATTGAAGGGCTAGGATTGGTCCTTGAGAGTTAGTAAGGATGGATGGCCAAGATTTATTTGATTGGATTATAAGAGATATCACAAAGATTTTCCCAAGCACTATTCATTGTCTTTTGGAAAGCTTGGAACCGTGTAAGAGAAGGGAGAAGAGCAAGAGCAAAGCTAGGGCAAGCGATTTTGTGAAGAGAAAGCTTGGAACTTCCGTTGGTTCATCGATTGCTAGGTAAGAGAGTTAGTATTCGTAATCGGGAGTGACTCGAGAAGGGGAGATTGTCGATATCTCCGTACCCAAACTTCTCCTCTCACTTTCTTTTGGTTTTTGTGAAACTTTTCTTAAACAAAACTTGAGTTTGATGATTGTAGTATGTTTCTAGTATGATTTTGTGGATTGAAATTGTGTTTTCATGTATGTTTGAATTCTTGGAATGATATTGTGTGGATTTCAATATATGGCTGAAAGTTTTTATGATTAAAGTTGTTAATGATCATGATTATGTTCATTTGATACTAAGTGATGTTGATAGTATGTTTAATTGAAGTTATATGATGTTATCTATGTTTGGGTATTCGAAAATGTTGTTGTTGTTCAAGAAAAGCTTGCGGGAACCCTAACAATGGTGGTTTTTGTTAAGGGCATTTTGTTGTGTGAATATGTGTTATATAATGTTTGGAATGGCTGTTAGGAACTAATAGAGTGTGTGTAAGGTTTTGAAAGTGGATTTGAACTTAATAATGTTAAAGACTAAAGTGTGGGAATTGATGAATATAATTGAATTGATGTTGTTGATGATGTTGTGAGTTTGGTTTAGTATGATGTTGTTGATGATGTTGTGAGTTTGGTTTAGTATGATGTTGTTGATGATGTTGTGAGTTTGATTTAGTATGATGTTGTTGATGATGTTGTGAGTTTGGTTTAGTATGATGTTGTTGATGATGTTGTGAGTTTGGTTTAGTATGATGTATGCTCTTTATGGGCAAGAATGAAATCCAATTATTTGTTGGTCATATGCACGACCGTCCTTTTATGGCGAATGAGAGGTGCAGTCGATGAAAGAATGAAATCCAATTATTTGTTGGTCATATGCACGACCGTCCTTTTATGGCGAATGAGAGGTGCAGTCGATGAAAGAATGAAATCCAATTATTTGTTGGTCATATGCACGACCGTCCTTTTATGGCGAATGAGAGGTGCAGTCGATGAAAGAATGAAATCCAATTATTTGTTGGTCATATGCACGACCGTCCTTTTATGGCGAATGAGAGGTGCAGTCGATGAAAGAATGAAATCCAATTATTTGTTGGTCATATGCACGACCGTCCTTTTATGGCGAATGAGAGGTGCAGTCGATGAAAGAATGAAATCCAATTATTTGTTGGTCATACGCACGACTGTCCTTTTATGGCGAATGAGAGGTGCAGGAGGGATATAAGTTTATCCAACAGTCCGCCAAGACTCTAAAGCTGAGCAAGAATTGGTACCACATGCATTAAAGTGCATTTTAGGAACATACATTCTGCTTGACATTAGTGTGCTTGAGGAATTATGTGTGTATAATGGTTGTTAAGGGGTAAATGTTATTGATGAGTCTTGTGCTTGAGGAATTATGTGTGCATGGTAATTGATGATTGATAATTTCCATCTGTTTGACTTAATTGCTTAAAGTGTTGATATGTTTTGAGTACTTGTGATTAATGAATAAATGTTTGACGATAATTGATGATGCATGTGCGTGAGTTAGAATATGCATGATAGGTAAAGTGTAGGTACCCTACTTATTCTTGTGTTGATTAGTTATGTACTATTATGCTTGATCATACGAATAAGAATGAATTGTGCTTCGTGTGGGGTTGAAGTCTTGTGCTTCGTGTGGGGTTGACGAGTTTCGTGTTTTGTCGATTACGTGTTGTGTTTGGTTATGTATAATAATGCGTTATTTATACATGTTTATATTGTGTTGATTATGTTTTACTAACACTCTCTGTTTTGTGTTATGTGCTGGATCTTTGGGGATCCAGATTTTCAGGAAGACGAGCATATCGTCGAGGATTAGCTTTTGCTGTTTAGAAGCTTGCGTAGTGGTGAGGGCATAGCTTAGCTATCCTTACTCTTTTTGTACTAGGTGTTGTATCCTAGTTAGAGTTTAGGGCTCTGATAGTTGTAACACCACTTTGGGTATTTGAACGTGTATGTATAACTTTGGTAATAATCTCTGTTGTAGATATGGATGTTAGTTTTCTAATGCCGTTGGTTTGATGTCAAAACAATTTATTGAACTTGAGTTTTGGTCAAATTACTGTTGTATGTCACAGTGAATTTTTATGGATTTTCTGCACAACTCTTCCGTATTTGAAACAAAAAAACTGGTACCGATCAGTACAGAATTGGCTTTGGGTGTAAACATGAAAGTTTTAGATAATTTTGTTAGCTTTCCAGTGGCTTTGGTTTGGTGTGAAAATGATTTTTAGTTTTTGAGTTATGATGAAAATACTCAGAGGAGGTCTTAGTGAAACTGTGCTGTGACAGCATTTTCTGTTTTCATGACTTTGCGTCTTTTTCACATGTCTCTGTTTTAGATTGGTCTTTGGTTTAAATATGTGGAATGTTGTAATGTGTTTTGAAAACGGAAAGAAAATGAAGCAATCGATTTTGTGAACATTGACCTAGAAGGGGTATCAGCTAGAAGGGGTATCCTGCTGTTGAGTTAGTAGGGGTATCCTGTTGTTGAGTTAGTAGGGGTATCCTGTTGTTGAGTTAGTAGGGGTATCCTGTTGTTGAGTTAGTAGGGGTATCCTGTTGTCCTGTTAGAAGGGGTATCGTCTCTGTTTGTTATGTTTTGTTATTTTTCCGCTGCTGTATGTGAATCAAACATGTTTTGATCTGTTGTTGTTTATGAAAATGCGTTTTCATTATGTTGTAACTTCCTATGTCCTTAACGTTTTCTTTATTAAAGTTAATAATCGGCGGTTAAGGGTTAGGGTGTTACAATAGGTGGTATCAGAGCAGGTCGATCCATTGGATCAATTAGGTGTAGATTACCCTTTGTGTAACATGTGTTAGGAAAACACTGTTTATACTGTTTTGAGGAAACGAAGTGTATCCTCACTCGTGGAGCGTGGTGTTGGTTCAGGTTATGGCGCAACGAGCATTTGCCGATGCGATGGAATTGATGGCGAATGCCATGGTTCAGAAGGCTGTGAGTAGGACGGCTGATAGAGCAGCACAGGAAGCCAAGACTAACTACTACAAGGCTGTGAATGAGAAGAGGAGGAGAGCCTTCGGAAGAGGAAAGCCTTATGATAACCGGGGAAAGAAGCCGGATGGAAGTGGAAGCAGTGGTGGTAAAACTGGAGGTGGTAAGAATTGTTTTAAGTGTGGACAACCGGGACATCGTCTTTATGAGTGCCCAAAGAATGATGGAAAATGTTTCAAGTGTGGTGATCCTAACCACAAAGCTGATCAGTGCAAGAAGGGTATTGTGTGCTTCAACTGCAAAGAAGCGGGTCATAAGAGCAACGTGTGTAAGAAGCCTAGAGCGGCTGGAGGAAAAGTGTTTGCTTTAGATGGTGGTGATGCGGAGGCGGACAACTTGATCAGAGGTACATGCTTTATCAATAATACTCCTTTGTCTGCTACTATTGATACGGGTGCTACCCATTCGTTTATTTCTGTGGATTGCGTGAAGAGGTTGGGTCTTAAGAGTAGAAAATATGATGGGACGCATGGTTATAGAAACGCCTGCGAGTGGTTCGGTATCGACTACTCAAGTCTGTGTTGACTGTTCAGTCACTATGCTTGATCGACACTTTGGAAGGGACTTAGTCTGCATTCCGTTGAGCAGGATAGACGTTATCTTTGGTATGAACTGGTTAGAATTTAATCGTGTTCATATCGACTGCGGTAAGAAGACGGTGTTATTTCCAAGACTGGAGCCAGAGTTGTGTTCGAAGCTCATGTGTTGTCGAGAAGTGGTAAGATCAGTGAAGGCTCAAGAGGACGTGTTTGCTATGTTTGCTTCGTTGAGAGAGGAAGAGAAGAATGAGATTGATGCGTTGCCGGTGGTGCGTGATTTCACAGATGTTTTTCCAGATGACATTTTGGATTTACCACCCGAGAGAGAGGTTGAATTCGCAATTGACATAGTACCTGGTACTAGTCCAATTTCGATGGCGCCGTATCGTATGTCAGCTGCAGAGCTTGAAAAGTTGAAAGAATAATTGGAAGAACTGTTAGAGAAGAGGTTTGTAAGATCGAGCGTATCGCCGTGGGGTGCGCATGTTCTGTTGGAGAAGAAGAAAGATGGTAGTATGTGTCTGTGTATCGATTATCGTCAGTTGAATAAAGCAACTATCAAGAACAAGTATCCACTTCCGAGGATAGATGATTTGATGGATCAGTTAGTGGGAGCCTGTGTGTTCAGCAAGATTGATTTGAGATCGGGATATCATCAGATAAGAGTTAAGGCGGAGGATATACCGAAGACTGCTTTCAGGACAAGGTATGGTCACTACGAGTACGCTGTTATGCCTTTTTGGAGTTACTAATGCACCTGGAGTGTTTATGGAATATATGAATCGTATATTTCATTCCTTTTTGGATCGATTCGTGGTGGTCTTCATAGACGATATTTTGGTATACTCGAAGACGGAAGAGGACATGCCGAGCATTTGAGGATTGTGTTGGAGGTGTTGCGAGAGAAGAAGCTTTATGCAAAAATTTTCTAAGTGTGAATTTTGGTTACATAAAGTTAGCTTTTTGGGTCACGTCATTTCAAGTGGTGGTATAGCAGTGGATCCTGCTAAGGTAGAGGCCGTGCAAGATTGGGGGACGCCGGAGTCTGTTACTGAGATCCGAAGTTTTCTTGGTTTGGCCGGTTACTATCGGAGGTTTATCGAAGGATTTTCAAAGTTGGCGTTGCCGTTGACACAGTTGAGCAGGAAGTCTCTACATATGTCGTCTCTGATGGCGAAGGAACTGAGATTGATTGAAGAGTTTAGAGACCTCAGTTTGGTTTGTGAAAGGACAACCAGAAGCGTGAAGCTAGGAATGTTGAAGTTGACGAATGATTTTCTTGAAGAGGTTGTGGAAAAGCAAAAGTCCGATGTGAGATTGACGAAGCTTAAGACGCTCATCGAGCAAGGGAAAAAGGTAAACATCAAGATTGATGAGAAAGGCGTGATGAGGTGTCAGGGAAGGTTATGTGTACCAGATGTGCCAGAATTGAAGAGGATGATCTTGGAGGAAGGTCACAGAAGCAACTTAAGTATTCATCCTGGTGTTACTAAGATGTGTCAAGATCTGAGGAAAATGTTTTGATGGCAAGGGATGAAGAAAGAGATCGCCGAGTTTGTTTTCGCATGTTTGACTTGTCAGAAGTCCAAGGTGGAGCATCAGAAGCCGTCGGGGCTATTGCAACCTATGTTTATTCCAGAGTGGAAATGGGATAGTATTGCGATGGATTTTGTAAGCGGTTTGCCGAAGACGTCGAAAGGTAACAATATGATTTGGGTAGTTGTCGACAGGTTAACGAAGTCTGCTCATTTCATAGCTATCAAGACCGGTATGTTAGTACCGAAGTTGGCTGAGATTTATGTTGAGCAAGTCGTGAGATTACATGGAATTCCGTCGAGTATCGTATCAGATCGAGATCCCCGTTTTACTTCAAGGTTTTGGAAGAGTTTGCAAGAGGCGTTGGGGACTAAGTTGCGGATGAGTTCTGCTTATCACCCGCAGACGGATGGTCAGTCGGAGAGGACGATTCAATCATTAGAGGATTTGTTAAGATCATGTATTTTGGAACAAGGAGTGAGTTGGGAAGCTTGCTTGCCATTGATTGAGTTTACGTATAACAACAGTTTTCATTCGAGCATTGGTATGGCACCTTTTGAAGCGTTGTATGGGAGAAGATGTAGAACACCTTTGTGTTGGTTTGGATCGAGAACAAGATGCGGGACTCCTATCCAGAGTTGTTTTCAGGTATTTTCGAGGGCGAAAATTCTTTTTAGGGGGGTAGAGTTGTAACGACCCTATTTTCGTATGTTATATTTTTATGTATTTTATTTTATTGTTTGGCTTTTAAAATTATTTTCTCGTAATCGATAAATAATTATTTAGCGCGAGCGTAAGTTCGTAATCGAGTTTTTAAGGTTTTGGGCGAAATTGGGCCTAAGGCGTGAATAGTATTGGGCTTTTGAGTTTATGAGTAGTAATGATCAAGTGGATGAGATTTAGTGAGCTTGGATTGGATTGAAGGGCTAGGATTGGTCCTTGAGAGTTAGTAAGGATGGATGGCCAAGATTTATTTGATTGGATTATAAGAGATATCACAAAGATTTTCCCAAGCACTATTCATTGTCTTTTGGAAAGCTTGGAACCGTGTAAGAGAAGGGAGAAGAGCAAGAGCAAAGCTAGGGCAAGCGATTTTGTGAAGAGAAAGCTTGGAACTTCCGTTGGTTCATCGATTGCTAGGTAAGAGAGTTAGTATTCGTAATCGGGAGTGACTCGAGAAGGGGAGATTGTCGATATCTCCGTACCCAAACTTCTCCTCTCACTTTCTTTTGGTTTTTGTGAAACTTTTCTTAAACAAAACTTGAGTTTGATGATTGTAGTATGTTTCTAGTATGATTTTGTGGATTGAAATTGTGTTTTCATGTATGTTTGAATTCTTGGAATGATATTGTGTGGGTTTCAATATATGGCTGAAAGTTTTTATGATTAAAGTTGTTAATGATCATGATTATGTTCATTTGATACTAAGTGATGTTGATAGTATGTTTAATTGAAGTTATATGATGTTATCTATGTTTGGGTATTCGAAAATGTTGTTGTTGTTCAAGAAAAGCTTGCGGGAACCCTAACAATGGTGGTTTTTGTTAAGGGCATTTTGTTGTGTGAATATGTGTTATATAATGTTTGGAATGGCTGTTAGGAACTAATAGAGTGTGTGTAAGGTTTTGAAAGTGGATTTGAACTTAATAATGTTAAAGACTAAAGTGTGGGAATTGATGAATATAATTGAATTGATGTTGTTGATGATGTTGTGAGTTTGGTTTAGTATGATGTTGTTGATGATGTTGTGAGTTTGGTTTAGTATGATGTTGTTGATGATGTTGTGAGTTTGATTTAGTATGATGTTGTTGATGATGTTGTGAGTTTGGTTTAGTATGATGTTGTTGATGATGTTGTGAGTTTGGTTTAGTATGATGTATGCTCTTTATGGGCAAGAATGAAATCCAATTATTTGTTGGTCATATGCACGACCGTCCTTTTATGGCGAATGAGAGGTGCAGTCGATGAAAGAATGAAATCCAATTATTTGTTGGTCATATGCACGACCGTCCTTTTATGGCGAATGAGAGGTGCAGTCGATGAAAGAATGAAATCCAATTATTTGTTGGTCATATGCACGACCGTCCTTTTATGGCGAATGAGAGGTGCAGTCGATGAAAGAATGAAATCCAATTATTTGTTGGTCATATGCACGACCGTCCTTTTATGGCGAATGAGAGGTGCAGTCGATGAAAGAATGAAATCCAATTATTTGTTGGTCATATGCACGACCGTCCTTTTATGGCGAATGAGAGGTGCAGTCGATGAAAGAATGAAATCCAATTATTTGTTGGTCATACGCACGACTGTCCTTTTATGGCGAATGAGAGGTGCAGGAGGGATATAAGTTTATCCAACAGTCCGCCAAGACTCTAAAGCTGAGCAAGAATTGGTACCACATGCATTAAAGTGCATTTTAGGAACATACATTCTGCTTGACATTAGTGTGCTTGAGGAATTATGTGTGTATAATGGTTGTTAAGGGGTAAATGTTATTGATGAGTCTTGTGCTTGAGGAATTATGTGTGCATGGTAATTGATGATTGATAATTTCCATCTGTTTGACTTAATTGCTTAAAGTGTTGATATGTTTTGAGTACTTGTGATTAATGAATAAATGTTTGACGATAATTGATGATGCATGTGCGTGAGTTAGAATATGCATGATAGGTAAAGTGTAGGTACCCTACTTATTCTTGTGTTGATTAGTTATGTACTATTATGCTTGATCATACGAATAAGAATGAATTGTGCTTCGTGTGGGGTTGAAGTCTTGTGCTTCGTGTGGGGTTGACGAGTTTCGTGTTTTGTCGATTACGTGTTGTGTTTGGTTATGTATAATAATGCGTTATTTATACATGTTTATATTGTGTTGATTATGTTTTACTAACACTCTCTGTTTTGTGTTATGTGCTGGATCTTTGGGGATCCAGATTTTCAGGAAGACGAGCATATCGTCGAGGATTAGCTTTTGCTGTTTAGAAGCTTGCGTAGTGGTGAGGGCATAGCTTAGCTATCCTTACTCTTTTTGTACTAGGTGTTGTATCCTAGTTAGAGTTTAGGGCTCTGATAGTTGTAACACCACTTTGGGTATTTGAACGTGTATGTATAACTTTGGTAATAATCTCTGTTGTAGATATGGATGTTAGTTTTCTAATGCCGTTGGTTTGATGTCAAAACAATTTATTGAACTTGAGTTTTGGTCAAATTACTGTTGTATGTCACAGTTCCGTATTTGAAACAAAAAAACTGGTACCGATTAGTACAGAATTGGCTTTGGGTGTAAACATGAAAGTTTTAGATAATTTTGTTAGCTTTCCAGTGGCTTTGGTTTGGTGTGAAAATGATTTTTAGTTTTTGAGTTATGATGAAAATACTCAGAGGAGGTCTTAGTGAAACTGTGCTGTGACAGCATTTTCTGTTTTCATGACTTTGCGTCTTTTTCACATGTCTCTGTTTTAGATTGGTCTTTGGTTTAAATATGTGGAATGTTGTAATGTGTTTTGAAAACGGAAAGAAAATGAAGCAATCGATTTTGTGAACATTGACCTAGAAGGGGTATCAGCTAGAAGGGGTATCCTGCTGTTGAGTTAGTAGGGGTATCCTGTTGTTGAGTTAGTAGGGGTATCCTGTTGTTGAGTTAGTAGGGGTATCCTGTTGTTGAGTTAGTAGGGGTATCCTGTTGTCCTGTTAGAAGGGGTATCGTCTCTGTTTGTTATGTTTTGTTATTTTTCCGCTGCTGTATGTGAATCAAACATGTTTTGATCTGTTGTTGTTTATGAAAATGCGTTTTCATTATGTTGTAACTTCCTATGTCCTTAACGTTTTCTTTATTAAAGTTAATAATCGGCGGTTAAGGGTTAGGGTGTTACATGATGCAACTTGACCTTGTTGAAAAAGGTTAGTAAACGTCTTGCATAGTCTTTGTAAGGAATCAAGCCGGAGTGGCGAGTTTCCCAATCTCCATTGATCTGATTGATCACAAGCGCTGAGTCTCCATAAATGTCAAGGTTCTTGATCCTTAGATCAATGGCTTCTTCAATTCCCAGAATACATGCTTCATATTCTGCCATGTTGTTTGTACAGTCGAATAATAGTCTTGCAGCAAAAGGGAGATGTTTGCCCTCAGGTGTAACGATGACTGCCCCAATTCCATTACCATAGACATTAATAGCCCCATCAAAGATCAACTTCCACCTAGACTCGGGATCCGGACCTTCCTCAAGTAGTGGCTCGTCACAATCTTTCATCTTCAAATACATGATCTCTTCATCAGGAAAGTCAAACTTAATTGGTTGATAATCTTCAATCGGTTGATGAGCCAAATGATCGGCAAGAATACTGGCTTTGATGGCCTTCTGAGTGTGGTACTCAATGTCATATTCCGATAACAACATCTGCCAACGAGCGATCCTTCCTGTTAAAGCAGGCTTTTCAAAGATGTACTTGATTGAATCCATTTTGGATATCAACCAAGTAGTATGATTGAGCATGTAATGACGAAGGCGCTTAGCAGCCCAGGCTAGTGCACAACAAGTCTTCTCAAGTAAAGAGTATCGGGATTCACAGTCTGTAAACTTCTTGCTCAGGTATTAGACGACATGTTCCTTCCTACCGGTCTCGTCCTGCTGTCCGAGTACACAACCCATAGAGTCTTCCAACACGGTCAAGTACATAATCAAAGGTCTTCCTTCAACTGGAGGAATAAGAATTGGAGGTTCGAGCAAGTAATCATTGATGTTGTCAAAGGCCTTCTGGCAGTCTTCTGTCCATACTACTTCTTGATTCTTGCGAAGTAACTTGAAAATAGGCCCACACGTGGCCGTCATATGAGATATGAATCTAGAGATGTAGTTCAAGCATCCTAGAAATCCTCTTACTTGCTTCTCAGTTTGCAGAGCAGGCATTTCTCTAATGGCTTTGACTTTGTCGGGATCTACTTCAATACCTCTTTGACTGATGATGAAACCTAGGAGTTTTCCAGACCTCACACCAATTGTACATTTATTAGGATTCAGGCGAAGCCGATACTTTCTCAATCGTTGGAACATCTTTAGTAAATACTCTACATGCTCCTCCTCAGTACCTGATTTGACAATCATATCATCGACATAAACCTCAATTTCCTTGTGCATCATGTCGTGGAAGAGAGTGGTCATGCCTCTTTGGTAGGTAGCACCCGCATTCGTCAAACCAAAAGGCATCACTTGATAGCAAAAAGTACCCCAAGGTGTAATGAAAGATGTCTTTTCTCTATCTTCGACAGCCATTTTGATCGGATTGTATCCAGAGAAACCATCCATGAAGGAGAATAATTTAGATTTGGCAGTACTGTCGACCAATACATCAATGTGAGGTAAAGGGAAGTCGTCTTTTGGGCTAGCTTTGTTTAGATCTCTGTAATCAACGCACATCCTAACTTTACCATCCTTTTTGGGAACAGGCACTATGTTGGCCAACCATTGAGGATACTCTGATGTAATGAGAAAACCTTCATTAATCTGCTTCTACACTTTTTCTTTGATCTTGAGAGCCATGTCAGGGCGAGTCCTTCTCAACTTCTGCTTGGAGGACATTCCTGTTTCAGAGGTAAACAGTGTTCCACAATCTCAGGGTCCAATCCTGGCATATCCTGATACGACCATGCAAAGATGTCTACATATTCTTTGAGAAGCTTGATTATTCTTTCTTTGACAGACGCATCCAACAATGCCCCAATCTTGATCTCTTTCTTGTCCTCGTTGGAACCTAAGTTGATAACCTCCAATGCCTCTTCGTGAGGCTGAATGGTCTTTCTCTCTTGTTCTAACAAGCGTCTGATCTCATCAGGAATTTCTTCATCCTCTTCCTCTCCAGCTTCGTAAACAGGAAACTCAAAGTTGGGAGAGAGCATAGGGCTACGGTGTTCAACGGGCTTATTTACGTTCAGTCTGTATATGATTAATGATTGTTTAGTAAAATGAGTGAAAAATAAACAAAATAAACACATTACTTTGAGGAATGAGTAACAGAAGGAACGTCGACAGCGACCCAATTGCTGCAAACTCCTCCTGGTGTTACAAGAACAGGTGTCAGTTCTTCAGGTTTATCTTTAGTGATGGCATTAGCTTCTGTTGGGGAATGAATGAACCCGGCACTGTGGAAATCGTCCTTGATTGGTTCAATGATAGTGCTTGGCTTGGTAACTCTTGCAGATGGAGTAAAACCCAACCCTTCTTTATGCTTGTGTTCTGGCAGACTTATCAACTTTCCCCAGTCCAAAAGCAAATCATTTTGCACCAGCTTTTGTGCATTTTTGAAGGAAGACATGGATGCCCCACTCCTCTTAGTATTCTCATCATCCAGGGAAAGACCTTGGAACGGCGTCCCATCAACATTATTAGCACTGATGAAAGAGAAAGCCGACAAATGGCTTACTGTCGCGTCGAATTTCGGATGTCAAGCTATGGGGAAGCATTGAATCACAAATTCTAAATTACGACTGAACTTTTAATTTTTCGGGGAAAAAAGGAAAAAAGTTCTAAATTACCTTGAGAAAAGATTTTAGGTTCGAAAGTCGATTATGCAAGGGGAAGGTATTAGCACCCCTCACATCCGTTGTACTCAACGGGAACCTCTTAGTCGGCTTAGGCTTAAAATGCTTCGATGTTTTACTTACGTGTTTAAACATGTATAAAAGGAAATATAAAAACATAATGCGAGACGAAGAAAGAGATAAAAACAAACGAAAAGGGAAAAACAGGTTTTTTATTAATGGGCTTGACAAGATGTCGATCTTGCTCCTACGTATCTCCCGGTAGTCGGAGAATTCAAAGCGTACGTAGTTCTTTGGTAGAAAACGTTTGTATGTTGGTTCGTTTTAGTTAAAAAAAGGTTTGATCGCGTCCGAGCGAAAAAGTTTGAAAAAAGAAAAAAGTAATGAAAGTAAATGTCAACTGTTCGGGTTGCTGCCGAACTGGCCATTGACGACAAGAAAGTAAAAGTCAGCTGTTCGGGTTGTTGCCGAACTGGCCACTGACGACAATGCATAAAAGTAAATGATTTGATGAAAAAGTTTTCCACTCGGACTTGAACAAAGGTTTTTTAAAACGTACGAAGACGTACAAAGTTATAAAATGGATGAAAGATGGACGCTAGGCGATAAGCTCGCGCAAGGCGTGAATGTTTTAAAAGAAATAAACAAAAGACAAACGCACTGAGGCGAAAAATTCGCACAAGGCGTAAAAAGATTAAAAATAAACGCGCAAGGCGCGAGAGGTTCGGATTGACCACGAGGGCCAAGAAAAGGATAAAAATGGCCACAAGGGGACCAAGGGAAGGTTTAGCGTGCTAGACGCGTCAAGGGTGGAATGACGATTGCCCGAGCGACGAGACATACGTCACGCATTCGTGCAATCGAGGTTTGGGGAGACATACGTCAAGCCATTCTCGTTTCATTCAAGTTTGGTTTTGTCACTCGGAGAAACCTCAAAGGGAACCAAAGCTTTAAAAGGAAAGTTGTAAAAGAAAAGAAAACACGAACAAATTTGTTGTTCGATCTTATTAAAAATCATGAACGTTACTTGTTGCTTAAGTTATTGAAACTCAAGAACGAGTTTAGTTCAAGTTTGAATGGCAAACACAATCATAAAACATGCAAAAAATTGGAAAGTTCACAAGTTCGGCTCAATTCGAGCTTGGTTTTAAAAGAATGAGCAAGCTTGGCTTAAGTTCGCGTTTGGATTGAAAATCATGAACAACATGGTTGTTCAAGTTTGTTTTGAAATAGACGAACTTAGCTTGTTGCTCAAACTTGGTTTTGAAAATATTAAGAACATAACTTGTTTCACAAGTTACTCAAAATTTGTCGCACGAACTTGAGAAATCTTCAAAGTTGTGCATGATTATGAATTGGATTTGGACCAAAATGGTTTTAACCCTCTTTAGGTTCTGAATCAAGGGCTAGAATCCCAAAAATTTGACATTTGAATGCCTGATTCATATTCTGAATTTCATATACTTCGCAGAGCAACCAGAACTTGGCTCTGCGAAGTCAGGTTCTGGTGTGTTCGCAGTGCGAGCAATACTTTGCTCTGCGAAGTATGCGAATTTTTCAACTCAGAAGCTGTTTCTGAACAGAAGTTCAGAAACTGCTTCTAAGCAAGATTCAGAACCTAAAGGAGGTTAAAAAACTTGACAAAATGGAAGAAAAAGGGGTGGAAAATCACAGTTTTAAAGCTTGGCCCCTTTGAGGTCCTTTTTGAGGTTCAAAAGAGGTTTTGGTTCACAAAGTAAAATTGGACAAAGCAAGATATGCAAACAGCAAATACAATAGAAAAGAAAGATTATAGGAGACTTACAGAACTCCTAGCAATGCTTTGAACAAGATTGGAAGTGGCTTGCTTGCTTTGTGAAAGGTTATGAACAAAGTTCTAAGTGTTTGTGATGGACTGATTTTGTGCTGCAATGCAAGGGATTTTTGGTGTGAATTTCGTGTGTGTTGGCTCTCTGAATTGGTCTGTTTTTAACTGGTTTCAATGTGTGTTATCCTTATGCCTTGCCATTCCTTTTATAGGCATAAATGCAAATCTTTGTAATGATGAACAATGATGAACAATATCCTAAAACACTAGCTGATTTGGGCTAAATTCAGGCTAGAACACTTTGCATTTAATGCTAATGGATAGAACTTGCTTTGCCTTGTGCCAAGGGGCAAGGTCTTGACTGATCTCAGCCACAAATGCCATTGATTCTAGAAGGTAATGATGGTAAAAACTGTAAAACAGGGCAGCTGCAAAAGGGATGATTCTTGGGATCAATCCTTGCAATCTTGGAAGGTCAAACAATCAAAACGTGTACTGCCATGTACAGGGAGATTGGGGGAATCAAAATTAGCATGTGGGCTTATGTGTGGGAGGAGAAATCCAGCTCAAAACAGGGCACATCAAACAGCCTTTTTGCAACAAAAACCACTTGTGATTGACTGGTTTTGGCAGGGGAAAAGGGAAGGAAAGGGATCAAGCAGCTGGCTGGCAAGTTTAGGTTGGGTGAGGGGTCAATTTGGAGGGACAAAAGCTGACCAAGGATAGCCAATTTGTTTGATCACATGAGAGGTTGGAAGAAAATCCTTCTTTCCTTTTACCTTTAATGTCACACATTAAATCTTGCCTTGCTGCACCAAATCAGTCACAAAATAGCAAGAATAAAAGTAATAATGCTAATAACAACAATTGTAGTTGAAAGCAAAAAGGATAAATCAAAGTTTGAAATTTTGCATAAAATTTCGCAGAGGTCGCAGTGCGAAGGTGAGTTCGCACTGCGAACTCCACTTTTTTTTTTATCTTTGTATTTAAAAATAAAAAGGTGAAAAATGAGTAAATAATAATAAGGATAATAGTGGAAATGCATAAATGTAAATGATAATGAAAATAAAATGGCAAATGACAATAATAATGAAAATGATGATAAAAGATAATAATAATAATAAAAATGATAATAACTTAATGATATATTAATTAAAAATAAAAACCCTAATAGTAGTAAAATAATAATGATATTATTAAAGAAAAATAGTAAGGATAATGATGATGATAATAGTAATGCTTAATAATGAAAATGATAAAATGCAAATAAAAATAAAATACTATAGCAATAATAATATAATAAAAGGTAAAAACAAATAATGAGATAATAACAAATAAAACACATAAAAAATATAAGTCAAAAAATGGGGTATGACAGATGCCCCTATTTAAGTTTCTTCGTCCCGGAGGTTGAAAGTGAAATTTGAAATGGACGGGCCGAAGAGACTTAAATATAGAGTACGCCATTTTTTGACTAAATATTTTTCTGAGTTATGAATGCTATAAATGCATGTATGAAAATGTTATGAATGCTTGTAATGTAAACATGGATGCAAAGACGATAAAAAAAGAAGAAGACCATACCGGGGATAAGTGTCAGCTGTTCGGGTTGTCGCCGAACTGCCACTGACAACAAAGAATGAAAAGGTAAATGCCAGCTGTTCGGGTTGTTGCCGAACTGGCCACTGGCGACAAAAGAATGAAAAGAATGTCAACTGTTCGGATGTTGCCGAACTTGCCATTGACGACAGGAAAAAAGAAATGTCAACTGTTCGGATGTTGCCGAACTTGCCATTGACGACAGGAAAAAAGAAATGTCAACTGTTCGGATGTTGCCGAACTTGCCATTGACGACAGGAAAAAAGAAATGTCAACTGTTCGGATGTTGCCGAACTTGCCATTGACGACAGGAAAAAAGAAATGTCAACTGTTCGGATGTTGCCGAACTTGCCATTGACGACAAAAGATAAAATGAAAGATGTCAGCTGTTCGGATGGTTACCGAACTTGCCACTGACGATACTGGGGATGCGGCTGACAAGCCGTTCCTTACAAAAAATATGTCCCTTCAATCGGGGAGAAAGAATGCACAAGCTGTTCATTGAAGAACTTGCCACTTGGCACAACACTGGGGAGTACGCACAAGCTGTTCATTAAAAAACTGCCACTTGGCGTAAAGACTTGACAAAAAAGACGCACAAGCTGCTCGTTTGAACTGCCACTTGGCGGAAAAGGATGACATCTCTGAACCAGACAGACTGGGGATGACACTGGAAAAAAGAATTCACGAATTGCTCGCGATTGTTTGGTGAGACTCATGATGGTTAGAACAACCATGTATGGTATGCTGTATGCATATGTATGAATGCATGAATGTATGACTGTCACTGAGGACGTCATGTGAGGGATGGATTTGTACTGGGGATATCCAACTTGTTTGTCAAGGAATTGCCCCTGGATACAATGAAGAACTTGCGCAAGCTGTTCATTAAAGAACTATCGCTTGGCGAAAATGAGGACAACATCCCTAGACCGGATAGACTGGGGATGACACTCGACCGTTTGTTGTGGGAAATGCATGATATGAATATGAGATGCATGCTAATGAATGATTATGATATGATGCATGAATTATGCTGACCTGGGGGATGACAGACGTCACGTGGGACGCTGGGGGGTTAAGATTTGAATGCCGAGCAAAATCGGGCTTGGATGATGTAAGACTCCACTGGGGGGAATGCCAATGAGATTGGGCTTCGCTTGTGAATTCACTGGGGATATAAGGATCATTTTGGAAGCATGATCGATATCCAGCCTTTGATGCCAATGGTAATTGGGCTTTTGAGAAAAGAACAAGGATTGACTTCCTGGGGAGTTTGGTAGTCCACTGGGGATTATGCTAATCCGCTGGGGAGAAGAACTGACAATTCCGTCGGGAATGCTTACGCTTTGGTTGGTCTTTGCCTTAATTGTCCTTTTGGACTCTTAACTCACTGGGGAATTTCCGATTAATTCGCCGAGGATTTTGTTGGGGAATTCCTTTTTGCGATTGACCATGCTCGGCCTGCGAAGCTTTATCTGCTTTAAGGACAGATATTGATGTACACTCCGAATATTCACGAGTTCGAAAAGGAATGTGTTTGTTATTGGATAAAAATAAAAGACTCATGCAATAAATTTTGAAAAAGCTTTTTTTTTTGTTTTGGAAATACTATCATCAAGAATAAAAATGAATGAAAGGGATCTGATAAATGGTAAAGAAATGTCATGTTGGGAAATGAAATTTATTAAAGGGTGGTAGCCTGCCAAAGGCGTGGCTCCACGAATCTTACAAAGTCTAAAAAGGAAGGGTAAATATAAAAGGGAAGGGTACATTGAACGCGATGACCACTAGTATCCCTAATAACTTTGAATTCCTTGTCTGGATGCTTCCGATTCGGAGTCTTCAGACAATTGATGTGCCCCGAGTAGATCACGACCAATCCGATGTAGTTACCTTGTCTTTTGATCCTTAATTTTTGCATAGGTCATCCTTTCAGATGCTTGACCTATCAGGATAGCTATTTCTGTTTTATGTCTCTAATTTTTGCCTGGACCGCCCTTTCAGGTTTTCAGTCCACCGAGACGCTCTTTTTTGCTTAAGCCGCCCTTTCAGGTTTTCGACTTACCGAGCTATTCTTTTGTTTTTAGACAAAATATTTCTTGACTACATCGGAGTTCACGGGACGCGGAAAATCCTCGCCGTCCATTGTCGTGAGAATCAAGGCTCCTCCGGAGAATACTCTCTTGACGACATAAGGGCCTTCATAGTTAGGCGTCCATTTGCCCCTAGAGTCAGGTTGAAAGGATAGGATCCTTTTGAGCACGAGGTCTCCTTCTTGGATTTCCCGAGGACGGACTTTCTTGTCAAAAGCTTGTTTCATCCTTTGTTGGTACAGTTGTCCATGACATAAGGCTGTCATGCGTTTCTCCTCAATTAAATTCAACTGATCGTATCTGTTTTGACACCATTCAGCCTCTGATAACTTAGCTTCCATCAAGATTCTCAATGACGGGATTTCGACTTCTACGGGGAGCACTGCTTCCATGCCGTACACTAAAGAGAAAGGGGTTGCTCCTGTTGACGTACGTACTGAAGTACGGTATCCGTGCAGGGCGTATGGTAGCATCTCATGCCAATCCTTGTATGAGACTACCATCTTTTGTACTATCTTCTTGATGTTTTTGTTTGCAGCTTCAACCGCACCATTCATCTGAGGTCTATAAGGAGAAGAGTTATGATGTTCGATCTTGAACTCCTTGCATAGCTCCTTCATCATTTTGTTATTTAGGTTGGTCCCATTGTCCGTGATGATCTTGCTGGGAATACCATATCGACATATGATATGATTCTTAATAAATCGGACCACCACTTGTTTGGTGACGTTGGCATATGATGCAGCCTCAACCCATTTGGTGAAGTAGTCGATTGCTACTAAGATGAAGCGATGTCCATTAGAAGCTTTGGGTTCGATCCTACCAATCATGTCAATGCCCCACATGGAGAAAGGCCATGGTGATGAGAGGACGTTCAGAGCCGTTGGTGGCATGTGGATCTTGTCCGCATAGATTTGACATTTGTGGCATTTCTTGGCATGCTTGTAGCAATCGCTTTCCAAGGTCATCCAGTAATACCCGGCTCTTAAGATTTTCCTAGCCATTGTGTGCCCACTAGAATGGGTTCCGAAGGAGCCTTCATGTATTTCATGCATTATGAGGTCCGCTTCTTGCTCATCAACACATCTGAGCAACACCATATCAAAATTCCTCTTGTATAAAACTTCTCCGTTTAAAAAGAAGTTGCCGGCTAATCTTCGCAGAGTTTTCTTATCCTTGTTGGATGCCCCATGCGGGTACTCCTGCTTTTGGAGGAAACACTTGATGTCATGGAACCATGGTTTGTCATCTACGACTGCTTCGGCTGCAAATACATGTGCGGGCCTTTCTAGGTGTTGAACCTTGATTGTTGGAATTTCATTCCGGCGACTGACCTCAAACATAGAAGACAAGGTTGCAAGAGCATCCGCCATTTGATTCTCGTCTCGAGGAATGTGATGCAGCATGACTTTGTTAAAAAAGGTTAGCAAGCGTCTTGCGTAATCTTTGTAAGGGATCAAGCCGGTGTGGCGAGTTTCCCAATCTCCATTGATTTGATTAATCACAAGAGCTGAGTCTCCGTAAATGTCGAGGTTCTTGATCCTTAGATCGATGGCTTCCTCAATTCCTAAGATACAAGCTTCATACTCTGCCATATTGTTTGTACAGTCGAATGATAGTCTTGCAGCAAAAGGGAGATGCTTGCCCTCAGGGGTGACGATGACTGCTCCAATTCCGTTGCCATAGACATTGACAGCTCCATCAAAGATTAACTTCCATTTAGATTCGGGATCTGGACCTTCGCCGAATAGTGGCTCGTCATAATCCTTCATCTTTAGGTACATGATTTCTTCATCGGGGAAGTCAAACTTGATTGATTGATAATCCTCAATTGGTTGATGAGCCAAATGGTCAGCGAGAATGCTGGCTTTGATAGCTTTCTGAGTGTGATACTCGATGTCGTATTCTGACAACAACATTTGCCAACGGGCGATCCTTCCGGTTAAGGCGGGTTTTTCAAAAATGTACTTGATTGGATCCATCTTGGATATCAACCAAGTAGTATGATTAAGCATGTAGTGGCGAAGACGCCTAGCAGCCCAGGCTAATGCGCAACAAGTCTTTTCTAGTAGAGAGTATCGGGACTCACAGTCCGTAAATTTCTTGCTTAGGTAGTAGACAGCGTGCTCTTTTCTACCGGTCTCATCTTGTTGTCCGAGTACACAACCCATGGAGTCCTCCAATACGGTTAAGTACATGATCAATGGTCTTCCTTCGACTGGAGGAATAAGTATTGGAGGTTCTAGCAGGTACTCCTTGATGCTATCAAAAGCTTTTTGGCAATCTTCTGTCCATACCACTTCTTGATTTTTGCGGAGCAGTTTGAAGATGGGTCCACAAGTGGCTGTCATATGGGATATGAATCTAGAGATGTAGTTTAAGCGTCCTAGAAACCCCCTTACTTGCTTCTCAGTTTGAGGAGCAGGCATTTCTCTGATGGCTTTGACCTTATCGGGATCTACCTCGATACCCTTTTGACTGACAATGAAACCTAGGAGTTTTCCTGATCTCACGCCGAACGTACATTTGTTGGGGTTCAGGCGAAGCCGATACTTTCTCAGGCGTTGAAACATCTTTAACAAATACTCGACATGCTCTTCTTCCGTTCTTGATTTGACAATCATGTCATCGACATACACTTCGATTTCTTTGTGTATCATGTCGTGGAAGAGAGTAGTCATGCCCCTTTGGTAGGTAGCACCCGCATTCGTTAGGCCAAAAGGCATCACTTGATAGCAGAAGGTGCCCCAAGGCGTAATGAAAGACGTTTTTTCTCTATCTTCAACAGCCATTTTAATCTGATTATACCCTGAGAAACCGTCCATGAAGGAGAAAACCTTGGATTTGGCGGTGTTGTCAACCAATATGTCAATGTGAGGTAACGGGAAGTCGTCCTTCGGACTAGCCTTGTTTAAATCTCGATAGTCGACACACATTCTGACTTTACCATCCTTCTTGGGAACTGGCACTATGTTGGCCAACCATTGAGGATATTCCGAGGTAACGAGAAATCCAGCATTAATTTGCTTTTGCACTTCCTCCTTGATCTTAAGAGCCATGTCAGGGCGAGTTCTTCTCAACTTCTGCTTGACTGGCGAACATTCCGGTTTTAGAGGTAAGTGGTGTTCCACAATCTCAGGATCCAATCCTGGCATATCTTGATATGACCATGCAAAGATATCCACATACTCTTCAAGAAGCTTGACTATTTTCTCTTTGACGGGCGCATCCAATAATGCTCCTATCTTAACCTCTTTCTTTTCTTCTTCGGAACCCAAGTTGATGACCTCTATCGTTTCCTCGTGAGGCTGAATGGTCTTCCTCTCTTGTTCTAGTAGGCGCTTGATCTCATCCGGGATCTCTTCATCCTCTTCCTCTTCCGCTTCGTAAACAGGGAATTCAAAGTTTGGAGGGAGCCTAGGGCTAAGGTGTTCGACGGGTTTATGGGTGCTTAGTCTGCATGTGATGGATGATTGATTTTAGTAAAAGATGAAAAATGCAGACTCTTTGAAATTAAAAGAAAATGTTTTTGGTTTTTGATATTGAAAATAAAAAGAAAAAGACAACGTATAAATACGTGGAAGTTGTAATAGAAACAACGATTTTTATTAATTGATGATAGTATATTAAACAAGCCCTACATGAGTCTCCTTTCGCTTCGGGCGAGGCGAAAGGGTTTTTTTTTTTTTTGAAAAAGATAAAATAGACAAACACATTACTTGGAAGACTGGATAACAGAGGGAACATCGATAGCAACCCAATTACGACAAGCTCCTCCAGGCGTTACAAGGACAGGTGCTGTTTCTTCCGGCCCATCTTCAGTGATGGCGTTGGTTTCCTTTGCGGAGTGAATGAAGCTGGCGCTACGAAAGATGTTCTCGAGCGGCTCAATGTTAGTGCTTGGTTTGGCAACTCTCGTAGTTGGAGTGAAACCTAAACCTTCTCTATGCTTACGCTCCGGCAGACTTATTGTCTTTCCCCAATCCGGGAGTAAGTCATCTTGTACTACTCTTTGTGCGCTCTTGAAAGAAGACATGGACGCTTCCTTCTTTGTGGCACTCTCATCTTCTAAGGAAAGACCTTGGAATGATGTACTGTCAACGATATCAGCACCGATGACCGAGAAAGCCGACAGATGGCTGATTAATAGAGCTTCCTCTCCTCCCACTGTAATTAGCTTCCCATTCTTCACAAATTTCAGTTTTTGATGCAGTGTGGATGTCACTGTTCCGGCCTCGTGGATCCATGGTCGACCTAACAAACAACTATACGCTGCTTGTATGTCCATTACTTGGAAGGTTATTTGGAAGACAGACGGTCCGATGGTAATAGGTAAATCCACCTCCCCGATCACCGATTTCTTCGAGCCATCAAAGGCTTTAACCACTACCCCACTTGGTCTTATGGGGGTCCCCTGGTAAGAAAGCTGGTCAAGGGTTGTTTTGGCCATTACGTTCAATGAAGAGCCGGTGTCTACAAGTACATTTGATAAAGCATCCGACTTGCAGTTTACCGATATATGTAATGCCAAATTATGGTGTCTACCTTGCTCCGGGAGTTCCTCATCACTAAAGCTTAAGCTATTGCAAACAGTGATGTTTCCGACAATGCCTCCGAATTGACCGAGGGTTATGTCGTGCTCTACAAAGGCTTGGTCCAAGACCCTCATCAATGATTCTCTATGTGCGTCGGAGTTTAACAATAAGGATAGCATAGAGATCTTGGAAGGCGTTTGCAACAACTGATCCACGACCTTGTATTCGCTCTTCTTGATTAGCTTCAATACTTCATCGAGATCCGAATCGGCATTTACCCCACTGGATTGACCCATTTCTTTGCTTGTGCAGGGGTCCTGGGTTGGTTTCGGTTTAAACACCGGGGTGCTGACTTTCTCTTGGACTATGGTGGGAAGAACACGTCCGCTCCTTAGCACTTTACTGCTGTCCGTGATATTATCGACAGGGGCTAAGGGAGGAATAGGCGTCTCTTGGCCGTTGTTTATCATGGTTGCAAGGTACTTATAAGGAACCGCTTTGTTGGAAGTGTACGGGGCAGGCCCAGGCAAACAGATTACAAGTGGAGTAGTGGCAGGCTCTTGGCTGCTGAAGGCTACTTCCAAATGTTCCGGGATATCAAACTCCGGAGTTATGACACATACACTTTCGTCCTTTTTGATGACAACGAGCTCCTTCTTGTCCATTAGTCCTTGTATGTCATTTTGGATTTGCATACATCCTTGAGGACTTACTGAACACTCTTCACACCTAGCATGATCGTGCTCGAACATAGCTGCTTTACACATTCCGATGTGTAATGGAACCAAAGGAGTCCTGATGTTTTGGACTTTCAAAATAGGATGGGTTCCTTGGTGTTCTTGAACCATGTTGATTGAGGAACCATGATTCGGCAGCGGGTTAGTTTGGACATTTGGGTTTGAGTCCTTGAAGGTCAACACTTTGGTACGGACTAGCTTCTGGACCTCATTCTTTAAAGCAAGGCAACGTTCAACATCATGGCCTGATGCCCCTTGATGGTATGCGCATGTAAGGTCATGTCGATACCATGGAGGTAATTCACTTGGTACGGGAGGTGGTGCTCTTGTTTATACAAGATTTCTCGCAAGTAAAGCCGGGAGCAGGTCCGCGTACTTCATGGGTATCGGATCAAATGCCGCTCTTGGGCGATTCTGATGGTTGAAGGGCTGTTGAGGTGCTTGAGGTCGGAACTGCTGCTGACCTTGTGGGCGGGGCTGCTGGTATGATTGTTGTGGATTTTGCGGATGTTGTTGTTGATAAGATTGCTGATATTGAGGGAGAGATCTTTGCGGGACTTGAACTTGGTAATTTGGAGGCGTAGAGATGGAAGGTGAGATAGCAGAGACATGCGGATATGCCGAGTACCCTTGATGAGGTCCTCCGTGGCCAATCATGCCGATATCTTGCTCTTTCTTCCTTGGATAGCTACCCCCAAATCTCTTTGTGCTACTAGACGGAGCACTTTCCTTTATTAAGCGTCCTTCTCGGACCGCATCTTCCAAACGTACGCCCATGCTTACCATCTCGGTAAAGTCACTTGGCGCGCTGGCAACCATTCGTTCATAGTAAAAGGAACCAAGGGTATTTAAAAAGATCTTGGTCATTTCCTTTTCTTCTAGAGACGGGCTAATCTGAGCCGCTATCTCTCTCCATCTTTGTGCGTACTCCTTAAAGGTCTCTTTGTCCTTTTGGGCCATAGC
Organism: Medicago ruthenica; assembly: GCA_018208015.1. Lineage (NCBI taxonomy): Eukaryota > Viridiplantae > Streptophyta > Magnoliopsida > Fabales > Fabaceae > Medicago > Medicago ruthenica. Next base: position 35,072,686 of record CM031376.1, read on the forward strand.
CCGGAGTTGGTCCCGGTCCGGGGCCATGTCCAAATTATATTTGTACTGGCGGACAAACGCCTCTCCCAAGTCATTAAAAGTTTGGATTTTGGTACTATCCAAACCCATGTACCACTTTAAAGCGGCACCGGTTAAGCTATCTTGGAAATAATGAATGAGCAGCTGATGGTTGTCGGTTTGTGTCGACATCTTCCTTGCGTACATTACCAAGTGACTTTGCGGGCAAGTATTCCCTTTGTACTTCTCAAAATCCGGGACCTTGAATTTAGGAGGGATCTTGACAGTTGGGTACTAGGCAGAGATCATGGGCGTCCTTCCCGAATAAATCTTTCCCTCGGAGGGCTTTAATCTCCTTTTGCATCTCATCGAATTTTTCAAGGAAATCCGCCATCCTATCCTGGGCGCCTAAACTTTCGGCATGAAAGATAGGCCCGTAATCCCCTTGAGTGGTATGAACCACTGGTGTAGTGAAGGCCGCAGCAGCCTGGGTAAAGGTAACCTCGGGTTGAATGACCGGGGTTTCTTGAAAGGTAGTTGGAATAGGGACGGACTCTTCGCCGAACTCAAATGGCATACCCCATGTGCAACCGGGGGGTTTAGTGTAGCGCTGAGTTCCATCATGTAAGGTCGGTGTTGAAGTGGAAGCTAGTGCTGGAGCTTGAGAGCTAGAAGGAGGAGGAGGTGCCGGGATTTGTGCGGCTGCTAGTAGTTTCACTAACTCCGTTAGTTTTTCCATTTCCGTTCTCATAGATGTTACTTCTTCACGAAGATCTTGATTCTCTTGCTCGAGGTTTTCCATTTTCCTCTTTAGGGTCGCTCGGGTATTGTAGGAGTGAGTTGCCTCGGGATGATGAGCCACTTTTCCTTACGAGAAGACGCGTAGTGTTGCGGAGAGAATGCAAACACTGAAGACTCAATTTGGATTATAAGAAATCCTGAGGATAAGAAAAGGGAAATGAGTTTGGACTCGAGGATGACCGTATGCATGATAATGAATGATGTATGCATGAAAAAAATTTGCTTTGCTTTATAAGGAAATTTAAAAGTGAACAATTAATATTAGCAATTAAAAGTATTAGAAACCGGAAAATTAACATTGTCAAAATATATATTTGATTGAATAACATTGAGATTACAAAGTGTAACTAATGCTAATACAAATCAAATAGCCGCTCGCCTTTCGGCCTTGCCTATTTCCTCCCTATAGAAATCTAATGTGTCCTTGCAGAACTTCATAAATTCCTGGATTTCCGTAGGGATGACAAAGTACGGCACGACCATCTCGGCCTTTGCAAGTTTCTTCGGGAGCTCGGCGATGACTAAGTTTGAGAATGCGACTAATCTAGTGAAGTCCTCACTTAGTCGGGAGGCATCTTGCCATACAAACTCAATCACTTCCTTGCGTTGGGCTAGCTGGATATTTGCATGCCTAATCTCATCGAGGAGTCGTGCAATGTGATTCCCATGCTCTCTTGCAATCTTATCGAAGTATTCTTCGAATTTCTTGATGTCCGCCTCGAGGCGATTGCAATGTAGCTTCCCTTGATGAGAAAGGCTCTCATGTCTTTGCCGTTGGACGCGTTCGGCTTGAAGCTGCTCTTTGTAGTCTTTGACCACTTCTTGGAGCTGTTGATTTTTCTCTTGAAACTTCAACCTCCATTTCCGTTGAGCTTCGATAGCTAACTCGCCGAACTTCTTGAGCTCTTGGTTGGAATGCAAGATTCTTTCCAACTCTTCGTCCTTGGCCACAAGGTTGGCATCCGCACTAACCAAGCCGCCTCCTATCCAATTTCTCTTCCCTTCGGAGATCTTTAGCCGTTTTTGGCACACTAGAAGAGAGTTTGTTACTTCATCACGATCTCTCTTCGTCCTAGTGATCTCTCCCAAAGCTTGGAGGTGCTTTAATTCTAAGTCTCCGTTTTTGTTTTGGAGCTCTCGAATCTTAGCTTTGAGTTCCTCCGCTTCTTGGTTGGGAATGATTGTGATAGGTTTAGGTGTAGGAGGTTTTGGAGGGCATACGACCACAAAGGGTAATTTGATTGTTTTAACCCTCTCCTTCACCCATTGAGTATAAAGGGGTTTGGCGACACAATTCCTCTTGCCGACCCTTCCTTTGTGCACTTGGCTCCACGCCCCTTGGATTCTCTCTAGCAATGCCGGGTCTTGATCGCCTTCCCTTAAAAAGAAAGCTTCCAACAAAAGGTCATTAGGTTTGTTTTCCATTGAAAAACCTAATTGTCGGAGAGAGAGGACCGGATTGTAATTAATACATCCCTTAGTACCAATGAGGGGTACATTAGGGAAGTCCCCGCAACTGAGGATAATTTCCGGGTCCTCTAAATTTGGAGAAAACCAATGGATGTCCTTCGCGGCGAGGGTCGTCATCCGTTGTGACCATTTGAGCTTGGCCCGGTTTTCCACAAAGTCTCGGTTTCTCGGCATGTGGGACATCACCCAAATTTGCACTAAAGGAGTGCAACAAGAAATCTTGCGTCCTCTTGCTTGTTCATGCCTAGAGTAGAGGGAGTGATAAAAATCCGCCAAAATTGTGGGAACCGGATTTTTGATCATGAATACCTCTAAAGGCGAAAAGTCTACGAAATCATCCATGTTGGGGAATAAAACAATCCCGTAGACTAAGAGGGCTAAGATGGCGTTGAATGCCATTACCTCTTTGTTGGCTAGTAAATCCCGAGCTTTGGCTTCCAAAAACTTTCTTGTGAATCCCCTAGCATTTCCTCTAATTTCCAAGTTAGACGCTACTTCTTGGACATCAAGGTACAAGGATTCGGCAATGGCCTCCAATGTGGGGTCTTTCCCGGGACCTAAATATAATTCACGACCTTTCATGCTACAACCCAAGATCTTCTCGAATTCTTCCAATGTTGGAGCTAGTTGGAAATCTTGAAATGTAAAGCACCGGAGTGGTGGGTGGAAGAATTGTGCCAAAGTAGTTAATGCCATTGAATCTATCCTTATGGGTAGGAGATCAAGTATCAACCCATAGCTTTCTTCAAAAATACTCTTGTTGGCCGGGGAGAGCCTCTTGCTTAAGGCTAACAAACTTTCCACCCTAGGAGCCTTAACCTTGAAAGCGAGCGTACTTTTATTTCCGGAATCCATATTTCTCTTTGCTAATATTTAATTGTTCTTTTTTTAAATTCCTATAAAGCAAAGTGATATGAGAAAATTATTTTCCATGAATGTAAATGTATGATATGCATGGGTGTGATATGTAGGTTCAAAATTTCCCCCATCCTCACGTGTAGGCTCTAATAGGTAAGATTCCTAAGAAGAGGTCCTTAGAGTCATAAATCTCATATGGAACTAGGGTTGTCTATGGACATACGTCGACATGACTTCAATTAATTCCATATGAAAATCTCGTCTAAGCGGGGTTGGGCATCCTACCTCACGGACATACGTCAACGCGGGCTTCCGCACACAACCTCCTTCTAACTTAGTTTTCTCTCGAGCTCGGGTAGAGAGCCTCACACGTCCGGCATTAACCCGAACAATGTGGAGTAACATCGCTCAAGTAACCCCCACAATTGAGATATATATATGAATATGAAGCACAAATGATATATATATGTATGTAGAGTATAAGAACAAACAAGACAAATAAAATGACAAGAAAATATAAACACGTAAGTAAAATGAACCAAATTAGCCTAAAAGCCGACTGAGATAGGCTTGACTCATTTATGCATAAACAAAGTGTTTAATGCACGATGTCCCCAGTGAAGTCGCCATTTCTGTCGCGTCGAATTTCGGATGTCAAGCTATGGGGAAGCATTGAATCACAAATTCTAAATTACGACTGAACTTTTAATTTTTCGGGGAAAAAAGGAAAAAAGTTCTAAATTACCTTGAGAAAAGATTTTAGGTTCGAAAGTCGATTATGCAAGGGGAAGGTATTAGCACCCCTCACATCCGTTGTACTCAACGGGAACCTCTTAGTCGGCTTAGGCTTAAAATGCTTCGATGTTTTACTTACGTGTTTAAACATGTATAAAAGGAAATATAAAAACATAATGCGAGACGAAGAAAGAGATAAAAACAAACGAAAAGGGAAAAACAAGTTTTTTATTAATGGGCTTGACAAGATGTCGATCTTGCTCCTACGTATCTCCCGGTAGTCGGAGAATTCAAAGCGTACGTAGTTCTTTGGTAGAAAACGTTTGTATGTTGGTTCGTTTTAGTTAAAAAAAGGTTTGATCGCGTCCGAGCGAAAAAGTTTGAAAAAAGAAAAAAGTAATGAAAGTAAATGTCAACTGTTCGGGTTGCTGCCGAACTGGCCATTGACGACAAGAAAGTAAAAGTCAGCTGTTCGGGTTGTTGCCGAACTGGCCACTGACGACAATGCATAAAAGTAAATGATTTGATGAAAAAGTTTTCCACTCGGACTTGAACAAAGGTTTTTTTAAAACGTACGAAGACGTACAAAGTTATAAAATGATGAAAGATGGACGCTAGGCGATAAGTTCGCGCAAGGCGTGAATGTTTTAAAAGAAATAAACAAAAGACAAACGCACTGAGGCGAAAAATTCGCGCAAGGCGTAAAAAGATTAAAAATAAACGCGCAAGGCGCGAAAGGTTCGGATTGGCCACGAGGGCCAAGAAAAAGGATAAAAATGGCCACAAGGGGACCAAGGGAAGGTTTAGCGTGCTAGACGCGACAAGGGTGGAATGACGATTGCCCGAGCGACGAGACATACGTCACGCATTCGTGCAATCGAGGTTTGGGGAGACATACGTCAAGCCATTCTCGTTTCATTCAAGTCTGGTTTTGTCACTCGGAGAAACCTCAAAGGGAACCAAAGCTTTAAAAGGAAAGTTGTAAAAGAAAAGAAAACACGAACAAATTTGTTGTTCGATCTTATTAAAAATCATGAACGTTACTTGTTGCTTAAGTTATTGAAACTCAAGAACGAGTTTAGTTCAAGTTTGAATGACAAACACAATCATAAAACATGCAAAAAATTGGAAAGTTCACAAGTTCGGCTCAATTCGAGCTTGGTTTTAAAAGAATGAGCAAGCTTGGCTTAAGTTCACGTTTGGGTTGAAAATCATGAACAACATAGTTATTCAAGTTTGTTTTGAAATAGACGAACTTAGCTTGTTGCTCAAACTTGGTTTTGAAAATATTAAGAACATAACTTGTTTCGCAAGTTACTCAAAATTTGTCGCACGAACTTGAGAAATCTTCAAAGTTGTGCATGATTATGAATTGGATTTGGACCAAAAATGGTTTTAACCCTCTTTAGGTTCTGAATCAAGGGCTAAAATCCCAAAAATTTGACATTTGAATGCCTGATTCATATTCTGAATTTCATATACTTCGCAGAGCAACCAGAACTTGGCTCTGCGAAGTCAGGTTCTGGTGTGTTCGCAGTGCGAGCAATACTTTGCTCTGCGAAGTATGCGAATTTTTCAACTCAGAAGCTGTTTCTGAACAGAAGTTCAGAAACTGCTTCTAAGCAAGATTCAGAACCTAAAGGAGGTTAAAAAACTTGACAAAATGGAAGAAAAAGGGGTGGAAAATCACAGTTTTAAAGCTTGGCCCCTTTGAGGTCCTTTTTGAGGTTCAAAAGAGGTTTTGGTTCACAAAGTAAAATTGGACAAAGCAAGATATGCAAACAGCAAATACAATAGAAAAGAAAGATTATAGGAGACTTACAGAACTCCTAGCAATGCTTTGAACAAGATTGGAAGTGGCTTGCTTGCTTTGTGAAAGGTTATGAACAAAGTTCTAAGTGTTTGTGATGGACTGATTTTGTGCTGCAATGCAAGGGATTTTTGGTGTGAATTTCGTGTGTGTTGGCTCTCTGAATTGGTCTGTTTTTAACTGGTTTCAATGTGTGTTATCCTTATGCCTTGCCATTCCTTTTATAGGCATAAATGCAAATCTTTGTAATGATGAACAATGATGAACAATATCCTAAAACACTAGCTGATTTGGGCTAAATTCAGGCTAGAACACTTTGCATTTAATGCTAATGGATAGAACTTGCTTTGCCTTGTGCCAAGGGGCAAGGTCTTGACTGATCTCAGCCACAAATGCCATTGATTCTAGAAGGTAATGATGGTAAAAACTGTAAAACAGGGCAGCTGCAAAAGGGATGATTCTTGGGATCAATCCTTGCAATCTTGGAAGGTCAAACAATCAAAACGTGTACTGCCATGTACAGGGAGATTGGGGGAATCAAAATTAGCATGTGGGCTTATGTGTGGGAGGAGAAATCCAGCTCAAAACAGGGCACACCAAACAGCCTTTTTGCAACAAAAACCACTTGTGATTGACTGGTTTTGGCAGGGGAAAAGGGAAGGAAAGGGATCAAGCAGCTGGCTGGCAAGTTTAGGTTGGGTGAGGGGTCAATTTGGAGGGACAAAAGCTGACCAAGGATAGCCAATTTGTTTGATCACATGAGAGGTTGGAAGAAAATCCTTCTTTCCTTTTACCTTTAATGTCACACATTAAATCTTGCCTTGCTGCACCAAATCAGTCACAAAATAGCAAGAATAAAAGTAATAATGCTAATAACAACAATTGTAGTTGAAAGCAAAAAGGATAAATCAAAGTTTGAAATTCTGCATAAAATTTCGCAGAGGTCGCAGTGCGAAGGTGAGTTCGCACTGCGAACTCCACTTTTTTTTTGATCTTTGTATTTAAATATAAAAAGGTGAAAAATGAGTAAATAATAATAAGGATAATAGTGGAAATGCATAAATGTAAATGATAATGAAAATAAAATGGCAAATGACAATAATAATGAAAATGATGATAAAAGATAATAATAATAATAAAAATGATAATAACTTAATAATATATTAATTAAAAATAAAAACCCTAATAGTAGTAAAATAATAATGATATTATTAAAGAAAAATAGTAAGGATAATGATGATGATAATAGTAATGCTTAATAATGAAAATGATAAAATGCAAATAAAAATAAAATACTATAGCAATAATAATATAATAAAAGGTAAAAACAAATAATGAGATAATAACAAATAAAACACATAAAAAATATAAGTCAAAAAATGAGGTGTGACAGATGCCCCTATTTAAGTTTCTTCGTCCCGGAGGTTGAAAGTGAAATTTGAAATGGACGGGCCGAAGAGACTTAAATATAGAGTACGCCATTTTTTGACTAAAGCATGAAGGTGAGAAAAACAAACACACAAGAAGGGGGGGTTGAATTGTGTGACTCTAAAACTTGTTATCTTTTCTTTTTCAAAACTAAAGTCAAGTTCAGAAGCTGATATGAATCAGTTCTGAACTGCTATCAGAAGTTGAATGCAGCGGATTAAACAAGTTAAGGAGTAAGGGAAAAGAGAAGACACAGCAAATTATACAGGTTCCTTCTCAATGTGAGAAGTAGTCCTGTCCCCTTGTGTCCAACAAGAGAGTTTCACTATAATCAAGTTCTGATTACAATTGCTCAATCACTAAGAAAGAGACTTCCAGCTGCTCAATCACAAAGAAAGAGACTTCTATGCTCAACCACCAAGGAAGAGGCTTCCAATGCTCAAGTCACTAAGACAAGAGACTTCTCAATGCTCAAGTCACTAAGACAAGAGGCTTCTGACTCAGACCACTAAGGAGTGAGGTTACAATTTGCTTAGTTTTCAGACTAAGACTTTAGGGACCAAACTGGTTTACAAGTAAAGAAGTTTGGGATGAACACTTGATCAAATATCAGAGGTGTTCTCTAAATACAACACAGGTTAAGACTCTTAACCTTAAGAAATTCCTAAGTTACAAAGACTAAAGAATTTCTAAGAGATTTGAACTTTGACAGTTTTTACACAGAAAACAGGGCAGAGTTTCAGCAATGCGTTTCAAAGAGTCTTCAACATTTTCTTCTTCAAATCTCCCTCCTTTTATAGATGAAAATAGAGCTGTTGGAGATTTGCTGGAATTCAGGAAGTTAGCCGTTGCAATTGGACTAGGTTGCTGCAATTGTGTGCTGCACTTTTTCTGTCAGAACAGGGCAGGTGCCATTTTTGAATTGGCCCACCATAAAAACTGGAGAATGTTTGGTTCAGGGGAACAACTGTTCCATTGAGTTGTTCTGACACTTCCAGGCATTAAATGCGCACAGTGCTGATCAGAATCCATGCCACATCAACTTCAGAAGCTTCTGAGTGAACAGTGATCAGAAGCTGCTTCAGTTGTACGGATCAGAAGCTGGTCTTCAGATGCTGACTTTACGTTGACTTCTTCAGAGGCACCCAGACTTCAGAAGCTGCACTTCTTCAGGACCTCTTCAGAAGCTCTTTCTTCAGGAGCACTTCTTCAGGACCAGTTTCTTCTTAGCCTTGCAACCTTGCTTCTTGGCTTTCCTTCTTGCTCTTTAGCTTGTTCTTCATAACCATTATTAATCAATACTTGATAAGCATGTGGTTCTGAAACACTTGAACAAAGCATTAGCATATAACCAATTTTCTCTTTAATACCTTGTTATCATCAAAACCATAAAGAGAGATATGTTTACACATAAATGTTTCAACAATCTCCCCCTTATTATATGAGAGACTTGTTAAACACATTTTGTTCCAACAATCTCCCCCTTTTTGATGATGACAAACATAAGTATTAAAACAGAAAATTGTTGTTAACTTAATTAACAAGTTAACTGCAGGGTGTGAGGTTTGTAAGCTCCCCCTGAGTCTGATCCAAGTTAATTAAGTTCAGTTAAAAGCACAAATGTGGAAATTTCAGAATTGTTATTAAGTTCAATTAACAATCTGACTTCAGGAGAGGTTTGTAAGCTCCCCCTGGGTCTGACAGTCCTCAAGGTTAGGTTTGTAAGCTCCCCTTGATTCTTATCCATGTTAATTAAGCTTAACTTAAGACAATATGGTGAAATTTACACTCAGAATTCAAAATGACTTGTTGACTTCAGGTTCTGAGGTTTGTAAGCTCTCCCCCTAAGTCTGATAATCCACAGGATGAGTTTTGTAAGCTCCCTGAGTCTTATCCAAGTTATTTTAAATTCTTTTTACTCACTAAGAGTTATATATCTCACAGAGTATATCAGAGCTAGAATTTTACTTCAAAGCAGTTCTCATAAGTTAAATGTATCAGAGCTAGTCAGAAATGTATCAGAGCTTAACTCAGCTTATCTGATCAGTATCAGAACTGGCTTAACAATTGTATCAGAACTTAATCCTAACAATTGTATCAGAGCTTTAATAGGCTTAGCTTCTGACAATTTTAACTTATTTGAGCTCAGGTGCTTTAATACTTGTTTTACTTTTCTCCCCCTTTTGTCATCAACAAAAAGTACTACTTTCTCTCTTTAAGACAGAAAAATTTCTCCCCCTTTGTCAAAAGAGTTTGAAAATACCTGTATCAGAGCAGAAATGGATTTGAAAAGAGTTTGAAAGCAGTTCTGACATCAAGTTTAAAATAATTTCAAAAGGATGCAGAATTTGGGAGGGTTGAACTGACCAAGATTGTGAGATATTTGTGCAATCATATGGATAACCAAGTAGCAATGATAATCATCAGAGCCTACTTGATTTACAATGAGTATATGACTTGCAATAAAATAGAATGCTGTTCAGAAGCAGAAAAAGCTTGGAGCTTCTGATCAGGTCATTCTGTGTTCAGACAGTACTTGTTCAGTACAAAACTGGTTCAGCATCAGAGCAAAACAACCAGTTGTTCAGTATCAGAGCAAAAAGCTTTTCAAGAAGTGTTCAGTTATCAGAGCAATTCTGAGTTTGCTTTAAAGAAATATATCAGAATCTGATACCAATTGAGGATTTATCTCAGAGTCTGATACCAGATGAAAACATTTCTAAAGACTGATACCAAGATGAAAAGAGTTCTAGAAACTGAACATGTCTGAAACACTTTGGGCTTTTAAAATGTGTCTGTGCCAAACATTTTGAAAACAAACTGATACCAACTTGAAAATTGTTTGTCAAGCAGTTTTAACAAAGAGTATCAGAGCATAAAAACACATTTTTACTTGATGACTTTGGGAGGATTATAGTATAAACTTTCAAAGCTTTAATCATCATTGCCCATAGCTATACTTATCAGATTCTGACCAACATTAGAATTTTATCAGATTCAGAGGTCAGAAAATCCAGGTTCTGATCCTTCAGACTCTGAAGTTTTTCAGGCTTAACTTTAGTCAAACTCCCAGAAGGTGAGTGTTTGATAAGTCTTAGCTTATGATAAACTTAGAATCAAGGAGTACATTCAGATTCAAGCACATTTTCAAGAGATAAAATGCATGTTCAGATTCTTTTTAATAAAATTGAATCTATCTTCTGTTAGGGGTTTTGTGAATATGTCAGCCCATTGATGATCAGTATCAATGAACTGAATATCTAACACACCCTTCTGAACATAGTCTCTTATAAAATGATGTTTTATTTCTATGTGCTTGGCTCTAGAATGCAGAATTGGATTTTTTGACAGACATATAGCAGCAGTATTATCACAATAAATTGGAATATTATCTGCATGAATCTGATAATCCTCTAATTGATGTTTCATCCAGAGCAGTTGTGTGCTACAACTTGCAGCTGAGATGTATTCTGCTTCTGCTGTTGACAAAGCAATGGTTGCTTGTCTCTTGCTGGCCCAGGATATCAGATTCTCACCAAGAAACTGACAGTTTCCACTGGTGGATTTTCTTTCAATCCTGTCCCCAGCATAGTCAGCATCACAGAATCCAACTAGCTTATAATTTAGAGATTTCTTATACAGAAGTCCCAAATTAGTTGTTCCTTTCAGATACCTGAAGATTCTCTTGACAGCAGTCATGTGAGATTCTCTAGGATCTGATTGGAATCTAGCACACAAACATACACTAAATAAAATATCTGGCCTAGAAGCAGTTAAGTATAGGAGAGAACCTATCATACCTCTGTACAGCTTCTGATCTACCTTAGTGCCATTGTCCTCTTTGCTCAAAGTGCAGGTGGGATGCATTGGTGTTGACATCAGCTTGCAATCATCCAACTGGAACTTCTTCAGAAGCTCCTTGGTGTATTTGGACTGATGAACATACACACCTTCTTTGCATTGGTTGATTTGAATTCCCAAAAAGAATTTCAGCTCACCCATCATGCTCATTTCAAATTCATCCTGCATTAACTTAGAGAATTCCTTGCAAAGGGAGGCATTAGTAGAACCAAATATGATATCATCAACATAGATTTGTACAATTAAGATTTCTTCCTTAACAGTTTTTCTAAAGAGTGTATTGTCAGCTTGACCTCTTACAAAACCATTTTGAGTTAAGAAGTTGCTTAGTCTTTCATACCAAGCTCTGGGAGCTTGTTTCAGACCATACAAGGACTTCTTAAGTTTAAAAACATGGTTTGGATATTTTACATCTTCAAAACCAGGAGGTTGTTTGACATACACTTCTTCAGAAATCACACCATTTAAGAAAGCACTTTTAACATCCATTTGATACAAGATGATATCATGATTAATAGCATAAGAAAGAAGTAACCTGATTGCTTCCAGTCTTGCTACTGGAGCAAAAGTTTCAGTGTAGTCTATTCCTTCTTGCTGGCTGTACCCTTGAGCTACTAATCTAGCCTTGTTTCTGATCACTTCTCCTTGTTCATTGAGCTTGTTCCTGAACACCCATTTTGTTCCAATGATGTTCTTCTGATCAGGTCTTGCCACAAGATCCCATACATCATTCCTTTGGAACTGGTTCAGCTCTTCTTGCATTGCTACAATCCAACCATCATCAGCAAGTGCTTCATCAGCAGTTGTGGGTTCAATCATGGATAGCAGGCCAAGCATGGACTCATTCTGAGTGAATGCTGATCTTGTCTTCCTTGGACTGTTCTTGTTTCCAATGATCAACTCCTCAGGATGTGAAGACTTGTACTTGAATGAGGTTCTGGGTGGATTAGCTTCTGAAGGGCCATCAGGGATTTGTTCAGAACCATGCTGTTCTTGATTAGCATTAGGAGTAGTGTCATTGTTGGAGAGTTTCTCAGAGTCTTCATTGTTTTCAGCTTCTGAACCTTCATCAGAACCTGAACTGGGTTCAGCTTCTGAAGGTTCTTCTGAGATTCTGACATCTGCAAAACTCTCAACCAGCTCTGGTATTTCACTACCAGGCTTCTTATCATCAAACCTAATGTGTATAGCTTCTTCCACAACATGTGTTTCAGAATTATACACTCTGTATGCCTTAGATCTCTCTGAGTATCCTAAGAAGGTACCCTTTTGAGCCTTGGCATCAAATTTCTTTAGGTAGACCTTATTGTTCAGTATGTAACATGTACAACCAAACTGATGAAAATAAGAAATACTTGGTTTTCTTCCTTTAAACAATTCATATGAAGTTTTATTCAGAATTGGTCTGATATAGATCCTGTTCTGAATATAACATGCTGTGTTTACAGCTTCTGCCCAAAAGTACTTAGCAATTTTTGATTCATGGATCATGGTTCTGGCCATCTCTTGTAAAGATCTGTTCTTTCTCTCTACAACTCCATTTTGTTGTGGAGTTCTAGGAGATGAGAACTCATGGAAAATTCCATGATCTTCACAAAAGTTTTCAAAAGGTTCATTTTCAAATTCACCACCATGATCACTTCTGATTTTCACAATTTTCAAATCAGTTTCTGTTTGTACTTGTTTGCAGAACTTGAAAAACACATCATATGTTTCATTTTTGGTTCTGAGGAATTTAACCCATGTCCACCTACTATAATCATCAACAATAACAAGTCCATACTTCTTCCCATTGATTGAAGCTGTTCCAACAGGTCCAAACAAATCAATGTGAAGTAGTTCAAGAGGTTTAGAGGTGGAAACAATGTTCTTTGGTTTAAAAGAAGTTTTAGAAAACTTTCCAATTTGGCATGCACTGCACAGTGCATCTGAGTGATAATCAATTTGGGGCAAGCCTCTGACCAGCTGTAACTTGCTAAGCTTGGAGATGAGTCTCCAGTTAGCATGTCCCAGCCTTTTGTGCCAGACCCACTTCTCATCACTCACAGACAGAAGGCAAACTACCTTCTGCTGAACCAATTCAGAAAAATTAATTTTATAAACATTGTTTTTCCTGCTGCCTCTGAACACTACAGACTTGTCTTTGCTACTGATTACAGTGCAAGTGTTCTTATTAAACAGGACTTCATAATTACTATCACATAATTGACTTATGCTAAGTAAATTATGTCTAAGTCCATCTACCAGCCAAACATTATCAATGTACAGGGAAGAATTACCTATCTTACCAGTACCAATGATCTTTCCTTTCTGACTTCCTCCAAATCCCACAGTTCCTCCCTCTTTCAGAGTTAGGGTTTGGAACATAGACTTGTCCCCTGTCATATGATGCGAGCATCCACTGTCCAGGTACCAGGACCTTTCCTTTTCTTTGGATGACAAGCATATCTGCAATTGAAATAATTTCAGACTTAGGTACCCAGATTTTCATGGGTCCTTTGGGGTTAGTCTTGAAAGGTTTTGGCTTCTTGTGTCTGAAGTTATGGTATTCAGACTTGTTCTGATACTTTGGATGTGAATCCTTGTATTTAGAATAAGTCTGAGTTTCAGAACCTGAGTGCTTCTGAACCTGAGTTCTCAAAGGTTTGGACTCAGACTTCTTCAGAACCTGAGACTTGAAGGTCTTTGGTTCTGATTTGTTCAGAGTCTGACCTGTTGAGTACCTTGGTTCTGATCTCCTCAGAATTCTGACTTTGTTTACTTCAGGCACAAGGCAAGCTTCAGTTTTCCCTTTCTTAAAACAGTTTGAAGCAGAAAACTGATTGGTTTGCTTTGGCTTGCTTTGCCTAACATTCTGAGTTTGAGAATTTTTAGTATTGACTGGTTTAACAGATTTTGAGGTTTGAATAAACCCAGTCTTAGAAAAATTTGAATCAGATTTATTCAGATTCTGAGACTTGCTAGTTCCAGGTTTTGAACACTTCAGATTCTGAACAGGTTTAAGTTCAGAGTCTGATTTCCTCTTACTCTTAGGCTTAGGACCTTTTGGCTTGGATTTAGGCAAGGTTTTAACAGTTGCCTTCATCTTACCCTTAGGCTCAGAAGCTTCAGAGTCTGAGTTGTTCAGAACTTCTGACTTAGTCTCAGATTCTGATACTTTCAGTTTCTCAGAATTATCAGAAGCAGGCACAAAACAAATACTATTGCCTTTTAAAATATTTTCAGAACATGAAGGTGAGTTTAAATCATTTGAAGGTTTGAATGAATCATAGCCAATGCCTTCACCTTTGTTTCTGATCATATTATACATCATGGAGGCAATTTTAGTTCTATTGAATCCAGTTAACATGAAATCCTGAAGAGCTATTTCCTGATCATTAGGAACCTCTTCAGATTTCTTATGAGCCTCTTTTCTGAGTTCCTCAACTTCCTCATCATATTCAAAAATCTGATTCTGAAGTTTAAGGTTCTCCTCAGACAGCAAGTTTGTTTGATTTTTCAAAACTTTAATTTCTTTTAACTTGCTCTTAAGATGACTCATAAGATCATTAACTGTTTCAATTAAATCAGATCTAGAGAGTTCAGAATATACCTCATCTTCTTCATCAGAATCTGAGCATGATTCTGCATCAGAAGATGCAATTGCCATCAGGGCCAAGTTAGCTTCTTCCTCATCAGATTCTGACTCATTATCCAGATCATCCCATGTTGCCATGAGACTCTTTTTGAGCTTATTTCTGAAACTGCTAGACTTTGAGCTGGACTTCTTTGCTTTTTCCTTTGATTTTTCCTTCTGAAGGTCAGGACAATCAGCAATGAAGTGGCCAGGCTTTTTGCAGTTGTAGCAGCTTTCCTTCTGGATATCCCTCTTAGAATTTGAACCAGATCCTCTGAAGTTACTGCTTCTGTTAGAGAACTTTTTCTTTCTGTTCATCAGATACTGAAGTCTTTTAGAAATCATTGCAAGCTCATCAGCATCTGAATCTTCATCAGAATTTCCCTCAGGAAATTCTTCTTCAGATTCAATTGCTTTCAAAGCTTTAGCAGGTTTTCTTTTAGACTTCAGAGCTAAAGTTTTTGGCTCTCTAACAGACTCATCCTCATTGAGTCCCAGTTCATGCACTTTGAGGGAGCTTATAAGATCCTCAATACTTAAAGTATTCAGATCCTTAGCTTCCTCAATGGCAGTCACTTTTGGTCTCCATTTGGATGGCAGGCTTCTAAGGATTTTATTCACATGATCAGCTGTGGTATAACTCTTCTTCAGAATCTGAAGTCCAGAAACCAGAGTCTGAAATCTTGAGAACATAGTCTCAATATTTTCATCCTCTTTCATTCTGAACAATTCATATTGCTGAACAAGTATGTTTGCCTTAGCTTCTCTAACCTTCTGATTACCTTCATAGTTAGAGCAGAGGGATGTGAATATTGCCTTTGCAGTGGACTTGTCACTCAGCTTCTGATACTCAGTGTGAGGCAATGAGTCCACAATGATACCTCTGACATGATGATGCTTCCTATAGATCTTTCTTTCAGCATCACTCAGAGATCTTCTGTTGATAGCAACACCTTCTTCATCTACTGGGATAGTGATTCCATCCTCAATGATATCCCATAGAGTATCATCAATCCCAATAATGTGACTATACATTTTGCTCTTCCACCAAGAGAATTTTTCTGGGTCACCAGTAAACATGGGAGGTTTATTGTGTGACCTAGACTTCTTTTCTTCAGTACTGTAGTCATATTGGACATTTCTTTGATTTCTGGGAGATGGTGGATTTCTGGGAGAAGGTGGAGGTGACTCACTTGTTGAGGCCATGTTTTTCTCAGGATCCTACTGACACACTGTTAAGTGTTAATATCAGAACCGGAGCTCTGATACCAACTGAAGGTGAGAAAAACAAACACACAAGAAGGGGGGGTTGAATTGTGTGACTCTAAAACTTGTTATCTTTTCTTTTTCAAAACTAAAGTCAAGTTCAGAAGCTGATATGAATCAGTTCTGAACTGCTATCAGAAGTTGAATGCAGCGGATTAAACAAGTTAAGGAGTAAGGGAAAAGAGAAGACACAGCAAATTATACAGGTTCCTTCTCAATGTGAGAAGTAGTCCTGTCCCCTTGTGTCCAACAAGAGAGTTTCACTATAATCAAGTTCTGATTACAATTGCTCAATCACTAAGAAAGAGACTTCCAGCTGCTCAATCACAAAGAAAGAGACTTCTATGCTCAACCACCAAGGAAGAGGCTTCCAATGCTCAAGTCACTAAGACAAGAGACTTCTCAATGCTCAAGTCACTAAGACAAGAGGCTTCTGACTCAGACCACTAAGGAGTGAGGTTACAATTTGCTTAGTTTTCAGACTAAGACTTTAGGGACCAAACTGGTTTACAAGTAAAGAAGTTTGGGATGAACACTTGATCAAATATCAGAGGTGTTCTCTAAATACAACACAGGTTAAGACTCTTAACCTTAAGAAATTCCTAAGTTACAAAGACTGAAGAATTTCTAAGAGATTTGAACTTTGACAGTTTTTACACAGAAAACAGGGCAGAGTTTCAGCAATGCGTTTCAAAGAGTCTTCAACATTTTCTTCTTCAAATCTCCCTCCTTTTATAGATGAAAATAGAGCTGTTGGAGATTTGCTGGAATTCAGGAAGTTAGCCGTTGCAATTGGAGTAGGTTGCTGCAATTGTGTGCTGCACTTTTTCTGTCAGAACAGGGCAGGTGCCATTTTTGAATTGGCCCACCATAAAAACTGGAGAATGTTTGGTTCAGGGGAACAACTGTTCCATTGAGTTGTTCTGACACTTCCAGGCATTAAATGCGCACAGTGCTGATCAGAATCCATGCCACATCAACTTCAGAAGCTTCTGAGTGAACAGTGATCAGAAGCTGCTTCAGTTGTACGGATCAGAAGCTGGTCTTCAGATGCTGACTTTACGTTGACTTCTTCAGAGGCACCCAGACTTCAGAAGCTGCACTTCTTCAGGACCTCTTCAGAAGCTCTTTCTTCAGGAGCACTTCTTCAGGACCAGTTTCTTCTTAGCCTTGCAACCTTGCTTCTTGGCTTTCCTTCTTGCTCTTTAGCTTGTTCTTCATAACCATTATTAATCAATACTTGATAAGCATGTGGTTCTGAAACACTTGAACAAAGCATTAGCATATAACCAATTTTCTCTTTAATACCTTGTTATCATCAAAACCATAAAGAGAGATATGTTTACACATAAATGTTTCAACAATCTCCCCCTTATTATATGAGAGACTTGTTAAACACATTTTGTTCCAACAAAGCAAGAATTGGAGCATTTGCCATTAAAGCCAAGGTAAGAAGCTTTTTCTTCCAACCAAGCATGTGCCAAGCAAGTTGGCTTGCCCTTGGGCAGCTCTTGTCCCTTCCAATGGACCTGCTACTGACCCTAAGCTTGCCAGCCACCAGCTTGTGTGCTTTTCTTCCTGCTTTCTCCCCCAAAACCAGTCAAACCCAGCTGGTTTTGCTTGCCCAAAAGCCATGAGTGCTGCCCTGTTTTCAGCAGCTTTTCTTCCTCCTCACACCAGCCCACATGTTCCCTTTTGTTTCCCCCAACCTCTGCACATCACAGTGCACGTTTTTCTTGCTTAACCCTCAAGATTGCAAGGACCAATCCCAAGGGACAGCCAATTGCAAACCAGCCCTGTTTTCATCATCATTTCTATCCAAAATCCATAGAATTAATGGCTGGATTTGGCTAAGTCTTGACCATTGTAGCAAGGCAAGGTCATCTCTTCACTTTTGCATTAAATGCAAAGCATTTTAGCCTGATCTTAGCCCACAAATCAGCTGGATTTTAGGATTTTCTCATGATGACATTAGATTTGGTTTTGGCCTATAAATAGGATGCAATGCATAACCATTAAAAAACCAGAAAAAACCAGCAATTGCACACAAGTGAAAAACACCTGAAACAGCACTAAACACATAGCAAAAACCAGTTCAAACACAGATCATTACACAAATTCATTGCTCTTATTCATCAACATTCCAACCTTTGCAAAACCATAAACATTCAAGGCTCTTTCCATTTCCTTGCAACAAAAGCATTGCTAGGAGTTCTGTAAGTGTTCTAAAATCCTTATCTTTCATTTAGAATTGTTGCTTGCATCTTAAATTTTGTTTAAATCCATTTTTGCTCTAAAACCCCTTTTGAATTTCAAAAGAATCCCAAAGTTTTGCAAAACATTTAAACTGAGTTGTTGCACTCCTTTTATTGCTGATTTCAAAAGCTTTTCAATCCCCTAAAGGATCTGGGATTGTTCAGAAGTTACTTCTGAACAGCAGTTCAGAAGCAGCTTCTGAACTCAAAATTTCGCAGTGTTCGCAGTGCGAAGCTCTGGTCGCAGTGCCACCATGACAGAACTCAGAATCTGAGTTTAGGCTTCAAGAAGCCAATTTTTGAGGTTCTAGCCCAAAAACTCAGAACCTAAGTGGATTGAAACTCATTTTATTCAAACCATAGCAAGAGTTTTGCATATTATTGAGGATTCACAAGTTTGAGCAACACTTTTTTGAATAACTTGCGAAACAAGTTACGTTCATAAACTTTCAAAATCAAACTTGAGCAATAAGCTAAGTTCATCATTTTCAAAACTAAACTTGAACAAAAACCTTGTTCATGATTTTCAATCAAACATGAACTTAAGCCAAACTTGTTCACTTTTCAAAACCTTTTTAAAACTTGAGCCGAACTTGTGCGTTTTTCACAAATTGGTGCAAAACTTGCTTATTTTCACGCATAAACAAGGCAAACTTGTTCATAGGTTGCAACAACCAATTTGAACATCTAAAACTTTACATTTTGGGTTTCAAACCAAGTGTTTTTATAAACTTTGGGATTCCTTCAAAACTCGAACAAAACTTGAATGAAAAAGGGATGGCTTGACGTATGTCTCTCCATTGCCCCGATTGAACGAATGCGTGACGTATGTCTCGTCGTTCGGACAATCGTCATTCTATTTTCAACGCATCCGACCACACCAAACCAATTCTTGGCCCTTTGTGGTCAATTTGAACCTTTTGGTCCCCCGTGGCCAGTTGATTCAATTTCTCGACTCGTTTGAGTCACTTTGGTCAATGTTCGACTTGGTTGAGTCCATTGCACCTTTTCTTGATCCCGTTGGATCAATCAAACCCTTTTTCGACTCGGTTGAGTCACTTTGGTCAATGTTCGACTCGGTTGAGTCCATTGCACTTTTTCTTGATCCCGTTGGATCAATCGAATCCTTTCTCGACTCGTTTGAGTCACTTTGGTCAATGTTCGACTCAGTTGAGTCCATTGCACCCTTTTCTTGATACCGTCGGATCAATCGAACCTTTCCCGACTCGGTTGAGTCATTTTAACCTTTTTGGTCCCCTCGCGACCATTTTAAACCTTTTTTCCCCAACGGACGTGTTTTTATCAATTCTAGCGCGATTTCAAACAAACGCTTAAGCCTCCCATGCGCGAGCATACAAGCTACGTTTAATCGTAAGAATTCGATCAAAACATCGTTCATTTAAAAATAACCAACAAATACGTTTTTCTACCAAAGAACTACGTAGCTTTGAATTCCCCATCGCACCAGGGGATACGTAGGAGGAAGATCGTCATCTTGTCAAGCACAATAATAAAAAACAAACTTTTTCCCCTTTCATCTTTATTATCTTTATATTCAAGCATGCACGCAAAACATTTAAAAACATTTTAAGCTTTAGCTAACTAGGAGGTTCCCATTGAGTACAACGGACGTGATGGGTGCTAATACCTTCCCCTTGCGTAATCGACTCCCGAACCCGATAATGGTTGCGATGACCATCCTTTCCTCATCGTCAAGGGTTTTATTATCGTTTCCCTTCAAATAAAAAACTTAAGGGTTTATCAACGTTCCCTTTAAACAAAAACTTTGGTGGCGACTTCACACAACTTTTCGAGCGTTCGCATACGCTCAGAAGTTTGCATTTTTTAACGAGAGCGCACAGCTGGCGACTTCACTGGGGATGCTCTCCTCACTAGCGAGTCAAGCCTATCCTATTTAGCTTTTAAGCTAAATGTTTTTATCTTTTTTGCGTGTATGCTTTTATTTCATTGTCTATATCCTTCTTTTGCTTTATGTTTATAAATGTTTTATATTGCTTTATATTCATATCATATATATCAATTGCGGGGATGTTACTTGAGCGATGTTACTCCACATTGTTCGGGTTAATGCCGGACGTGTGAGGCTCTCTACCCGAGCTTGAGAAAAAATTAATTTAGGATGGGGTTGTGAGCGGAAGCCCGCGTTGACGTATGTCCGTGAGGTAGGATGCCAAACCCCGCCTAGAGGAGATTTTCACTTGGAATGAATTGAAGTCATGCGAAGTTCGCAATCGACGACCTTAATTCCATGTGGGATCCGTGAATCTAGGGACCTTTTTAGAAAATCTCATCTCTACAGCCTACATGTGAGGATGGGGGGAAGTTTCAAACATTCATATACCGTACCTTTGCATACCATCCATTTGCATTCATGAAAATAATTTTCGCATATCATTTTGCTTTATAGGAATTTAAAAAGAACAACCAAATATTAGCAAAGAAAAGTATGGATTCCGGAAATAGAAATACGCTCGCTTTCAAGATCAAGGCTCCTAAAGTGGAAAGTTTGTTAGCTTTGAGTAAAAGGCTCTCTTCGGTCGACAAAAGTATTTTCGAAGCAAGTTATGGGCTAATACTTGATCTCCTGCCAGTGAAGATAGATTCAACGGCTTTAACCACGTTGGCTCAATTCTTTGACCCACCTCTCCGGTGCTTTACCTTTCAAGACTTCCAATTAGCTCCAACCTTGGAAGAATTTGAGAAGATATTGGGTTGTAGCATGAAAGACCATGAGCTTTATCTCGGTTCGGGAAAAGACCCTACATTAGAGGCCATCGCCGAATCCTTATACCTTAATGTCCAAGAAATAGCATCTAACTTGAAAACTAAAGGAAACATTAAGGGGTTCACAAGGAGGTTCTTGGAGACCAAAGCTCGGAATTTGTTAGCTAGCAAAGAGGGAAAAGCATTCAACGCCATCCTAGCCCTCTTGGTCTACGGGATCGTTTTATTCCCCAACATGGACTATTTCAAAGACTTTCCGGCTTTAGAGGTATTCATGAATAAAAATCCGGTTCCCACAGTTTTGGCGGATTTTTATCATTCCCTCTATTGTAGGCATGAACAAGGGAGAGGACGCACAATTTCTTGTTGTACTCCTTTGGTACAAACTTGGTTGATGTCCCACATGCCAAGAAGCCGAGTCTTTGTGGAAAACCGGGCCAAACTCAAGTGGTCGCAACGGATGGCAACTCTCGCCGAGAAGGATATCCATTGGTTTTCTCCAAATTTAGAGGATCCGGAAATCATCCTCAGTTGCGGGGATTTCCCTAACGTACCCCTCATTGGTACTAAGGGATGCATCAACTACAATCCGGTCTTCTCTCTCCGACAACTAGGTTTTTCAATGGAAGACAAACCCAATGACCTTTTGTTGGAAGCTTTCTTCCTAAGGGAAGGAGATCAAGACCCGGCCTTGCTAGAAAGAATCCGAAGGGCTTGGAGTCAAGTGCATAAAGGAAAGGTTGGCAAGAGGAATTGTGTCGCCAAACCTCTTTATACTCAATGGGTGAAGGAAAGGGTCAAAACAATCAAGCTACCCTTTGTGGTCATATGCCCTCCAAAACCTCCTACACCTAAACCCATTCCAACCATTCCCAACAAAGAAGCGGAGGAACTCAAAGCTAAAATTCGAGAACTCCAAAACAAAAATGGAGAGTTAGAATTGAAGCACCTTCAAGCTTTAGGAGAAATCACTAGGACAAAGAGAGATCGGGATGAAACCACAAAATCTCTCCTAGTGTGCCAAAAGCGGCTAAAAATCTATCAGGGGAAGAGAGATTGGATCTGAGGCGGTTTGGTTAGTGCCGATGCCAACCTTGTGGCCAAGGACGAAGAATTGGAAAGAGTCTTGCATTCCAACCAAGAGCTCAAAAAGTTCGGCGAGCTAGCCATCGAAGCTCAAAGAAAATGGAGATTGAAATTTCAAGAGAAAAATCAACAACTCCAAGAAGTCGTCAAGGACTATAAAGAGCAGCTGCAAGCCGAACGCGTCCAACGGCAAAGATATGAGAGCCTTTCCCGTCAAGAGAAGCTAAAATGCAATCATCTTCAAACCGATATCAAGAAATATGAAGAATATTTCGAGAAGATTGCAAGAGCACACAGGGACCATATTGCACAACTACACGATGAGATTAGAAGTGCAAAAGTCAAGCTAGATCAACGCAAGGAAGTGATTGAGTTTGTATGGCAAGACGCCACCCGATTAAGTGAGGACTTCACTAAATTGGTTGCATTCTCAAACTTGGTCATCACCCAACTTCCAAAGAAGCTAGCAAAGGCCGAGATGGTCATGCCTTAGTTTGTCATCCCTAAAGAAATCCAGAAGTTCATGAAGTTCTGCAAAGACAACGTAGACTTCTATAGGGAAGAAATGGACAAAGCCGAAAAGCGAGCGGCTATTTGATTTGTATTAGCATTAGTTACACTTTGTAATCTAAATGTTATCTAATCAAATAATATTTTGAAGCAATATCAATTTCCCGGCCTTTAATATTTCTAATTGCTAATATTAACTGTGCGCCTTTAATTTTCCTCGTAAAGCAAAATGAAAAAAAAACGCATGTTTTTGCATACTCATCGCATACATACATTCACATTCATCTTCATACATTTTTCATAAAAAAAAAAAAACACTCATTCATTTCCCTAAAAACAGTTTGAAGCAATCATAGCCAGAAAACCCAAAAAACCATCGGTCCAAGAGTCAGATCTCCAACACTCGTACGGAACACGAGCCAACAAGCAAAGGATCATGGATAATTTGGAACAAAATCAAGCGGCTTTGAGAGGAGAAGTTGATGAGATGAAAGGGAAGATGGATCAAATGTTAGAGTTAATGCAAACTCTATCGGCCCGAGAGAGCAACCCTTGCCCAACGGTGGATGCAGCCAATGTGCAATGGCCCCCTTATGGTTTACCTCTAGGATATACCCCACCACTTGAAAATGAGGGCCATGTGCCACCTCCTCAACCACAGCTTACAATCCCCGTTAGGAACGAAGAACATCGTCCTCAAGGGAATTCCACTACTCATCATGAGAATATTTCTCATAATGTGGAAGACAATCAGCCAAGACATTCTGCTCCCGACACTACCCACCAAGACAACGATACCGCCCAAATGTATCGCGTTTTGGAAGAAAGGTTAAAATCTGTCGAAGGATCCAGCTCATACGGTGCCCACAATGCTTTGGACATGTGCATAGTGCCCGATGTGGTAATCCCTCCAAAATTCAAAGTACCGGACTTCGAGAGGTACAAGGGAATTCAATGCCCTAGGAACCACCTACGGATGTTCTGTAGGAAGATGGCGGCCTACGCAACGAACGAGAAACTCATGGTGCATGTGTTTCAAGATAGTTTGAGCGGAGCGTCATTGGATTGGTACATGCAACTTGAGCGTACCCACGTCCAAACTTGGAAGGATTTAGCCGATGCTTTCTTAAAGCAATACAAATACAATTTGGACATGGCTCCAAATAGGATGCAGTTGCAGAACCTTGTGCAAAGAGGCAACGAGTCCTTCAAGGAGTATGCTCAAAGGTGGAGAGAACTAGCTTCTCGCGTACAGCCACCATTGTTGGAAAGGGAGCTTGTCGATACCTTTATGGGCACACTTCAAGGCCCATATTATGACAAAATGATTAGAAGCACATCTTCCGGCTTTTCCGATCTAGTCATAATTGGTGAAAGAATAGAGGACGGAGTAAAGAGGGGAAAGATCCAAGGCCCTCTAGAAACTCAAAGTGGAGCCAGGAGACCCCCCATCAACTTTCATAAAAAGAAAGAGGGGGAGACGAACGCTGTTCTAGTGGGACCATCTCGCCCACCATCAAATCAAACGCCTCGCTACCACTATCCTTATGTGGCAGCAGCGGCAGCTCAAGGGCATTACTCACCTCAAGTAATTCCCATGGCTCCACCTCGACAACCAGCAGTGTTGCCTCAACAAAATCGACAGCAACAACACGGCGGGTACCCACCAAGGAACCAAACGGGCCCGAGGAATAACTATCACAATGTACAGTTTGATCCTGTACCCATGCCAAACGGTCAGATCTTGTCTTATTTAATCCAAAAGGGAATGGTTGAGATAAAACCACTACCAGCTTTGGTGCCACCATATCCACCTTGGTATGATGCAAACGCAAGATGCGAATACCACGCGGGGGCCCCGGGGCACAACATTGAGGGTTGTAAAGCATTCAAATACAAGGTCCAGAATCTCATTGACCGGAAACTGCTATCCTTCAAGGAGGAAAATCCCAATGTAAAAAATAATCCATTGCCGGGGCATGCTGGTCCCTCTGTAAACGTGGTGGAAGAGCAAGAAAGCGTTGGCCCAATCAAGGAGGTAGCCAATGTAAAGACTCCCCTCTCAGTCATAAGGGAGAGATTGACCGGTTTTGGTTTGTTTGAGGAGATGCACGCCGACTGCGAAGCCTGCAAAATCAACCCGGACAAGTGCGGAAAATTGAAGAGTTGTCTTCAAGAGCTGATGGACCAAGGTTGGATCCAAATGGGCTATATAAGGGATAGCACGGATGTTGCTACCTTGGAGTCTCATGACCCAAAACCTCTCGAAATCCCATACCAAAGGAGAGAGGTACCAATACCTATATAACCCATAACATTCCATGTGCTGGCACCCTTCTCTTTGAAAGCACAAAGAGGGTACCGTGGAATTACCAACATGTGGCCTATGTGGAAGGGAAACCACTAGCAAGAATTGAATCCAGCATCACTAACATTACCGGTGTTGGAGGAATGACCAGAAGTGGTAGAGTCTTCGCTCCGAAAGAACTCGGTAAGGCACCAGCCGTACTACCAAGAGAGCCGCTCAAAGAAAAGAGCGTGGAAGAAAATGAGAACCAAGCGGGACCCTCTCAAAAAGCAGCCCCACAAAAGGAGGCCGAGGAGTTCTTAAGAATAATCCAAAAGAGCGAGTATAAGATCATTGACCAGTTGGGTCAAACTCCCTCCAAAATCTCCATGTTATCCCTACTACTAAGCTCGGAGGCTCACCGAGAAGCATTACTGCGAATCCTCAGTGAGGCACATGTCACCAAGGACAACCCTGTGGACCAATTCGACGAGATAGTTGCAAATATTACCTCGAGTAGGTATTTGGGTTTCAACGACGATGAGTTACCCGACGAGGGGCATATTCATAACCGCGCTTTGCACATCTCCGTGAAATGCATGGATCACATCCTCTCTCGAGTGTTAGTGGACACGGGGTCATCATTGAACGTCATGCCCAAGACTACCCTTCTAAAGCTATCATGTGAAGGGACAGTAATGAAGCCAAGCGCTTTGGTGGTAAAAGCTTTCGATGGGTCAAGAAGGGCCGTCGTAGGAGAGATTGACCTGCCAGTTCAAATTGGGCCTAAGGTTTTCTCTATCACCTTCCAAGTCATGGACATTAATCCAACTTATAGTTGTCTTTCTCGGACGACCATGGATTCCCATCGCCGGAGCCATCACCTCTACCCTACACCAGAAACTTAAGTTCATTGTCGATAACAAGATGATTGTAGTTTCCGGGCAAGAGGATATGATGGTAAGCCATCTTTCGTCGTTCCGTTATATAGAAACGGACGAAGAAGCTGTGGATGTTTCCTTCCAATCCTTGGAAGTGGCGAATGTCGTGACCTTGAGCTCAAATCCCAAGAAAGAGGCTAGGACAGCCATGTCATCATGGAGGGCAATAAGAGAAGCTCTAGAAGAGAGCAGACCCACTGGATGGGGCAAATTAGTGGACATACCTGAGAAGAAGAATCGCTTCGGGTTAGGATATCATCCATCAGCCGAAACCTCCTCAAAGCCTCCAAAGCAAGGGATCCTCCCCATTTTGGAAACATTTGTCAGTGCGGGTTTTATCAATGAAGATCAAGTGGCTCTGCTTGAAGACACGGATGAAGACGTGCCTGATTTAGTGTACCGTTGTGCTTCGGATGAAACTTTGAACAATTGGAGGGCTATCGCAATTCCTAAGATCATTACCAAGCTCAAGTAATATACCATGTTTGTTTTTGCTTTTTTAAAAAAAAATCATTTAGCTCTGCCCAAGGCAAATGATTAGTTGTGTGGGGCCCCCATGTTTTAAGCTATTTTCAATCATGAATAAAATTGCATTTTTATGCCCAATTGAGTTCTTTTTTTTCTTTTAATAACATTTGTTTTAAAAAAAAAAATTTGCTACAAAAAGCCTAAAATCAAATCATACTCATGCAGATCCACAAATCCACCCTCCAAAAACAACACTGCCTTAATCCCTTATGACTTCGATTTCCCGATTAATCAAACGGAAGATAATGAAGAGGACGATTATGAACCGTCTGAAGAATTGTCCAGACTTGCAAATCAAGAGGATAGGGTAATACAACCTCATAAAGAATCAGTTGAAGTGATCAACTTGGGGACCGAAGAGGATAAGAAAGAGGTCAAAATCTGCAAGAGGATGTGAAGGAAAAGTTGGTTAAGCTTCTACAAGAGTATGTGGATGTATTCGCTTGGTCGTATCAAGACATGCCAGGTTTAGACCCTAACATCGTCGTACATAAACTGCCACTCAAGCCAGAATGTCCACCAGTAAAGCAGAAATTGAGAAGAACCCGACCCGACATGGCTCTCAAGATTAGAGAGGAGGTCAAAAAACAATTTGATGCCGGCTTTTTAGCTGTAACCAAGTATCCGACATGGGTTGCCTACATTGTGTCATTCCCAAAGAAGGATGGCAAAGTTAGAATGTGTGTGGATTACCGGGACTTGAATAAAGCAAGCCCAAAGGATGATTTCCCGCTACCACATATTGACATATTGGTGGACAAAACCGCCCAATTCTCAGTCTTCTCCTTTATGGACGGATTCTCGGGATATAACCAAATCAAGATGGCTCCAGAAGACATGGAGAAAACCACATTCATCACCCCATGGGGAACTTTCTGCTATAAGGTAATGCCTTTCGGATTAACAAATGTCGGGGCAACATACCAAAGAGCAATGGTAACTCTTTTCCATGATATGATCCATAAGGAAATAGAGGTTTACGTCGATGACATGATTGCCAAATCCCAAACGGAGGAGGATCATCTAGTCCATCTACAAAAGCTTTTCGAACGCCTGAGAAAGTTCAAGCTGCGCTTAAATCCTAACAAGTGCACATTTGGCGTTAGATCCGGAAAGTTATTGGGTTTCATCGTCAGCCAAAGGGGTATTGAAGTGGATCCTGACAAGGTAAAGGCCATCCAAGATATGCCAGCGCCAAATACCGAGAAGGAGGTTCGGGGTTTCTTAGGAAGATTGAACTACATCGCTAGGTTCATCTCACACATGACAGCTACCTGCGAACCAATCTTCAAACTGCTAAGGAAAAACAAAGCCGTCCATTGGAACGAGAATTGCCAAGAAGCGTTTGACAAGATCAAACAATACCTGCAAGAACCACCAATTTTAATACCTCCGGTTCCGGGTAAACCCCTCATCTTATACCTAACCGTGCTTGAAGGATCAATGGGATGTGTGTTAGGACAACAAGATGAAACGAGAAGAAAAGAGCATGCAATCTACTACCTTAGCAAGAAGTTCACTGACTGTGAATCAAGGTATACTTCTCTTGAAAAGACTTGCTTTGCTTTAGCATGGACTGCTCGACGCTTAAGGCAATACATGTTGACCCATACAACTTGGTTGATATCAAAGATGGACCCCATCAAGTACATCTTTGAAAAGCCTGCCCTCACAGGAAAGATACCCCGTTGGCAAATGCTGCTGTCTGAGTACGACATCCAATATGTCACTCAAAAGGCTATCAAAGGGAGTGTTTTATCCGAGCACCTTGCTCACCAACCATTGGAGGATTATCAACCCATACAATTCGACTTCCCTGATGAAGACGTTGTAGCTTTGAATGACGAAAAGGTCATGAGCGATGATGAAGGGCCAGAACCGAGAGCTCGATGGAAGCTCGCTTCCGACGGCGCCTCAAATGCCATGGGGCACGGGATCGGGGCAGTCTTAATCTCCCCAAGGAATGGATACCAACCCTTCACAGCAAGGTTATGCTTTGACTGCACCAATAACATGGCGGAATATGAAGCATGCATTCTAGGCCTCGAAGCAACAATTGATCTAAGGATCAAAATTCTTGAAGTATACGGTGACTCAGCCTTAGTCATCTATCAAGTCAAAGGAGAATGGGAAACAAAGCATCCCAATTTGATTCCCTACCGAGCCCGGGTTATAGAGTTGATTGAGCATTTTGATGAAATCACCTTCCATCACATACCTCGAGAAGAAAATCAGGTGGCAGATGCCTTGGCTACATTATTATCAATGTACCAAGTAAATTTCCACAATGAGGCGCCAATCATAAAGATGGATCGTAGGGACACACCGGTTGTATGTGCATTAGTCGAAGAAGGACTTGACAACAAACCCTGGTTCTACGACATCAAGCGATACCTCGAAGAACAAGAGTATCCAGAAAATGTCTCACAAACCGACAAGAGAACCCTCAGGAGATTGGCATCCCAGTTCTTCCTCAGCGGAAACACCCTCTACAAAAGAAACTATGACATGGTCTTGCTCAGATGTGTGGATAAACATGAGGCAGAGATGCTCATCAAAGAAATTCACGAGGGATCTTTTGGAACCCATGCCAATGGGCATGCAATGGCAAAGAAAATCCTAAGGGCGGGCTATTACTGGCTAACCATGGAAGCTGACTGTTTCCACTATGCCAAGACTTGTCATAAATGCCAAATTTATGCTGACAAGGTGCATGTACCACCAACTCCCCTGAATGTCATGACCTCACCCTGGCCATTCTCTATGTGGGGCATAGACATGATTGGAATGATCGAGCCCAAAGCATCAAATGGACATCGCTTCATCCTCGTTGCCATCGACTATTTCACCAAGTGGGTCGAAGCAGCTTCGTATGCAAACGTGACCAAACAAGTGGTAGCCCGATTCATCAAAAAGAAATCATTTGCCGTTATGGCACTCCCCTCAAAATTATCACGGATAATGGGGCAAACCTGAACAACAACACAATGAAGGAGTTGTGCAAAGATTTCAAAATCGAGCACCATAATTCCTCACCTTACCGACCAAAGATGAATGGTGCGGTAGAAGCAGCCAATAAGAACATAAAGAAAATCATCCAAAAGATGGTGAAAACATACAAGGATTGGCACGAGATGCTTCCCTTTGCGCTACATGGCTACAGAACAGCCATTCGAGCTCCAACTGGGGCAACCCCTTTCTCCTTAGTATACGGTATGGAAGCCGTGCTTCCCATTGAGGTTGAAATCCCTTCGTTAAGGGTCTTGATGGAAACCAAGCTAGAAGAAGCTGAATGGGTCCAAACAAGGTTCGACCAACTAAACCTCATAGAGGAAAAACGTCTAACAGCATTATGTCATGGACAACTCTATCAAAGGAGACTCAAGAGGGCATTCGACAAAAAGGTCCGTCCTCGAGAATTCAAAGAAGGAGACCTAGTGCTCAAGAAGATATTACCTATCCACAAAGATCCCCGAGGGAAGTGGACCCCCAGCTATGATGGACCGTACGTGGTAAAGAAAGCCTTCTCCGACGGAGCATTAATCATCACCACTATGGACGGAGAAGAGTTCCCACTTTCAATAAACTCTGACGCAGTCAAGAAGTATTATGCCTAAAAGAAAAGAAAAAGAGAAAAGCTTGCTAAATCGAAAACCTGAGAGGGCGGTTTAGGCAATAGAGAGCGTCCTGGTAGATCGAAAACCTGAAAAGGCGGTCTAGGCAAAAATTAAGGACATCAAAAAAGGAAATACACCCCGGTGGACTGAAAACTCGAAAGAGCGGTCCAGGTAAAAGTTAGGGGGCTCAAAACAAGAAAGAAAGGCAAAGGACTGCAACATTCAAGATCCGGACAAGATTCAAGAGGAGAGGAATCGGTCTCGTCATCATCCTTCAAAGAATTTCGAAGTCATAAGGAAAATAGCATGTGTTGTACCAAAACAACCCTCAAACAAATTTCTTTTTGTTTTTGCTTTTTTTTTCTTTTCTTCTTCTTGTCTTTCTCTATCTTTTTCCCAGAGGAGTAATCACTTCTCACTTCATGTATTGTTACCCATTCAAGAAATCAAATCTGCATTGAATAAAATTCTTTTTTTACCTTTTTCATTATTTTGTGTTCTCATTAGCGCATAAAATTTTATTTTTTATTCATAATAAAAATGCATTGAAACATGGGAAATAATAACAAAAAAAAACTTGCAAAAACAAATGTGTTTTACTTGAATTTTTGTAAGTATCGAAAGAATTGCGGTGGTCCCCAATATTGCACCCAAAAAATTCAAAGTCTGAGGATGCGGTCAATTATTTTAGGCTCATGCTCTTCAACAGAAGCAAGTGCCTAGCTCACAGCACGTGAAGCGCAAAGATCCCAAGGGTTGGAGGAACAGAATTCCCCAGTCAGCACACCCCAAACATCTCTTCCATCCACCAAGGCTGGATATCGATCATGCTTCCAAAATGATCCTTATATCCCCAGCAATCCAATAAAGCCCAATTTTCATTAGCATTCCCCAGTGGAGTCTCAACCCTAAAAGCCCAATCATCATTGGCACTCACATATACAAATTCCCAATAAAAGCCCAACCATGCTTGGCATCTACTCACATCCAAACACAACTCCAACCAAAGCCCGACCTTGCTCGGCAGCCAATCATAATCCCCAGCGTCCAACATGACGTCTGTCATCCCACATATCATTCATAATACATGCATCATATCAAACTCATTCATGCATGCATATCCAAATCATTCATATACATGCATCTCATATTCATATCATGCATCCTCAACCAATATTCTCCAGTGAGTATCACATATTCACCAACATCCATCAATCATCTCTAGTGTTCCCCAGTGAACCCATTCCAGAGCTTCCCCAGTAAGTTATTCTAGAATAATCCCAGCGATTTTCTTCCAAATTTATCACATTCCCAAATAGACCTGCTCACGGCCATTAAGATGCCCCAGCTGAGTTTTCCCAAACAAAATTCAGATTGAGTCTACCTCATATCATACCATATTGCATAACATATTGCATAAGACAACATGAAGCATATCATGCATCATACAATCATGTTTTCCTTTTTAACAATCTAAGTACTAGCCCCGCCTAGAGACGATTACATTATCCCCGCAGCGGTATGTTCTATTTCCCCAGAGAAGTCTAAGCACCTTTTCAGGCGACGACTTGTCAGATCTAAGCACCTATTCAGGCGACGATCTTTTTATCTTTTCAGTCTAAGCACCTATTCAGGCGACGACTTGTCAGATCTAAGCACCTATTCAGGCGACGATCTTTTTTATCTTTTCAGTCTAAGCACCTATTCAGGCGACGACTTGTCAGATCTAAGCACCTATTCAGGCGACGATCTTTTTATCTTTTCAGTCTAAGCACCTATTCAGGCGACGACTTGTCAGATCTAAGCACCTATTCAGGCGACGATCTTTTTATCTTTTCAGTCTAAGCACCTATTCAGGCGACGACTTGTCAGATCTAAGCACCTATTCAGGCGACGATCTTTTTATCTTTTCAGTCTAAGCACCTATTCAGGCGACGACTTGTCAGATCGAAATCACCTGATTAGGTGACGATCTTTTACCTTTGTCAGATCGAAATCACCTGATTAGGTGACGATCTTTTATCTTGTCAGATTGCAATCACCTGTTTAGGTGACGATCTTTTCCCTTTCAGATCGAAATCACCTGTTTAGGTGACGATCTTTTCCCTTGTCAGATCTAATCACCTGATTAGGTGACGATCTTTTTACCTTTGCAGATCGAAATCACCTGTTTAGGTGACGATCTTTTCCCTTGTCAGATCAAAATCACCTGATTAGGTGACGATCTTTTCCCTTGTCAGATCGAAATCACCTGATTATGTGACGATCTTTTACCTTTGTCAGATCGAAATCACCTGATTAGGTGACGATCTTTTATCTTGTCAGATTGCAATCACCTGATTAGGTGACAATCTTTTTACCTTTCAGATCGAAATCACCTGATTAGGTGACGATCTTTTCCCGTGTCAGATCGAAATCACCTGATTAGGTGACGATCTCTTTACCTTGTCAGATCGAAATCACCTGATTAGGTGTCGATCTTTTTACCTTGTCAGATCGAAATCACCTGTTTATGTGACGATCTTTTACCTTTCAGATCCAATCACCTGTTTAGGTGACGATCTTGCCAGATTGCAATCACCTGATTAAGTGACAATCTTTTTACCCTTCAGATCCAATCACCTGTTTAGGTGACGATCTTGTCAGATTGCAATCACCTGATTAGGTGACAATCTTTTTACCCTTCAGATCCAATCACCTGTTTAGGTGACGATCTTGTCAGATCGAAATCACCTGTTTAGGTGACCATCTTTTACCTTTCATATCCAATCACCTGCTTAGGTGACGATCTTCTACCTTGTCAGATCTAATCACCTGTTTAGGTGACGATCTTTTACCTTTTTAGTTTATGCATCAGTAGCCAAACCAGGTGACCCTGCATTTACTTTTATTCATTGCATTTGCATTTTTTTACTTTTACTACAATCTTTTCGCACCGCGAAGGACAAAATTCGGGTCCTTCTTTTACTTAATTGCTCTTCGCAAAGAGTTTACGAGATGCCCTTGGCACTCGCATTCTCTATGCAAAGACACAATTAAGTAGGGGCAGCTGTTGTACCCTAATTTTGTCCCAAGCCTTTTTCAAATTTCAAAAATTCAAAAAAAAGAGGAGAAAAGTCAAAGTCAACAAAAGTCAACAAAAAAGTCAACATTTCAGAAATGAGGACTTCGCAGAGCAAAGTCCCCTTCGCTCTGCGAAGTCTGCGAATTTTTTGCAGATTTTTAATCTCTTTGATTTATTTCCATTTTGTTATTATTATTATTACCTACCATTATTATTATTGTTATTATCATCAATTATGGCTAATTGAGCTCAGCAAAGCAAGAATTGGAGCATTTGCCATTAAAGCCAAGGTAAGAAGCTTTTTCTTCCAACCAAGCATGTGCCAAGCAAGTTGGCTTGCCCTTGGGCAGCTCTTGTCCCTCCCAATGGACCTGCTACTGACCCTAAGCTTGCCAGCCACCAGCTTGTGTGCTTTTCTTCCTGCTTTCTCCCCCAAAACCAGTCAAACCCAGCTGGTTTTGCTTGCCCAAAAGCCATGAGTGCTGCCCTGTTTTCAGCAGCTTTTCTTCCTCCTCACACCAGCCCACATGTTCCCTTTTGTTTCCCCCAACCTCTGCACATCACAGTGCACGTTTTTCTTGCTTAACCCTCAAGATTGCAAGGACCAATCCCAAGGGACAGCCAATTGCAAACCAGCCCTGTTTTCATCATCATTTCTATCCAAAATCCATTGAATTAATGGCTGGATTTGGCTAAGTCTTGACCAATGCAGCAAGGCAAGTTCATCTCTTCACTTTTGCATTAAATGCAAAGCATTTTAGCCTGATCTTAGCCCACAAATCAGCTGGATTTTAGGATTTTCTCATGATGACATTAGATTTGGTTTTGACCTATAAATAGGATGCAATGCATAACCATTAAAAAACCAGAAAAAACCAGCAATTGCACACAAGTGAAAAACACCTGAAACAACACTAAACACATAGCAAAAACCAGTTCAAACACAGATCATTACACAAATTCATTGCTCTTATTCATCAACATTCCAACCTTTGCAAAACCATAAACATTCAAGGCTCTTTCCATTTCCTTGCAACAAAAGCATTGCTAGGAGTTCTGTAAGTGTTCTAAAATCCTTATCTTTCATTTAGAATTGTTGCTTGCATCTTAAATTTTGTTTAAATCCATTTTTGCTCTAAAACCCCTTTTGAATTTCAAAAGAATCCCAAAGTTTTGCAAAACATTTAAACTGAGTTGTTGCACTCCTTTTATTACTGATTTCAAAAGCTTTTCAATCCCCTAAAGGTTCTGGGATTGTTCAGAAGTTGCTTCTGAACAGCAGTTCAGAAGCAGCTTCTGAACTCAAAATTTCGCAGTGTTCGCAGTGCGAAGCTCTGGTCGCAGTGCGACCATGACAGAACTCAGAATCTAAGTTTAGGCTTCATGAAGCCAATTTTTGAGGTTCTAGCCCAAGAACTCAGAACCTAAGTGGATTGAAACTCATTTTATTCAAACCATAGCAAGAGTTTTGCAGATTATTGAGGATTCACAAGTTTGAGCAACACTTTTTTGAATAACTTGCGAAACAAGTTACGTTCATAAACTTTCAAAATCAAACTTGAGCAATAAGATAAGTTCATCATTTTCAAAACTAAACTTGAACAAAAACCTTGTTCATGATTTTCAATCAAACATGAACTTAATCCAAACTTGTTCACTTTTCAAAACCTTTTTAAAACTTGAGCCGAACTTGTGCGTTTTTCACAAATTGGTGCAAAACTTGCTTATTTTCACGCATAAACAAGGAAAACTTGTTCATAGGTTGCAACAACCAATTTGAACATCTAAAACTTTACATTTTGGGTTTCAAACCTAGTGTTTTGATAAACTTTGGGATTCCTTCAAAACTCGAACAAAACTTGAATGAAAAAGGGATGGTTTGACGTATGTCTCTCCATTGCCCCGATTGAACGAATGCGTGACGTATGTCTCGTCGTTCGGACAATCGTCATTCTATTTTCAATGCATCCGACCACACCAAACCAATTCTTGGCCCTTTGTGGTCAATTTGAACCTTTTGGTCCCCCGTGGCCAGTTGATTCAATTTCTCGACTTGTTTGAGTCACTTTGGTCAATGTTCGACTCGATTGAGTCCATTGCACCTTTTCTTGATCCCGTTGGATCAATCGAACCCTTTTTCGACTCGGTTGAGTCACTTTGGTCAATGTTCGACTCGGTTGAGTCCATTGCACCTTTTCTTGATCCCGTTGGATCAATCGAACCCTTTTTCGACTCGGTTGAGTCACTTTGGTCAATGTTCGACTCGGTTGAGTCCATTGCACTTTTTCTTGATCCCGTTGGATCAATCGAATCCTTTCTCGACTCGTTTGAGTCACTTTGGTCAATGTTCGACTCGGTTGAGTCCATTGCACCCTTTTCTTGATCCCGTCGGATCAATCGAACCTTTCCCGACTCGGTTGAGTCATTTTAACCTTTTTGGTCCCCTCGCGACCATTTCAAACCTTTTTTCCCCAACGGACGTGTTTTTATCAATTCTAGCGCGATTTCAAACAAACGCTTAAGCCTCCCATGCGCGAGCATACAAGCTACGTTTAATCGTAAGAATTCGATCAAAACATCGTTCATTTAAAAATAACCAACAAATACGTTTTTCTACCAAAGAACTACGTAGCTTTGAATTCCCCATCGCACCAGGGAATACGTTGGAGCAAGATCGTCATCTTGTCAAGCACAATAATAAAAAACAAACTTTTTCCCCTTTCATCTTTATTATCTTTATATTCAAGCATGCACGCAAAACATTTAAAAACATTTTAAGCTTTAGCTAACTAGGAGGTTCCCGTTGAGTACAACGAACGTGAGGGGTGCTAATACCTTCCCCTTGTGTAATCGACTCCCGAACCCGATAATGGTTGCGATGACCATCCTTTCCTCATCGTCAAGGGTTTTATTATCGTTTCCCTTCAAATAAAAAACTTAAGGGTTTATCAACGTTCCCTTTAAACAAAAACTTTGGTGGCGACTTCACACAACTTTTCGAGCGTTCGCATACGCTCAGAAGTTTGCGTTTTTTAACGAGAGCGCACACCTTCCTCCTTCGGGGAGTTCTTCGTCACTGAAGCTCAGGTTGTTAAAGACAGTGATGTTTCCAACTATGCCTCCGAACTGACCAAGGGTTACGTCATGATCTACGAAAGCCTGGTCCAAAACCCTCATTAATGCTTCTCTATGGGCATCGGAATTTAGTAATAAAGACAGCATAGAGATCTTCGAAGGGGTTTGCATTAGCTGGTCCACTACCTTGTACTCACTCTTCTTAATCAACTTCAGCACCTCATCAAAATCAGAATTGGTATTAGTCCCGCTGGGTTGGCCCGCATCTTTGCTTGTACTGGGGTCTTGTATTTGTTTTTGTTCAAACACCGGAGTACTGGTCTTCCCTTGAACTGACGTTGGGAGAATACGTCCACTTCTTAACACTTTGCTAATGTCCGTAATATTAACGACAGAGGCCAAAGGGGGTATAGGTACCTCTTGACCATCGCTCAACATGGTTGCATCATATTTGTAAGGAACTGCTTTCTCTGAAGTGTATGGTATAGGTCCTGGTAAACATATCACTAGTGGAGCGGCAACAGACTTTTGGCTGCTGAAAGCTAACTCCAAATGCTCCGGGATATTGAATTCCGGGGTTATAACGCAAACACCTTTGTCTTTCTTTGTAACAACAAGCTCATTTCTGTTTATCAATCCTTGTATGTCATTTTGAACCTGCAGACATCCTCGAGGATTTTCAGAACATTCTTTGCAGTTAGCGTGGTTATGGTTGAATAGAGTTACCCTGCACATCTCGATGTGCATTGGAACCAAAGGTGTCCTGATATCTCGGGCACTGAATATGGGACTGGTTTCCTGATGATCTTGAACCATATTGTTGGAGGACCCATGGTCTGGTAGAGGGTTAGCTTGGACATTGGGATTGGAGTCTTTGAAGGTTAGAAACTTAGCACGGATTAATTTCTGAACCTCATTCTTGAGAGCATAGCAATGCTCGACATCATGACCCAATGCTCCTTGATGGAAGGCACAGGTGAGGTCAGGACAATACTATACAGGCAGTACATTTGGCACGGGAGGAGGTGCTCTGGTTTGAACAAGATTCCTTGTAATCAGAGCAGGGAGCAGATCCGCGTACTTCATTGGTATAGGGTCAAATGATGTTTTCTGGCGATTCTGTTGAGTGAAGGGTTGTTGGGGAGTTTGAGGCCGAGGTTGTTGTTGACTTTGTGGGTGAAGTTGTTGACGAGGTTGTTGTGGATTTTGTTGGTAAGGTTGTTGATATGATAGTGGATAATGGGATGAAGGTCTTTGTGGAATTTGGATTTGATAGCTTGGATTTTGAGGTGTATGGAAGGATGGTGAAATGGCGGCGACATGCGGGTTGGCTGAGTACTCTTGGCGGGGTCTCCCATGGACAATCATGCCAATGTCTTGTTCCCTCTTTTTTGGGTAACTGTTCCCAAACCTTTTTGTGCTACTGGTTAGGGCACTTTCTTTCACCAAACGTCCTTCCCGGACCGCATCCTCTAGGCGCATGTCCATATTCACCATTTCAGGGAAATCGCTAGGTGCGCTTGCAATCATCCGCTCATAATAAAATGTACCAAGAGTGTTTAGGAAAATCTTGGTCATTTCTTTCTCCTCTAGAGGTGGGTTAATCTGAGCAGCAACCTCTCTCCATCTTTGGGCATATTCTTTGAAAGTCTATTTATCTTTTTGGGCCATGGCCCGGAGCTGGTCTCTGTCTGGGGCCATGTCCAGGTTGTACTTGTATTGGCGGACAAAGGCCTCTCCCAAGTCATTGAAAGTTTGGATCCTGGTGCTGTCCAAACTCATGTACCATTTCAAAGCGGCACCAGTTAGACTGTCTTGGAAGTAGTGGATGAGTAGTTGATGATTATCTGTCTTAGTAGACATCTTCCTAGCATACATTACTAGGTGACTTTGAGGACATGTGTTTCCTTTGTACTTCTCAAATTCAGGGACCTTGAACTTGGGTGGGATCTTGACATTCGGCACTAGACAAAGGTCGTGGGCATTCTTCCCAAACAGATCCTTCCCGCGGAGGGCCTTGATTTCCCGTTGCATTTCGTCAAACTTTTCTTGAAAATCATCCATCCAATCTTGAGCCCCTATACTTTCTGTGTGAAAGATAGGTCCATGGTCATATGGGGTGGTATGAACCACTGGAGCTGAAAAGGCCACAGTAGCCTGGGGAAAAGTAACCTCGGGTTGAGGAACAGGAATTTCTTGATGTGTAGTAGGAATAGGGACAAACTCTTCACCAGAGCTGAGGGGCATGCCCCAGGGACAACCAGGGGGGATGGTGTGCTGTGGAGCATCGGCGTGCACTGTTGGAGCCGAAGTAGTAGAAGCTGCTAACTGAGAGCTGGAGGGAGGAGGAGGCGTTGGCGGAACTTGTGTAGCCGCTAGCAGTTTTACCAACTCTGTTAATTTCTCGATCTCGGTCCGTATGGACGTTAATTCTCCCCGGAGTTCTTGGTTTTCTTGTTCCAAATGTTCCATTTTCTTTCTTATATTTGCCCGAGTGTTGTACGCGTAGGTTGATTTGGGACGACGAGCGACTTTCTTTGACTGAGATGACGTGTAGAACGCCGATGAATTAGTTTGGATTGTAAGAAATCCTGGTGATAAGAAAGGGAGTGAGTTTTGGGTATGAAAACAAATGTATGCATGTTATGGATGATGTTAATGCAAATGCATGAAAAGGTTTTTTTTTATTTAAGATGATGATTATTATTATTATTTTTTTTAGTGAATTGCAAGGCTTTTAGTGCTTTTGCAAATATCTTCCAATTGTAAAGGCATTGAGATAAAGAGAAACAAAGATAACAAAAGATTTTTCATTAATGATCAAAGAGTCGTACAAACAGGCGAATTACAAATTTTTAGACTGCCTCAATCTTCTCCCTAAAGTCTCTTATCATAGTCTTACAGAATTCAACAAAAATAATGACTTCGGAAGGAGTGTTCAATGGATGCATTGCCGCGTTAGCTGCTTCCAATTTTGTAGGGATGGTTTCAATCACATCATTGGCCAACTTGGCTAGTGTTGAAAACAGATTCTTCCAATGCACCCCCTCGTCACGGAGTACTCGAAAAAGAGTTCCGTTTTCAACCGAATCAACCAAGTACTCGAAAAAGGCGCCTTTTTTGTAACATCCGGCGGCTCACCACACCCCACTCTGGGCTGGCCCCGCCGCGATGTACTCACGACCTTCTCCACCCCCCATGTGGAGTTTTTGCCTTCCGTGGGAATCGAACTCCGTACCTGAGGCTTAAGTACAAGTTCCTTGCATTCCCACTACCAATTGAGCTAGTGTAACATCCGGCGGCTCACCACACCCCACACTAGGCTGGCCCCGCCGCGATGTACTCACGACCTTCTCCACCCCCCATGTGGAGTTTTTCCCTTCCGTGGGAATCGAACTCCGTACCTGAGGCTTAAGTACAAGTTCCTTGCATTCCCACTACCAATTGAGCTAGACTAGCTCAATTGGTAGTGGGAATGCAAGGAACTTGTACTTAAGCCTCAGGTACGGAGTTCGATTCCCACGGAAGGCAAAAACTCCACATGGGGGTGGAGAAGGTCGTGAGTACATCGCGGCAGGGCCAGCCCAGTGTGGGGTGTGGTGAGCCGCCGGATGTTACAAAAAAGGCGCCTTTTTTTGTAACATCTGGCGGCTCACCACACCCCACACTGGGCTGGCCCCGCCGCGATGTACTCATGACCTTCTCCACCCCCCATGTGGAGTTTTTTGCCTTCCGTGGGAATCGAACTCCATACCTGAGGCTTAAGTACAAGTTCCTTGCATTCCCACTACCAATTGAGCTAGTAGCTCAATTGGTAGTGGGAATGCAAGGAACTTGTACTTAAGCCTCAGGTATGGAGTTCGATTCCCACGGAAGGCAAAAAACTCCACATGGGGGGTGGAGAAGGTCGTGAGTACATCGCGGCGGGGCCAGCCCAGTGTGGGGTGTGGTGAGCCGCCGGATGTAACAATTTGCACCTCCTTTCTTTGAAATGGGATTTCAATAGGTTCTGGGTCTTGAGACTCCAAAGTGGAAACTTCCGCGCTACCCTTTGAATAGCCAATTTGGACCCAACCTTGGTCCATCAACTTTTGAAGGCATTTCTTCATCTTTTCACATTTGTCCAGATTTACCAGCAGGCTTCACAACTGGCATGCATTTCCTCAAACAAGTCATAGCCAATCAATCTTTCTCGCACGACCGACATAGGAGTCTTTACATTATCCACGTCTTTAACCGGGTCAATGCCTTCGAGTTCTTCCAATGCATTCACAGATGGACCCACATGTCCCGGTAATGGATTACTTTTCACATTTGGGTTTTCTTCCTTGAAAGACAACAATTTTCGGTCAATGAGTTCTTGGACTTTGTACTTGAAAGCTTTACAGTTTTCGATGTTGTGCCCCGGTGATCCAGCATGGTACTCACACCTAGCATTTGCATCATAAGTAGGTGGGTATGGTGGCATCACAGGTTGTAGCGGTTTTGGCTCGACCATCCTTTTCTGGATTAAGTAAGGCAAAATTTGACCGTAGGGCATAGGCACGGGATCAAACTGCACGCTTTTCCTTTCATAGTTATTCCTCGGGCCTGATTGATTTCTTGGTGGGTACATATTCCGTTGATGCTGCTGATTTTGCTGAGGTATCATTGTCGGCTGTTGAAGTGGAGTCATGGGGCCTACTTGATACGGATATTGCCCCTGAGCTACTGCTGCCACATAAGGATATTGGTAGTGAGGCATCTGAGTTGAGGGCGCCCGAGATGGTCCTACCATAACAGCATTTGTATCCCCTTCTTTCTTCTTCTGATGGTTATTGAGGGATCTCTTGGCTCCATTCTGAGCATCGGGAGGGCCTTGAATCTTTCCTCTCTTCAACCCATCATCCACTCGTTCTCCGATTATGACCAAGTCAGAGAAACCTGATGATGTGCTTCCCACCATTTTATCATAGTACGGTCCTTGCAATGTACTCATGAAGGTGTCAACCAGCTCTCTTTCTAACAGCGGTGGTTGCACACGAGCTGCCAATTCTCTCCATCTCTGAGCGTACTCCTTGAAAGATTCATTACTCCTTTGAGTAAGGTTTTGTAACTGCATCTGATTGGGAGCCATGTCCAAGTCATACTTGTACTGTTTCAAGAAAGCATCTACCAGGTCTTTCCATGTTTGGATATGGGTGCGTTCTAACTGCATGTACCAATCCAAAGATGCTCCACTTAAACTATCCTGGAACACATGGATCATAAGCTTCTCATTTGTAGCGTAAGCATCCATCTTCCTACAAAACATTCGCAAGTGATTCCTGGGACAGTGAATACCCTTATACTTCTCAAAGTCTGGTACTTTAAACTTTGGAGGAATAACCACGTCGGGAACCAAACACATATCCAGGGCATTGTACCCATATGCGCTGAATCCTTCAACAACCTTCAGCCTCTCCTCCAAAGCATGGTACATCTGAGCGGACTCGATATCCTGGTGAGTATTGTTGGGAGCAGAACGTCTAAGCTGGGCGTCTTCTATAGCATGGCGGGGAGAGACATTCTCATTTTGAGTGGTGGAATCCCCTTGGGGTCGATGCTCTTCGTTCCTGATTGGTATGGTAACCTGTGGTGGTGGAGGCGGAACAAGCCTATCACTTTCAGGCGGGGTATAACCAGGAGGAAGACCGTATTGGGGCCATGATCCATTCATCGCATTTCCCGTTGGGTGAGAGTTGTTTTCCTTGTTGGACAAATCTTGCATGAGCTCTAGCAGCTGATCCATTTTTCCCTTCATTGTGTCAACCTCCTCTCTTAGTGCATGCTGATTTTGCTCCAAATTTTCCATGGTCCTCCGATGGTTAGCACGCGTCCCGTGGGGGTGTCGAAGAACGGGCTCTTGGGCCAATTGCTTTCTGGGCTTCCTGGCTATGATGAATTTCCTTCCTAGAGTTTTTTTGGGGAAATGATATGAGTGTTTTTTCTTTAAAATGCATGAAAATGCATGTATGCGATGTAGATGAAAAAACATGTTTCTTTCCATTTTGCTTTGAGAAGGAAGATTTATATGCAAAAATTATTTTCATGGATGCAAATGTTATGGCATGCAGAGGTGTGGTTAAAAGAGGTCAAGGCATAAGTTACCAAGGTAGGAACGTTCGATACTACCCCCCCCCCCCCCCCCCCCACACACATTCTCACATGTAGGTTCTAGATTTCAAAATGGTTCCTAGAGTCATTGATTTTATTTGAAAATATTGTTGCCATTGCAAATACTCGCAAGACAACAACGCTCTAAAAGATCTCCTCTAGGTGAGGTTTTCATGCCAACCCTACAAGACATAAGTCAGGAAGGTCAACACTACGCGACCATCGACTCTTGTTCTAAACGGAGGTTCTGAATAACATGTTTATAGGTTCTAGACTGGTTCAAAAAGGTCCCCGGAGTCATGGATCCTACAAGAAAGTATCGCTGCCATTGCAAATACTCGCAAGACAACAACGCCTCCAAGAGAATCTACTCTAGGCGGGGTTTTCATGCCAACCTTGCAAGACATATGTCAGGAAAGTCAACACTACGCAACCACCATCTTATCTTAAGTTTTCCACAAAGCTCGGGTATAGAGCTTCACTCATGCGACAACCCACAGTTGACATATATATGTGTGTGTGTGTGTGTGTGTGTGTGTGTGTGTGTGTGTGTGTGTGTGTGTGTGTGTGAATATAAAGCATAATGAAGCATAGATATAGAGGCGGGAGAAAAAATGAAGATAAAGACATAAGACAAAAACATGCAAGCAAACAAAAACACTTAACCTATGAGCTAACTAGGGTAGGCTTGACTCGCTAGTGAGAAACAGAAATCCCCAACGGAGTCGCCAGCTGTCGCGTCGCTAAAAAACGCTCGAGCGTACTAACGCTCGGAATAACTACGGAGTCGCCACCAAAGTTTTATTTTTAAAGGGAAACGTTGATAAAACCCTTTGCGATTTGGAAAAGATGGTCATCGCAACCATTAATGGGTTCGGGAGTCGATTATGCAAGGGGAAGGTATTAGCACCCCTCGCATCCGTTGTACCCAACGGGAACCTCCTAATTAGTTTAGGGTTAAAAAGTGTTTTATAGGATTGCTTGCTACGTTTTAATATTTCAAAGAAAAAAGGAAAAGGGAAAAAAAGGGTTTTTATTGGTGTGCTTGACAAGAGTTGGATCCTGCTCCTACGTATCTCCTGGTGCGATGGAGAATTCAAAGCTACGTAGTTCTTTGGTAGAAAATATTTGTTTGTTGGTTGATTTTAAAGAACAATGTTTTTGATCGTATTCTAGCGGTTAAACGTAGCTTGTATGCTCGCGCGTGGGAGGCTTAAGCGTTTGTTTGTATCGCGTTAGAATTGATAAAACATTGTCCGTTTGTTTGTATCACGTTAGAATTGATAAAACATTGTCCGCGGGGGGCCGAAAATTAATTTGGTGTGTTGAATTTGTTTTTTTTTTTTTTTATGTTTTTTGTATTTTGAAAATAGAATGACGATTGTCCGAACCACGAGACATACGTCAAGTGCTCGTGCAACCGGGGAGTGGAAGGACATACATCGGACCACTCCTTTTTTCATTCAAGTTTATTATCGAAAATTAATGATAAACTACAATTAAAAGCATTAACACTTGTTATATTTCTTTTTATCTTTGAATAAAAATGAGTTTCAGCCCCTTCAAAAAAAGTTCAACCCAGGTTCTGAACCTTCAGACGCAAAAACTTCGGACTCAGAACCTCAGATTCAGAATCTGCCTTCAGAAGCTGACCTTCAGAAGCACTGTTCAGAAGCTGACCTTCAGAAGCACTGTTCAGAAGCTGGCTTCAGAAGCACTGTTCAGAAGCTGACCTTCAGAAGCACTGTTCAGACTCTGGTTTCAGAAGCACTGTTCAGACTCTGGCTTCAGAAGCACTGTTCAGACTCTGGCTTCAGAAGCAGACTTCAGAAGCTGAACTTCAGAAGCTCACCTTCAGAAGCTGACTTCAGAAGCTCACCTTCAGAAGCTGATTTCAGACTCAGACTTCAGAAGCTGACCTTCAGAAGCTGAACTTCAGAAGCTGACTTCAGAAGCTCACCTTCAGAAGCTGATTTCAGATTCAGAGGTAAAACAATATGAAGAAAAATCATTTATGTTTTGGTAATTATTGTGATCTTTGTGATTTTTTTGGGGGTTTTGTATGATCTTTTTAGTGCAAAAATGAGTTAAAATGACTAAAATGAAGAGTAAAAATGCAGAAAAATATGCAGGAACAGCAGAACACAATTTCTGTGAACCAAATATAGCAGCAGCAGAAAAAACAGTTTCTGTGAACAACAGCAGAAAAAATGGTTTTTTTGGATTTTTGTATGATTTTTTCTCACTCAGTACTGAACCAAATACGCAAATATGAACATCACTGTAAAGCTTGCCATGAGTACTACATCCTAGTGGTCTTAGATCTACCAAAAGATGTCCTAGAACTAACTATATTTTGGCTTTAAGTCATGTTCATGAACTTATGGTAAAAAATGCATTATTTATGAAAAAAACTACATATCTCTAGACAACGCAAAAAAATAATAAATGGACAAGAGGACTTACAAACTCCTAGCAGGGTTGTGGATGCACGAAAATGAGAGGGTTTTTTGAGAGGTTGTGGTTTTTTTTTAAGGTGGAAGTGATGGAGAAGATGAACAGTAACAAAATGGTGTTTTGCTACTATTCTCCTCTCTTTG
Organism: Medicago ruthenica; assembly: GCA_018208015.1. Lineage (NCBI taxonomy): Eukaryota > Viridiplantae > Streptophyta > Magnoliopsida > Fabales > Fabaceae > Medicago > Medicago ruthenica. The sequence goes on from CM031376.1 coordinate 35,117,371, forward strand.
TGTGATGTTTCTTGTGATGTTTTTGTGTGATGTAATGATTTTGTTTGTGTGAGGTTTTGTGATGATGGCTTAGATAGTTTTTTTTTTATTTGTTGTGGTGGTTGTGGCTTTTGTTGTAGTGACTTGGGTGGTTTGTAAAGAAAAAAAATGACAGAGTTTTGTTATATGACTTTGATGTTTCTGGGGTTTTTGATTCTGCTCAAAATCCTCTCCTGCTTCTGATTTTCGTCCCTGTTATATAGGCTTTCTTGGAATTGAATGCTGGATTTTCTTTGGCAAGAGTTTGGTTAACATTTATGGAGGAAGTGATTGTGATCTTTCTTGAAGATTTTGTGGCTAGTTCTGGACAGGAAGTGATGAAAGAGGACAGGGAGAAAGGGGGCGCCACCTACAATCTGTAGTGCTTTTGGGGTTTTTTGAGTCTGACAGAGGATGAAAGAAAACGGGAAACAAGGGGGGCGCTGCAGTCTAGCTACAGTGAACAGTATTATAAAATGTTGAAAATAATTCTCTATTATTGATAGTAAAAGCTGTATATACATCTGACTTTGCAAAGCTAAAGAAACAACTAATTAAACTAATTAAGTAACTATCAACAAAGTTAACTAAGCTACTATCTAAAATGATTTACAAACTAAAAATACATATAATCTAACAAACAGTGACCCTTTCTTCCCCTTTTTTTTGCTTTATTATATATTTATTTTTTTGCAATTTTTGTTGGGATATAATTTGAACAATTGGTCATTGGACTTGGCTAAATTAATTGACTCAAATAAATTAAATTCATCTATGTCTTTTGTAAAAAAATAAATTAAAATATTATCACTCATTATACTTTTTTAAAAGACTTTTAATTTGTCCGGACAAAATTAGGGTACAACAACCTCTATTACACATTGTGATGAATTTTGAGGTCACTATCCAAGGACTATATTTAACTAAAGTGCCTAAGTGGCAGAAAGTTGCAAAATATAGTATTTCATGCTTAGCATAAATGCATGCCCTTGAGAAGTGTTTATTGGTATAGCTTACATTCTCCTGATCTATTTTTTTCACATTCACTACCATCATAGATATAGGACATAAACAATATGTGACCGAAAATTCACTACACATGACAAATACTATAACTTCAGTCTGTCTCAGAGATCTAACTTTTCTAGCCAAGCATGGTTTCAATTTCAAGTGCAACAAAAATAAACAACAAAATAAAATTCAAGCGAGGCATAATCCATGAGAATGCAATACTATCATATATTTTGTTGAATTATAATATTTAAGTAGAAAGAGCATATTGCATACTATTTGTTTAGTAATTAGTGAGCAAGAACTTGGCTAAGATTAAGATCCAAATGCAGCAAAGTAGTTTCAGCACATTAATTTGCTTTATAATATTGTTTCCAGGCCAAAACACCAACCCCCATATGAAAACTACCCAAAGGCAGTTCTCTTAACTTTCTACAATGATATGACTGAACCCTGCCTCCAGAGCCATTTCCTAACTACATTGTGCTTCTTGACTGCCACCGATTTGATTCCAATGCACTCCGAAAATTGGACTGATAATTGCTACCTGAATATGGAACCAAATTCAACATTTAATTGAACTCCAATAATCACATCAACCCAACTACAAGACACTACCACTACATAACTATGCAGATGATCGCACCCAATTCCACCAACAATGTGCACTAGTCTTAACCATAATGCACAATAATTTTCTATGAAGCTCCCCAAAAATACTGGACTTAATCCATATCACCGACTATCATACTTGATTTTCTTACTAATCACCACTCTTTTTTCGTGTTTTGACACAAATTGTTATTCTTAATGTATGGGATCGGCTATATCTCCTAATTCCGGGATTACTTGCCAACCAGAGATAGAGGGCATCGTGGTTCCATCAACGAAAATTAGTAATCACCACTAAATTTGTGACTCGATTACCATATTCACTAGTATAGAAATTGCTTCAATCAATGAGCATATCATCGTTCAATAGTTGATAACCAAGGATCATGCTAACCATAAATCATGTCAGCAACATAAGCTTCTTGGGCTACATAAAAGTTTTTTTCATCTTTAAAATAATAGACAAAAAATTCATGACTTTACTTTTTAAAATTCATATACTTCTAAAAGTAAACCACCATCCTTTTAGAGGCGTTAACAAAAACACATGTACTTAATTTTCTTGATACAATCTAAATATAAATAGGGGAAACTCTTAAATTAATTAACCCCAAAAAGCTTGTATAGAACAAAGTATGATTGCAATCAATTTCAATTATATGAGATTTTTAATATTGTGCCAAATTATTTTTGTGAAAACATCTATCTTAAAGTCTTTATCTTGTCATAATTATGTTAATCAACTAACATTCAATTGAACATACCTTTCCCCTTTTTGAATAGCCAATCACTATGAAGCAATTGATGTGTTCAATAGGTAACAGTTGATGTACATTCCAATTCTACACATCCGAAAATTGCATTAGAATTTAAATATGAAGAATTAGAGCAGCAAAAAGTATGATACTAGTGGAATTTGTGAAACTAACAGGGGATCACAAAACTCTATTAAAAATACTCATTGAGTACACCAATGAGGCAAATTCACCCTATACCCTAGTACCGATAGATAAGAGACAGTGTATCAAACCCACCAACACCAAAGAAGAAAAAAGGAGCACCACATACAATATTCCCCATGACTCAACAACAGCAATGTGTAATAGTCTAAAACAGGACTATGTATCACATAGCATGATTTCTTCCAATACATTTTGTTTTTCAAAAGAATTTTAAAAAAAATGGACTATAAGGAGTACTCTAACCCAAATACAAACTAAGTACTATAACACGAGGAATACAAAAATATCCTTTTTTTTAAGAAGCTAAACTAGCCCACCTAAATTAGCACCAGAGAGAATCTAACCTAAGACCTTGAGGAGGAGCATACTCCAAGCTCCCAGGCTAACACCACCAGGCCAACCCAAGTGGGTTTAATACAAAAATTTCCTAGACACGAACACTAATGATTTCTTCCAATACATGTAACACGACAAAATTCCAAAAGCTAGAACATGAACCTGCTGAGAGCATCACTTCAAACCAAACAGTGAATATGCCATACTATAACTTTGTGCCATTTCATGTATAGTGGATAACCATAAGTCATAATGCAAGAGTAATTACATGCTAGAAGCATATGCCACCAAATTTCTGAAGCGTCAAGAATTTGCCAATGCAATTTAAGACTTGTGATCATCATACAAGCAATGGCCACCCTTTTCATTTTCATATATATATGATAAGTTTGAACAAGGGCACATACCTACGGTTTATGTACACCACAGAAAAGCTGATCCCAATACACAAGAAGTGTATGGAGCAAAGGTTTAAAGAAATGGTAGAAAGAATATTACGATGTCTGCTTAAACTGAAATAAAACACTTGGGATCGTAAATGACCATCTTGTGAATCTTGTCTCTAACTTATCAAACCAGTTACAACCTTAATAAACTTTCGGAAACTATTTATAGCAATTTTTTTATAAATAATCATTTTTATTCAAAACAACTTGGTCCAGCATCACAAATGACCCCTCTCCCCACTTTTTAGGAATGATTGACGAGGAAACTCAATGACGCACTAGAGCTAGATGAGGGAAAAAAAATTACACCAAATTCAACCTACTAAAAACCTGTAAGACACCAAGTATTACAAAGCCCTTAAGCCACCTAATGTTAAACTAGAAAGTAACCAAAATTAAAGATACATTATCTTAACTATGATAGTAAAGAAAAGAAAAATATCATTACTCCAACACTAAGCTATGGTACTCCTAGACTAGCAAGATTCATGAACACCAAACTACATACGCTATCAACACCAAGAGTAGCACTGGAGAACAGCAAACTGCATCCTTCCATCCAATACCACTAGCAGCAACACGCATCATAAAAAACAGGTTACCACTTTCTGAAGTGCGTAACTATCAAGAGTGACAAACAATTGACCAAAATTGGAAGAAACCAAGAATTCCTTTGACTCCTCAGTGACACGCTCCCCCATGCTCCATTAATTTATGCATCACAATAATGACTTCATCAACCGTCATTATCAAAACATGAAAAAATCAGCCCAAAAGAATCTTGACAGCAGACCAGCGGCCATTATCCCACCCTTCTTTAGTATAACATCCCTCATGAAGATACAAGCAAAAAAAATTCCATGTTCAGGTTGTAGCAATAAGAGCTCCCAAACTAGAAATTTACATCACATGGCCAAATCAGCACATACCACTTGAAGCTAAGGACTTATATATTGAAACAATAACAGGCCAATACCTTGTCATAAACACAGCCCTACTTGAACGTTTATGTATTGTAGCCTTCCATTGGACACCAATTCATTCACTGCATGATAGTAGGTCAGTATGCGTGGATGATGTTCCCTTCATACTGCTACACCTTCCATCAACAAGCTAGGATTACCACACACCCTAATATACTCCAAATTCCAATACAGCAAAAAATCACAAATACTCCAAAAAAGATACGGTATCAATCAACCAATTATAGCATAACCAACAAATCACAAATACTCCTTCTAAATGTCCTTTGAAAAAAAGTTAATGCATATGTCGTTTGTTACCTCCCATGTTAACTATCAGAATTGACCTCTATTTTTTTTTTTTTGTGCAGGAGAATTGACCTCTAATTAGATTAAAATCCCAAGAACTTAGATGGATTCAAAGCCAGGGTGTGAGAGAGGGAACATTAGAAACCTATAACGTCAACAACCATCCATTTCCAAGTTCTGACTCTGGCTTCTTTAATTACTTAGCCCAACTGAATAAGTTTTGCTACAAATTGCATCTAGTTTCTACACAGTCAAATCGTCCATGTTACATTCCAAGAATATAGTAAAAGTACCATACTCTTCTAGTTCCCACTTTTTTTAAATAGTCTCTCAGTCAATTTCAAGCTGATATCATAGCACATACACATTGTTCAACTTAATCTCACCCTCACAATTCTAAATCTTTCTCATTTCAAAACTCTCAGAGCCTTAGGTATACCTCTGCATCAGAGCAAACTCCCACTCGAACACATCTTGCTCTTCTCAGCCTTCCACGACCTTTTTGATTCCACCAGATATTACCATTCAAGTACCGATAATAAAATCTAATGACTGATACATACCAAATATACCATAAAAAGAAAAAGTATGGGAAGATAAACAAATTTACTCAATAAATAAGGAGTTCATGCTAGTTTTAAATTTGCCAACAAAAAGGGAAGTTGTGACAATGTGATTAAGTTCCCAGGTACCTCAAAATTTCCATAAAAAAAGCTCACAGCTAGTTTTTATGTGTTGTTGGACTGCAAATATAACAACCTCAATAGACATGTAACTCCACATCTTTTTTTTCTTTCTAATATCACACGAATGAAACACCCAACTACGTCAAAAAAGTAGATGATTAACACAGCTGACAGGAATCTATGTCCATAACTGACAATAAGTATAGTGAGGATGAGTCAAATGTTAACCCAAAAATGATTTGTCTAAATGATCCAATTCCTTATATATGTTTTCTTCATTCTTCTGTAAAAGCATATTCAAGATTATCAATAGAACACACATACCTGAAATGATTTCCAGCCTTTCAAAAAGCTCCAATTATTTGGCCAACAATGAATTCAAAGAGTATATCAACAATTGTAGCCCTACAGAAAACTCAGATGGTACAAACACAAAAGGTTGAATCCTTACATTTTCCCTTCATGTGAAAACAATGGAAGAAAATGCAATGAAAAACACAAATGCTTCTTCCATCTAAATGGGGTCGACTACATGAACCATTTAAAACTCAGGATTTGCATTTTGTTTTTTAATAGAAACACAAAGAATGACCAATGAAGGAAAAAATCAATACAACTATATGAAGCAAATGGACTGCAGATTGGAAATAAAATATAACTACGTCAAAAATCAAAACAATCAACCATTCGTAACATTATAATAACAAAACGAACATGACAATACATGATTTTTAGTTAAAACTACAACATTCTCATCACAAAATGAACATAACTAAATCATGATTGTTAACAAAAAGAAATCATCTTAACTTTACTTTCTCTTACAATAGACCTCTAGCAATCATTTCACGTAGAAGTTTCTCTGCCATATCATTCTCATCATTTTTAAAAAGAGTGTGAATAATGGTTTCATAAGTTACAGCATCAGGAGTGCAACCATTGTCTTCCATTTTTTCCAGCAAGGTCATAGCTTCATCAAACAATCCCTCCAAACAAAGACCATTAATCATAATATTATATGTCCAGACTGTTACCTTATAGCCTTTATCCAAAAGAACTTGAAAAACATCTCGTGCATTCTGAAGTCGTCCCCCTTTGCATAGTCCATCAATAAGTATATTGTATGTGTACATATCTAGTTGAATGCCTTGGTCTTTAATTTTTTTTACCAATGCAATTGCCTTGTCAACTTGATGGTTTTTACATAAAGCATGTAAGAAGGAACTGTAAGTGATAATATTGGCAGGTTGACCTCTATCATGCATCTTATCAAGAAGCTCCCAAGCATGAGAAACCCTCCCAGATTTGCACAAACCATCAATGAGAGAATTGTAAGTTACCGTATTGGGAGAAATTCCTCGACAACGCATTTCATTAAAGAGACTCAAGGCTTCATTGACCATTTTAATCTTACAAAATCCATTAATCATGATAGTATAACTCTGAGCATTAGGAGCCACTCCCATTCGAGCAATAGTGCTTAAGACATGTTTGGCCTTATTCACTTCATTAACTAGGCAATACCCATCCATTAATGAATTGTATGTAACAATATCTAGTTTTATAATTCCTTTCATCATCATAGCCAACACATTTTTAGCTTCTTTCATCTTTCCTTCCTTACATAGAGCATCAACCAATATATTAAAAGTATACACGCTCGGGTTAGTGTTTTTCAATACCATTTGATGGAACAAACCAAATGCATCTTTCAATTGACCAACAATGCAAAATCCATAGATTAGAGAATTGAAAGTGACAACATCAGGAGAAATTCTCTTTGCAATCATTTCAGAATATAACTCATAAGCATCAATTACAAGTTTATCTTTACACAAACCATCAATGATTGTGTTGTACATTACCACATCGGTGTTGACCAATTTGCCATCAATCTTTCTCAACATTTGCAAGGCAGCTCTTGTTTCTCCCTTTTTACACAATCCATTGATCAAGGTCCCGTAGCTAACTTCATTCATGAAAAATCCATGTGCAACCACACGGTCATGAAAGTGAAGAGCATCCTTCACCTCACCGGTAAGACACAAACCTTTGATAAGAGTATTCAAGGTTATGGTGGTAGGATGATAACCTATCTTGAGAATCTTTCCGAACAGAGAAAATGCAAAATTGATTTCCCGTAGATGGCAGTAACAATTGATGATGATGCTGAGAGTAACAATACTTGGCACAATTCCGTTGAATTGCATTTGTCGAAAAAAGGAAATAACAGTGTTGTAATGGGTGTTAGTCTTAACAAGACAAGTTAAAATCTTGTTAAATTCAATAATGGATGGAGTATGATGCATATGTAGCATATGATGGAATGAGGAAATGACATTATCAACATCATCATCATGATTGGGATTGAATCTATGTGAAGAATGAATGTGAGAGGATAGGGTTGTGAAGTGCGAGTGTAAAAAGGGTAAAAAGGGAATAAGAAAAGATGGGTTAGAGAGACAGCTTAACTTTCTCATTCTTAAGGATGACATTTGATTGTTGCTTCAATGTGACGGCGGCGGCGATTTGTTCGGTTGAAGCTTGCGGCGCCAGAAAGAAGGAATCTCAAATGAGTGAGACAGGAAATTGACCCAAACGAGTTCTTTATTGCTAACTTCATTTCACCATTTTACAAATAATAAAAAAAACATGTTTAAAAAAAGATAATAATAAAAAAAAGAAAGAGATAATAATTTTATTAAACTATTTAGGTATTTTTATTAGGAGAAAACTCAGGTACAATATTCTAGCTATTGTTACTACGGTTCTCCAATCATAAAACGTCATATCAACTATTTTTCCATGTCACCTGTTCAAAAATTAACATTATATTGTGCAAAAAGAAACTTCTTTTCAGCGAATATCATCCTCTCAGCGCCCCTTTACCCATCGATGAACCAATCTTGTGACAAAGCAGCGATGGCGTGGCGGTTCTCGTCCAGACAACCCGCGACAGCAGGACGAGCTTAACATTTGTGCTTGAGACAGAGGAGTTCACATATTGTCTTTTGTTTTTCCCATTGTCTTTGTGTTTTTTTTTCCTTATTGCTTCCAAATTAGAAAAAGAAATTAATCTATACTAGTGTCTTTTAATTTGGAATTTTGGATTGTGTTAGGTCTTGAAAATTTTGCAAATTGTCGACTCTCGTCTCCTTGTCGAATATGTCTTATTGATATGAAAAGATTCTTAGATTTGGCTTAGCAACACGTGTGTCAGACAACGGCTCTGCCACCACATACAGCGCTCAACCACCACATTTAAACTGCACCGGTAGTCCATTTCTGATCAGGTGCGATCGGTATGTATGGAATCTATTCGATCCATTGATGATTTTATTGTGTAATTGATATATTTATAGTTGAATGAATTAGATGGATAATGGATCAGTGGATTAATTTGTCACCCCTACTCAAGTGTAACAAAAAACCAATTAATATAACATCTTTTGATAACTACAAACAAGGATTCAAAGGCTCTTTTTACTTCATATTTGACGAAGAATTAGAGGAAAAAGTTGCAGCTGACTACTAGATCAATTCTTACAACAAAAGTTCTAAGAGTGAACACAAGCGTGGTTGTGCAGTTCCATTTTCCTTTAGAGTTATTTCTCCTTGTTGTTTTTCTTTTTTACTTGCTTTTGGCCTTTTTTTAGGGTTTTAGTCCCCTGTGTACATATTCTTTTTAACAATATTATAGAGTGGACGACAGAGAATAATGGTTTTTTGAGGTCCTAATTGAGTTGACGACAGAGAATAATAGTTTTTTGATGTCCTAATTGAGTTGAGATGTTTAAGTCTCTTGATGTTTCAACTCTTTCTTAGCCTATAAAAAAACCAATTCAAAAATCTTAGCCTATAAAAAAAACCAATTCAAAAATCTTGAAAATTGTATAAAACCAAATTTGATTTGATATTTTCAAGTGTTTTTTTACGTAAAAATCGCTTGGGTCTTGTCATTTTTAATTATATTTTTAAAACTAAATAAAATCAACTTCAACAACATATTAATCAAACTCCTCCTCCTTAAAAAAAAACTCCCCTAAAAAAACATATAAATCAAACTCAAAATATTAAAAACAAAGAAAAAACTCAACATACATAGATTTTGACATTTGTTTTCTTATAATTAGCGTTCAAACGGTCACTTTATACCCGTATGTCCACTCTTTTTTATTGCACTAACACGTGTAAATTATAAACAATTTTTTTATGAAATTTTGGTTAAACTTATTTTAATTTTGATTAAAATTATAGGTATAGATAATAGATATTTTCCATTTTTATATTGTAACAAACTATAATTATTTTTTTCAATAATACCAACAATAACAAATATAATATCTTTCAAAAAAAATATAACAAATTTTAATTTTTTTGAAGACACCAACAAAATAACATTCTTATAGTCAAATTTGCTTAAGGGTATAATTGAAATAAGAAAAAGCCAGCCCAAAACACCATATTTTCTTTATATATAGTATAGATACTTAAATATGTCATTGATGCTTGTACTTTCACAATTTTTTTTTTCTCTGGTTTAAATCTCTGCACTTTGTAGAATAATTGTTATCGGCACCTCTAATCTAACATTAAAATTAAAAACAAAACCAACAGAGTGGCATCGTACTAACTCTGTTCATATCCACGCCATTTACACTTCTACACATAACCCTTTTGCTCTTCTGTTCTCTGCCTAAGTGTCGAGTAATAAACCTAACCTGAATAAACTTGCAATCTTATACTCTGTCCAACCATTGAAAACAAGTTGCTCCACACTGTTATAATTGGTTCATTATGCAAAACTAGTTAAAGAACATATTGGTAGCATCCTCCTCTAACTCTTCTAACTGACACAATAGTTAAATAAGTTCAACTCTAGTTCCCACTCTTTTATATAGTCTTTTATCCATTTTCTTACTAACATCATAACACAAACAATTGTTGAACTCAATCTTACTCTCACAATTCTAGCTCTACCTCTTTTCTAAACCTCTTCATCAATCTCAACTGAAACAGTCAGCTCCCACTCTACTACATCTTCCTTTTCTCTGCTCCCAATCCTCAGCCTTTCTCAACCTATTTAATTCCAATGTCCATCCATACCAACACTCAGACCGCTCATTTTTGCAGGGAATTACTTGTGCTCGTACTCGTTCTGGGTATTCTTAAGCCTAAAATCAAATCAACTAAGAGGTATTTGAAGCCTTCAAACAGGAAAGGTCATCAAAACATGTAAACTAGCCTGAAAGGTATCAAGCACAAACCCATCTAGATGCCAAATAGATGCGAAGTTCACAAACCTTCATCTTAACTCTTCAGCACATATCAATTCAAGAAGACTGGGGTGTAATTAAATCAAAGCGACGATGAAATTCGCAGCAGTTGATTTATATCTCACATTCTACAATTCAATTTAACAATATATTATAAGACATAAAGAAATAGTCATAAAGAAGGCTTGTTAATTAATAAGCTACTTCTTTTTGGTTTATTTTTTGAAACCTCAAAATAAAAAACTAATTCCCATTCCAATATTATTAAAGTTACATTCAGACTTTAAATTACATTCAGACTTGCTCGACTAACATAAAAAAATGAAGTGTCAACTCATCTACAAAGATAAAAACATGGTACTGCTATTACCTCTAAGCTTGTTGGTAACCTTTCAAAACACTCAAAGCCTTAAGTTAACCTCTTTGTCACTCTTACCTCTATTAACCAGCTGCCACTGTATTTAATCTTTCTGAGCCTTCTTCAGCATCTTTCTTGTTTAATAGGCAGCTGCACTTCAACATTAATAGGCAGCTGCACATTCTCACCATCATCATTATTATCAAGACCAACAGTGGTAGTTAGAAACTCATCATCAGATTCAATATCAACAAATTCAAATGGTTCCCTCTTGTTTCTTTCCTTGTTAACCTCATATTGGCCATCACATAAACCAAATCATTCATTTCCTGTTGATGTAACCGGTTCCTTTTTTTCTGTATGAAGAACCTTGAAAAACAAAACATAACCAAATTTAAAAACTATAAAGTATAAACTACACTAACATAGGAATGTAAAAAGTAAAAACTATAAAGAAACTCAATCTATTATATTCAATTACCATTTCAAATGCACTCCAATTACGTTCACATCCAGAAGAGCTACATGTCAAACTTAAAATACGAATAGCAAACCTCTTTAGCTCCGTTGTATAATCTCCATACATCTCCCACGATTGTCCAGGATGCATATTTGCCCTAGCTTGCTGTGCATACTCGGAACCAAAAAGAGGTCCTCTAGAAAAATGAAAGTCTGCAAGTTGCAAATTTATCTTGTCCCTCTCGGCAGCATCACTTACCAACTTTGATGTTACCAAAAACAAGCCATTTTTAATGTCAATATTATCACCCTTAAAATTAGGGCCAAAGTGAATTTGGGGATTAAGATAATATCCAGCTGCATGCAATGGCCTATGGAGTTGACCCTTCCAACGTTCATCAATTATTTTACATACAGGTTCATAACTACAATAAAAATAAATAACTATGAACTATCATACATAACAATATCAAACAGTACCAATTATCACATATATAATAATTAAAGTTTAAATAAGACAAAATTATGTAAAGTTGTAAACTTGCTATTTCTGAACATTGTTGAAGTTGTTTTGAATCTGTTTTTCGCAAGCATCCATCGCCTCATAAATGTAACCCATGGCGGGTTTTTCATTCGAATCCACTAAATGAAGCACATCCATTAGAGGAGCTGCAGTTTTGAGGCATACACAAATATTCTTCCCAAAACGTTGATCCAAGATACCGTGTGCCATTTTTTCCCCTCTTCTAAAGTTGCAAACCTACTAGACTTCCAATCATTCAAGTCAAACATATTGATCAGTGATGATTTGAGATCATTGAGACATCCAATAGTCAAATAAGCAGTGAAAAATCTTGTCATAGCAGGCCTAATCAAATCCCTCCCATTTGTGAACTTCCTCACCATGGTAATTAGCATGGTTCTAGAGTAAATATAAGTAGTGAACTTTCTTGCATTCTTTATAGTGACATTGTGAATAATCATCTCTTTTTCAAAATCCTCAAATATCAAATCGATACAATGGGCAGCACAAGGAGTCCAGAACAACTTCGCCCGCTTCAGCATCAACAATTCCCCATCAGCTTTGAAATTTACAGCATTATCGGTAACCACTTGGATCACATTATCCTCTCCTACGACATCAACATCATCATCTAACATCTTAAAAAATTTATCAGCTGTTTTAGAAATATCAGAAGTGTCCAATGAATATAGAAAAACTGTCTCGTTAGGACTGTTCACCATAAAGTTGCAACCCATTTTAGCATTAACATTTTTGCTTCATCAGACACTAGTGCACAAGGTTTAGAATGATCGCTAGTCCCCGCAAGATGATGCTTGAATCTATAAATTCCCCCAGAGATGATTTTTGGGCAAAAACTACATTTTACTTTTCTAGCATCACCATTAACATCTGTTCCATATTTCCACCCAATATCAGTCCTATTACCCCTAATATTTCTCCTCCCTCTTCCTCTAAATGAAACCGATGATGATCCACATGCACTTGCACTTGTGTTGCCTGCAAGTCCACCACCATTACCATTCTCGGAAGCCATGGATGTGAACCTAGAAAACAAAACATAACCACATTTAAATAATTAACTTTAACACTAAACTTTAACTACAAAAATCAGTTTGTAAATGACTATAAATGGTCACTACTCACTAGTAAATGACCATAATTCTTAAGTAAGCTTGAAAACAGAACAAAATCGTTCCATTTTCAATTCTAAGTTTCAGCAATATAATTATATAATGATAAGGAAATGTCGTCAGCAATCACAGAATCAAAGTATTTTGCAACTTTAAACTCTGTTCAGCAACTCTCAAAGTTTGAAATTTGTTCAGTATTCACTAAATCACACATCAAAAACAGAAAATCACACATTCACGATAGCAATCTATATAAATAAAAATAGAAATCAACATTCTAAGTAAAAATATATTCTAATGATCTAAAGGAATGGAAAAATAAAGCTTGAACTCTAAGTAGTAAGTTACTAAGTACGGTACCTTTTGAAGCTCTGTTTTTTGCTGAAATTTGAAAAGATGCCTTCCACCACCGCAACCCTAACCGGCGTCGCTATCTCCGACATCACAATCGCCGGCGTCGGAATCGGTTTTTAGAAGAAGGTTAGGGTTTCAGTTTGGAGAACTTTGATGAAGGAGAAGAGAAAAGAAACGTTTACGTTGTGATGTACGTTTTGAGAATGAGAAAAGAAGCGTCTGTTCATAACACTGTGTGATATTGGGCTGGGCTTCAAAAATGAATTGGATTTTAATTGAAAACCTGCCCAAAACCTAAAAAAACTGTTTTTTTAAAAGGTAAACTCTCAAACTCGTACGAGTTTACCCGATATTACCGTTTTCAAGCGGTGTTAACTCGGTCAACTTTCCGATTTTACCATAAACCGAGTTTACGTCCGAGTTTACACGATTTTAGTACCTAAAAACGTAAACTCGGACGAGTTTACGAGTTAACACTCGATTTGTGGAACATTGATTTCACCCATTCGACCTGAAATCACTGTGTATCCTAGATGGAGGAGTCGGCTATTTTGTTGTCGTACAAACATCATCCGTAACAGGATGACTATAAAGTCAATTGATGGGTATTAAACAAATCATGTTGAGGGAGTAATGTCTAAGGACCCACTATTGAACTGAACAAGGGTGACATACTATGCCTTGTGTTCAATATAGACATTAGGGCAAATGGGTAATAATGAACAAATCTTCGTCATTGAAAGGTTTCGTTAGATCACTTGACATTCTCGTCACTTGAATAGCAATGATGTGTTGCTAGATACTAATGAAAATGATGAAGACAATGAGGATATTATAATAGTAATTCTCTGTAGTCAAGAATCATCATGCTTTTAAAGAAAAGCTTGATAGTTCTTTTGAACAACTTGTCCAGGACATAACAATCAACCTCAATAGTCAAGAATAATCTTTTAGAAAGCATGATAATTCTTGACTAATAGGAGTCGCTGTTATAATATTCTCAATGTTTCCATCATTTTCATTAGTACAATCATAGGTAATCTCTTCATTATGCTTTATTTCAAAATCAACAAATCATGTGCTTTAAGGTTTGGGTGATATAGGCATCTCAACAATAGGCACACATTCTCTGATGTATAGTTGCTTAGACAAATGGATTGTGTTAGTGCTTTTCATAATAAAATGTGAAATGTTGTTTTGTTACTTTCAATATTAATAAAGAAAAGAACTAAAATGTTATTTTATTTTATTAAATTTTTAAGATAGAAAATTTGTTTAACTCCTTGGGGTTTCTTTAGGCTCAACCTTTAGAAACCTCTCACAGAAAGAAATTTTTTATCTGGTTCATATAGTTATGTTGTGAGTATTTTTCACGTAAAACATTATCACTACAAGAAATTTACAATATATCAATGGACACCTTTAGTGACCGAAAAAAAAGTGTTGCTATAGATAAAATATCGCAATTGAAATTCCAACCAACATTTGCTATGGGTAGGAAGGAAAAGGTGCTCAATTTTTCACAAAATATTGAGATACCTCATGTAACAGCCTAATTTTTAGTATTAGATTTATGTATTATTATTATTATTATTATTATTATTATTATTATTATTATTATTATTATTATTATATGTTTATTATATTTATTAAATGTTTATTTTGGTGATTTAGTGGATTTTGGGTGATTAAGGGTAGTTTGATAATTTTGCGGGTTAGTGACATTTTTGTAATATGTTAGAAGATAGAAATTTGAATTTAGAGAATGGTGGTGACTTAGTAAAAGGCGAGGTTTAAGTGAAGTAAAAGTGTAGAGAAATAATTATGTGATGAAATGTAACTAAGCTCATTAGAGTGAGTAACCCTAGCCGAATAGTATTTAAAGAGTAGTGTATGAGTTAGTGAACTAGGTTTAGCTCATTTCACAAAAATCACAAAGGAGGCTAGAGAGAGAATAGAGGAAAGGAAGAAACTTTAGAGAGGAAGAGAAGAGGACCTCAAGGGCACTAAGGAAAAAGAGAGAATTGAAGTTAGGAAGCTAATTTTGAAGAGAATTAAGGTAAGGGAGAAGATTATTTTCATCATATGGGTTGTTAATAAGCAATTGGGTAGTTAGGTGCTTTTAGTTTATGCTTAAATTCATGAACTTATGATTATGTGTGTTAAATTCATGTTCCTTTTTTATGACTAAATTAAGCATGTGATAAGTTGATGAATTCATGTTGTTGTTTTACCAAAAGTCGTGTTTGATTATGCTAAGTTGGTAACTTTGTGAATTTTGATGAATTTGATGAAGAACATGATGATTGATGATGATTATGCTTAATTAAGTTGAGTTTGAACATGGGTATGTGTTTAGTTGGTGAGTTCATGTGATTATGATGTTTGGGTTATATTGAAGTTGTTGTTGTTGTTGTTTATGAGAATTTGGATTAAATTGGTAAAAATGAATAAGTTGTTGATGAAATGATTTACGTTGATTCTTGCTAGTTGAATTAAGTGATTTTGATTATGTTAAGTTGAAATGAAAGTTGGAATTGTTGTTGTTAAGTCATGTTTGGCTAAATAAGCTGTTTTGGAAAGAAATGGGTTTTTGAGTCGAACTTTAAATTAAGTTGGTTAAATTGGAAATAAGTGATTAAGGATAAGTTGTTTAAGCTAACTTGATGTTTAATTAACTGGAATAAAATGGTTTAAGGTTTTGAAATGATTTTGGTGCGAATTGGATCGAAAAATGATGTTAAAAACGGTGTTTTCGCAAAAAACACGAAAATTGGAAGTTTGTTGTCCTGTCAGGACCACACAACCGTGCGCCCCTGTGGCACGGACCGTGCAGTTGGTTCGACATTGGGACGCACGACCATGCACCCATGTGGCACGACCGTGCGCCCCTGCTGGGTGGGAAAACTCCTATTTTTTGACTTTTTGAGGTATTCAATGCACTTGAATGGTTTCCAAGCCCTTAAACTTGATTAATAGGTGCTTAATGATGATGTAATTGATGGATTAACTTGGACTTAAGTATAAGAAAGTTTAAGAGTTAATTGGTTAAGAGACGGACTTAAGAATTGTCTTAACATGAGTTATGAATGACGTTGAATGATTTAAGAATGATGATTAGTTATTAGGTTAGAGTAACCTTGATTGATTGGATGCATATTTTGAATTATGTGCTTGAAGTTTAAATGAAGGTGTAATGTTATGATGTAATAGCATGTTTGCGATTGCGGAGGCGTTGACGGCGATGGCCCACTCACCAGCTCAAGCGAATGTCGCGGCCCACGTTCATCAAAACCATTAGGGAGGAGCCGACGAGTTACGTTTAGACCGATTCTTGAGGAATCAGCCGCCGAAGTTTGAGGGGAGGCACGATCCAGATGGAGCTCAGTCATGGTTGAAGGGGATTGAGTGCATTTTCAGAGCTATGGTCGCGAATGATGCACAAAAGGTGCAGTTGGCTACGAATATGCTTGCTGAGGAAGCAGAGTTTTGGTGGTTGAATGCCAAGCAAAGGATAGAGGCTAGTGGAGTGGAGATCTCTTGGGGGGTCTTCAAAGAGGAGTTTCTTGGGAAATATTTTCCGAAAGATGTCAGAAGCAAGAAGGAGATAGAGTTTTTGGAGCTTAAGCAAGGGAACATGTATGTTGCAGATTATGCGGTGAAATTTGAGAGCCTTTCTCGTTTATGTCCGCATTATAATGCTTTTAGAGCGGAGGCGTTGAAGTGCATTAAGTTTGAGAGTGGTCTTCGTCCTGAGATCAAGATGTTCATTGGTTATCAGGAGATTATAGTGTTTTCTACCTTGGTGAACAAGTATCGTATTTTTGATGAAGACAACAGAGCGCAGTCAAGCTACTATAAGAGTCTTGGTGAGAAGAAAGGAAAAGGAAATGACCGTGGAAAACCTTATGGAGGAGACAAGGGGAAGAAGAGTGCTAGTGGTGGAGGTGACTTGAGGTGCTACAAGTGTGGAGGACATGGACATAAGGCATCTGATTGCAAGAGTGCTACTGTGGTTTGCTACAAGTGCGGTAAAGCTGGACACCGTGCTTTTGAATGTAAGAATAAGGAGATTGTTTGCTTCAACTGTGGAGAGGTGGGTCACATTAGTACCAAGTGTACCAACGAAGAAAGAGAAAGCTAGTGGGAAAGTTTTTTCATTGAGTATGGAGGAGGGAGCGGAGCCAGATAACCTGATCAGAGGTATATGTTTTGTTAACAACACTATTTTGCTTGATGTTGTTGAACAAAGGTAACCTGAAATTCTGGCCAGGCAATAAACAGAGATAACAGGTTCTGAACCAAACAGGTTCTGAACAACACACAGGACACAATAATTTGCAAGACAGAGCACAACCACAAACACACACAGGCAGCAAATTAAAGTGCAGGAAAGTAAAAAGGCACAGAGGTTTGTTAACCCAGTTCGGAGTAAACACCTCCTACTCTGGGGGATACCAATCCAGGAAGGAATTCCACTATAGGAATTAATCCTTATGACTCAAGACACTGACTCCCAGTTCCCAGCCTAAGCAATTATCTTCCTCCTAGTCTTGAATTCTACCCAACACGTTGAGTATTAGAAAACCTCTAACTTCCTATTCAAGCAACTGCAACCCAGCTACTTGAACTACCCTTTGAACTTAATCCAGTTCTGAAACAAACTACCCTGTTTTTGAATACACCTTCAAAGACAAAACTTCATTCGTACCTAAAGGCTTAGAATGAATTACAACTCAATAACAATCCTAAACCAATTCAAAACATATGAGTGGTGCACAAAACAAAGCTTAAAAGCTTAAAACTCTAAGACTCTTTTCTCTGAATAATAACTCTAAAAAACGTATATCTTGAACGGCAGCAATACTCCTCCTTTTATAACCTTCAGCAAAGCTCTTAATTATGCTCACAATCTTCTGAGTTAGATTTGTTTCTGAATTATGAGTAATTAAATAAGGAAACAAATAAACCAGGAATGTATCTTTTAAAGATTCTGCAGAAATAATACGAGCTTCATAATTTAATACCAAATCTTCATTAAATCTTCTCCAATTCAACAGCAATCTGGAAGCAATAATTCTGGAACAAATCCTTGTCAAATTTTGAAAAGATTCGCATAAAAATAACTTGAAAAATATCAGCTTCTGATGAAGTCAACAAAAGTCAACGCGTCCATCAGAACCTGAATTCAGCTTCTGAACAGCTACAGTGCTTCTGATGAGGCATTCAGCTTCTGATGTCATTTTGAGCTTCTGAACAGCTTCAAATGAAATTTCTTGCAACTGAAGACTTGTTATAAATATGGAGATGCTTCCAAACCACACTTTGGTTTTGCCAAAACATGCAGCCAATCACCAAAAGACTCAACAATCTCCCCCTTTGGCAAATTTTTGGCTAAAACCAATGTTCATACACCCAAGTTCTTCAATCTCCCATCAAATTTACTTAGCAAGGAAGAACTCTACAGTAATACATCATAGCAATCAGTTTAGGCAGCGGATTTAGCTATGTTAAACAACAGCTTCAGCTTCTGAGCTCCTGAAGCACACAAAATCTACTGATCAACTACTGATCATCACACACACTCCCCTTTGAAGCTTCACATACACATAAACAAACACTCCAGCTTCACAACACTCCCCTTGCAACTCAGCTTCTTATACAAACTCCCCCTTACTACTGAACTACAGAGAAAAATGGTATCAGAGCACACTTTAGGAGCTGAACACAATTGTACTTCAGGACCACACTTCAGGACCACATCATCACTCAGGTATATAACAATCTTGTACTCCCCCTGAGACACATATTCCCCCTTGATCATGTCTGAACATATCTTGTTGCAACTAGTCAGCTTCTGAATCAATAACACACATTTTGAACACCTCTTGTTGTCTGAGTTTAAACATAGATTTTTCTCCCCCTTTTTAGCCACAAAATTATGACAAACTTCAGACTTCAAATAGGGATTAAAATCAGAACAAGTAACACAGATCTTAGAAACAACTTCAGACTCAGATTTAGATTCAGGATCACACTTAGCACAGGCACAACTGGCAGGTACTCTAACTTCCTCACATCCAGTTTGCAGTAATTGCTATAAGTCTTCATGTAAGCATACTCCTAACTTGCTTCTCAGATTCTCAAACTGTTTAGCATCCAAGGCTTTTGTGAATATGTCAGCAACTTGTTCTTCAGTAGCTACATGTTCCAGCTGAATGACTTTATCCTCCACAAGGTTTCTGATAAAATGATGTCTGATGTCTATGTGTTTGGTTCTGCTGTGCTGAATTGGATTCTTAGAGATGTTGATGGCACTCAAATTGTCACAAAACAAGTCATAGTTCCTTGTTCAATGTTGTACTCCTCCAGCATTTGTTTCATCCACACCAGTTGTGAGCAACTACTCCCAGCAGCAATGTACTCAGCTTCAGCAGTTGACAATGAAACACAGTTTTGTTTCTTGCTGAACCAAGAAATTAAATTATTTCCCAAAAAGAAACAACCTCCTGATGTGCTCTTCCTGTCATCAGCACTTCCAGCCCAGTCAGCATCACAATAACCCATCAGTTCAGAACTAGAACTGTGTGAATACATGATTCCATAGTCACTTGTGCTATTCACATACTTCAGGATCCTTTTAACTTGTGTCAGATGACTCATTTTAGGATCAGCTTGATATCTTGCACATACTCCAACAGCAAAAGTAATGTCTGGTCTGCTTGCAGTCAAGTACAATAGGCTCCCTATCATGCTTCTGTACTGACTTTGATCAACTGATACTCCTTGTTCATCTTTGGTTAGCTTCAGATGAGTAGCAGCTGGTGTTCTCTTATGAGCAGCAGATTCCATACCAAATTTCTTCACTATGTTCTTGGCATATTTACTTTGAGAAATGAAGATTGTATCTTCCATTTGTTTGACTTGTAACCCAAGAAAATAAGTAAGTTCACCAACTAAGCTCATTTCAAATTCTGATTGCATTTGCTGAACAAACAGTTTGACCATCTTCTGAGACATCCCTCCAAACACTATATCATCCACATAAATCTGAGCAATCATCAGACTCCCATTTTCATCTTTCACAAACAGAGTCTTATCAGAACCTCCTTTTCTGTAACCTTGAGCCACAAGAAACTGAGTCAGCCTTTCATACCATGCTCTTGGTGCTTGCTTCAGTCCATATAAGGCTTTCTTTAACTTGTACACATGATCTGGAAACTGATTATCCACAAAACCCTTAGGTTGTTCTACATAAACTTCTTCTTGCAGATATCCATTCAAAAATGCACTCTTCACATCCATCTGAAACAATTTGAACTTGAGAATGCAGGATACACCCAACAGTAGTCTTATGGACTCTAGTCTGGCCACAGGTGCAAAGGTTTCATCAAAATCCAATCCCTCTACTTGAGTATAGCCCTGAGCAACCAACCTAGCCTTGTTTCTGACCACAGTACCATTTTCATCTGTTTTATTCTTGAATATCCACTTAGTGCCAATCACATTCAGACCTTCAGGTCTTGGAACCAGATCCCACACTTCACTCCTCTTGAATTGATTCAACTCATCTTGCATTGCTTCAATCCAAAATTCATCAGTTAGGGCTTCTTTCACATTTTTAGGTTCAAACTTTGACACAAAGCATGAATCAGTAGCAGCAGCATCTGATCTCCTGGTTCTGACACCTTGATCTAAGCTTCCAATGATTAAATCTTTAGGATGATCCTTCTGAACTCTAATTGATGGCCCTTTACCATTTGGAACTTGATCTGGTTGATCTTCTGCTTCTTCAGACTCTGAATGCTTTTCTGCTTCTGAAGTTTGTTCTTCTGAGGCTTCAGGCTCTGGAACAACTTCAGGCTCACCTCTATCTTTCTCAGCAGACAGGTCATCAATTACCACATTAATAGATTCCATCACAACCTTGGTTCTGGAATTAAACACCCTATAAGCTCTGCTGTTTACTGAATAACCCAGGAATATGCCTTCATCAGACTTAGGATCCAGCTTTCTCCTATTTTCTCTATCAGTCAAAATATAGCATCTGCTCCCAAAGACATGGAAATATTTGACTGTAGGCTTCCTCCCTTTCCACAGTTCATACAATGTAGATGCTGTTCCCTTCTTCAGAGTGACTCTATTATGGATATAACATGCAGTGTTCATAGCTTCAGCCCAAAACATATATGGCAGCTTCTTAGCATGCAACATGACCCTTGCACATTCTGCTAATGTCCTATTCTTCCTCTCAACTACACCATTTTGCTGAGGTGTGATAGGTGCAGAAAACTCATGCTTTATACCTTCAGAAGCACAGAATTCTGAGAAACTCTTGTTTTCAAATTCTTTGCCATGGTCACTTCTGATTCTGACAATACCACAGTCTTTTTCTCTTTGTAATTGAATGCACAAGTCTTTAAATACTTCAAAAGTATCAGACTTTTCTCTAACAAAACTGATCCATGTATTGAGTAGTCATCTACCATTACAAAAGCATATCTTTTTCCTCCAATACTTTCTACTTGCATAGGCCCCATTAAATCCATATGAACAAGTTCTAGTACTTTGGTAGTTACCTGGTGAACTAATCTGGGATGAGACTTTCTTGTTTGTTTACCAATCTGACAATCACCACAAACACTGTCCTCATTGATCTTCAGATTAGGTACACCTCTGATAGCTTCAGTACTTAGGATTTTTTTCATGCCTTTCAGATGCAGATGTCCCAACTTCTGGTGCCAGAGTTTGACTTCCTCTTCTGAGCTCATAAGACAAGAAGTCAGACATCTTTCTTCTTCAGAAACCCTTAAATAGCAGTTATCTTTGGATCTGCAGCCCCTCATCTGAATCTTATCATTCTGATCAGTAACAATGCACTCTTGCTTGTTGAAATTAACCTTTAAGTCTTGATCACAAAGTTGGCTAATGCTGATCAGATTAGAGGTTAAACCCTTCACTAATAGCACATCATTCAGTCTAGGTAAGCCTTCACAGTTTAAATCACCAATACCCAGGATCTCTCCTTTTGCTCCATCTCCAAATGTCACATAGCTTCTGGAATATTGTCTGATATTGCTAAGTAGCTTCTTTACACCAGTCATGTGCCTTGAACACCCACTATCAAAATACCAGTCTTCTTTAGAGGTGGCTCTCAATGAAGTATGAGCAATCAGGCCTACATTCTGAACCTTAGGTTTCCACACCTTCTGAACACTGTGTCTGGGTGCAGTTGGTTGCACTCTTCTATATTGAAAGTGTTCAGGATAACCATACAGTTTAAAGCAAAAAGGTTTGATATGTCCCTTCTTACCACAATAATGACAGGTCCAAGTATGCTTCCTCCTTCTTCTGTTGTACTTCTGGGGTTGCATCTGAAATGTTCCAATCATAGAATCATGTGTCTGAGTAGCTGGAACAAACTGTTTAACTGGATTTTTCTGCTTGAGATTCAGACTCTCATCAACAAATCCTAAACCAGTTTTTCCTTGTTTCTGACTTTCTAAAATTTCCTCCAACACATCAGTAGCAGTATTCATCATTCTAACCTGCTTTTTCATATGCTCAAGTTGGGAATTTAGCTGGTTCACTTCTTCTTTTAATTCAGAATTCTGCACAAGAAGTCTTCCTTTTTCAGCCTCCAGTTGAAAAATAGTTTCCTTCTGATCCAGAACTTCCTTGCACACATTTGCACTTCTAATGTACAACTTTCTGTAAGTGTCAGCCAGTTCATCATAAGAGAGTTTTTCAGCTCTGGTTTCAGACACTAGTGAACCTTCAGAATCAGAGTCAGACACAGACAAGGTTTCAGTCTCTAAGTACTCTTGAGACTTTGTAAGAACTTCTGATTTCTGAGACTGCAGCTTAACCATCAGACTTGTGTCACCCTTAGCAGATTCATTCTCAAAATCTTCTTCTGAATCTTCATCAGACCAGGACACAGCTAGCCTTTTCTTCTGCTTCTTAAGAAAAGTAGGACATTCAGATTTGATGTGACCATAACCTTCACATTCAAAGCACTGCACACCTTTGGCTTGGTTACTTTTCTCTTCAGGCTTGGTCTTTTTCTCATCAGTTTGTTGCTTCTTGAATCTGAAATTCTGACCTTTTGTCTTGGATTTTCTGTCAACCTTCTTCAGAATTCTGTTGAATTGTTTTCCAAGGAACACAAGAGCTTCTGATAAATCATCCTCATCAAACTCTTGTTGATCATCAGCTTCAGAATTCACACTAAAAGCTACACCTTTTCCTTTCTTCTCAGTCTGTTTACAAAAGGCAGTTTCAAAATTGAGTAGTGACCCAATCAGCTCCTCAACCTTCATAGCAGAAATATCATGAGCCTCCTCAATTGCAGTGACCTTCATATCAAACCTTCTGGGCAGGGACCTGAGGATTTTTCTGACTAACTTCTCATCAGACATCTTTTCACCAAGAGAGTCAAAGGAATTGGCCATATCCAGAACATTCATGTAAAAATCCTGAATGGATTCATCCTCCTTCATCTTCAGGTTCTCAAACTTGGTGGTCAGCAACTGTAATCTGGACATCTTCACTTTAGAAGTTCCTTCATGAGTTGTCTTTAAGATTTCCCAGGCCTCCTTTGCAACAGTGCATTGTTTGATAAGTCTGAACATGTTCTGATCAACACCATTAAAGATAGCATTCAAAGCTTTAGAATTTCCCAGTGACAGATCATCTTCAGCTTTGGTCCATTCCTCCTCAGGCTTCAGAACCTCAGTCTCGTTACCATCTTTGTCTGTATACACAGGATGATCCCAGCCTTTAATCACAGCTTTCCAAGTCCTGCTGTCAATAGACTTTAGAAAAGCACACATCCTTGACTTCCAATACTCATAGTTTGTGCCATCTAGTAGGGGTGGTCTATTGACATATCCTCCTTCTCTATCCATGCTTACCAGAAATTAAGTCCTCTGGATCTCACCCAAAATACAGGCAGGGTGCCTGCTCTGATGCCAATTGAAATTCTGGCCAGGCAATAAACAGAGATAACAGGTTCTGAACCAAACAGGTTCTGAACAACACACAGGACACAATAATTTGCAAGACAGAGCACAACCACAAACACACACAGGCAGCAAATTAAAGTGCAGGAAAGTAAAAAGGCACAGAGGTTTGTTAACCCAGTTCGGAGTAAACACCTCCTACTCTGGGGGATACCAATCCAGGAAGGAATTCCACTATAGGAATTAATCCTTATGACTCAAGACACTGACTCCCAGTTCCCAGCCTAAGCAATTATCTTCCTCCTAGTCTTGAATTCTACCCAACACGTTGAGTATTAGAAAACCTCTAACTTCCTATTCAAGCAACTGCAACCCAGCTACTTGAACTACCCTTTGAACTTAACCCAGTTCTGAAACAAACTACCCTGTTTTTGAATACACCTTCAAAGACAAAACTTCATTCGTACCTAAAGGCTTAGAATGAATTACAACTCAATAACAATCCTAAACCAACTCAAAACATATGAGTGGTGCACAAAACAAAGCTTAAAAGCTTAAAACTCTAAGACTCTTTTCTCTGAATAATAACTCTAAAAAACGTATATCTTGAATGGCAGCAATACTCCTCCTTTTATAACCTTCAGCAAAGCTCTTAATTATGCTCACAATCTTCTGAGTTAGATTTGTTTCTGAATTATGAGTAATTAAATAAGGAAACAAATAAACCAGGAATGTATCTTTTAAAGATTCTGCAGAAATAATACGAGCTTCATAATTTAATACCAAATCTTCATTAAATCTTCTCCAATTCAACAGCAATCTGGAAGCAATAATTCTGGAACAAATCCTTGTCAAATTTTGCAAAGATTCGCATAAAAATAACTTGAAAAATATCAGCTTCTGATGAAGTCAACAAAAGTCAACGCGTCCATCAGAACCTGAATTCAGCTTCTGAACAGCTACAGTGCTTCTGATGAGGCATTCAGCTTCTGATGTCATTTTGAGCTTCTGAACAGCTTCAAATGAAATTTCTTGCAACTGAAGACTTGTTATAAATATGGAGATGCTTCCAAACCACACTTTGGTTTTGCCAAAACATGCAGCCAATCACCAAAAGACTCAACAATCTCCCCCTTTGGCAAATTTTTGGCTAAAACCAATGTTCATACACCCAAGTTCTTCAATCTCCCATCAAATTTACTTAGCAAGGAAGAACTCTACAGTAATACATCATAGCAATCAGTTTAGGCAGCGGATTTAGCTATGTTAAACAACAGCTTCAGCTTCTGAGCTCCTGAAGCACACAAAATCTACTGATCAACTACTGATCATCACACACACTCCCCTTTGAAGCTTCACATACACATAAACAAACACTCCAGCTTCACAACACTCCCCTTGCAACTCAGCTTCTTATACAAACTCCCCCTTACTACTGAACTACAGAGAAAAATGGTATCAGAGCACACTTTAGGAGCTGAACACAATTGTACTTCAGGACCACATCATCACTCAGGTATATAACAATCTTGTACTCCCCCTGAGACACATATTCCCCCTTGATCATGTCTGAACATATCTTGTTGCAACTAGTCAGCTTCTGAATCAATAACACACATTTTGAACACCTCTTGTTGTCTGAGTTTAAACATAGATTTTTCTCCCCCTTTTTAGCCACAAAATTATGACAAACTTCAGACTTCAAATAGGGATTAAAATCAGAACAAGTAACACAGATCTTAGAAACAACTTCAGACTCAGATTTAGATTCAGGATCACACTTAGCACAGGCACAACTGGCAGGTACTCTAACTTCCTTACATCCAGTTTGCAGTAATTGCTATAAGTCTTCATGTAAGCATACTCCTAACTTGCTTCTCAGATTCTCAAACTGTTTAGCATCCAAGGCTTTTGTGAATATGTCAGCAACTTGTTCTTCAGTAGCTACATGTTCCAGCTGAATGACTTTATCCTCCACAAGGTTTCTGATAAAATGATGTCTGATGTCTATGTGTTTGGTTCTGCTGTGCTGAATTGGATTCTTAGAGATGTTGATGGCACTCAAATTGTCACAAAACAAGTCATAGTTCCTTGTTCAATGTTGTACTCCTCCAGCATTTGTTTCATCCACACCAGTTGTGAGCAACTACTCCCAGCAGCAATGTACTCAGCTTCAGCAGTTGACAATGAAACACAGTTTTGTTTCTTGCTGAACCAAGAAATTAAATTATTTCCCAAAAAGAAACAACCTCCTGATGTGCTCTTCCTGTCATCAGCACTTCCAGCCCAGTCAGCATCACAATAACCCATCAGTTCAGAACTAGAACTGTGTGAATACATGATTCCATAGTCACTTGTGCTATTCACATACTTCAGGATCCTTTTAACTTGTGTCAGATGACTCATTTTAGGATCAGCTTGATATCTTGCACATACTCCAACAGCAAAAGTAATGTCTGGTCTGCTTGCAGTCAAGTACAATAGGCTCCCTATCATGCTTCTGTACTGACTTTGATCAACTGATACTCCTTGTTCATCTTTGGTTAGCTTCAGATGAGTAGCAGCTGGTGTTCTCTTATGAGCAGCAGATTCCATACCAAATTTCTTCACTATGTTCTTGGCATATTTACTTTGAGAAATGAAGATTGTATCTTCCATTTGTTTGACTTGTAACCCAAGAAAATAAGTAAGTTCACCAACTAAGCTCATTTCAAATTCTGATTGCATTTGCTGAACAAACAGTTTGACCATCTTCTGAGACATCCCTCCAAACACTATATCATCCACATAAATCTGAGCAATCATCAGACTCCCATTTTCATCTTTCACAAACAGAGTCTTATCAGAACCTCCTTTTCTGTAACCTTGAGCCACAAGAAACTGAGTCAGCCTTTCATACCATGCTCTTGGTGCTTGCTTCAGTCCATATAAGGCTTTCTTTAACTTGTACACATGATCTGGAAACTGATTATCCACAAAACCCTTAGGTTGTTCTACATAAACTTCTTCTTGCAGATATCCATTCAAAAATGCACTCTTCACATCCATCTGAAACAATTTGAACTTGAGAATGCAGGATACACCCAACAGTAGTCTTATGGACTCTAGTCTGGCCACAGGTGCAAAGGTTTCATCAAAATCCAATCCCTCTACTTGAGTATAGCCCTGAGCAACCAACCTAGCCTTGTTTCTGACCACAGTACCATTTTCATCTGTTTTATTCTTGAATATCCACTTAGTGCCAATCACATTCAGACCTTCAGGTCTTGGAACCAGATCCCACACTTCACTCCTCTTGAATTGATTCAACTCATCTTGCATTGCTTCAATCCAAAATTCATCAGTTAGGGCTTCTTTCACATTTTTAGGTTCAAACTTTGACACAAAGCATGAATCAGTAGCAGCAGCATCTGATCTCCTGGTTCTGACACCTTGATCTAAGCTTCCAATGATTAAATCTTTAGGATGATCCTTCTGAACTCTAATTGATGGCCCTTTACCATTTGGAACTTGATCTGGTTGATCTTCTGCTTCTTCAGACTCTGAATGCTTTTCTGCTTCTGAAGTTTGTTCTTCTGAGGCTTCAGGCTCTGGAACAACTTCAGGCTCACCTCTATCTTTCTCAGCAGACAGGTCATCAATTACCACATTAATAGATTCCATCACAACCTTGGTTCTGGAATTAAACACCCTATAAGCTCTGCTGTTTACTGAATAACCCAGGAATATGCCTTCATCAGACTTAGGATCCAGCTTTCTCCTATTTTCTCTATCAGTCAAAATATAGCATCTGCTCCCAAAGACATGGAAATATTTGACTGTAGGCTTCCTCCCTTTCCACAGTTCATACAATGTAGATGCTGTTCCCTTCTTCAGAGTGACTCTATTATGGATATAACATGCAGTGTTCATAGCTTCAGCCCAAAACATATATGGCAGCTTCTTAGCATGCAACATGACCCTTGCACATTCTGCTAATGTCCTATTCTTCCTCTCAACTACACCATTTTGCTGAGGTGTGATAGGTGCAGAAAACTCATGCTTTATACCTTCAGAAGCACAGAATTCTGAGAAACTCTTGTTTTCAAATTCTTTGCCATGGTCACTTCTGATTCTGACAATACCACAGTCTTTTTCTCTTTGTAATTGAATGCACAAGTCTTTAAATACTTCAAAAGTATCAGACTTTTCTCTAACAAAACTGATCCATGTATATCTTGAGTAGTCATCTACCATTACAAAAGCATATCTTTTTCCTCCAATACTTTCTACTTGCATAGGCCCCATTAAATCCATATGAACAAGTTCTAGTACTTTGGTAGTTACCTGGTGAACTAATCTGGGATGAGACTTTCTTGTTTGTTTACCAATCTGACAATCACCACAAACACTGTCCTCATTGATCTTCAGATTAGGTACACCTCTGATAGCTTCAGTACTTAGGATTTTTTTCATGCCTTTCAGATGCAGATGTCCCAACTTCTGGTGCCAGAGTTTGACTTCCTCTTCTGAGCTCATAAGACAAGAAGTCAGACATCTTTCTTCTTCAGAAACCCTTAAATAGCAGTTATCTTTGGATCTGCAGCCCCTCATCTGAATCTTATCATTCTGATCAGTAACAATGCACTCTTGCTTGTTGAAATTAACCTTTAAGTCTTGATCACAAAGTTGGCTAATGCTGATCAGATTAGAGGTTAAACCCTTCACTAATAGCACATCATTCAGTCTAGGTAAGCCTTCACAGTTTAAATCACCAATACCCAGGATCTCTCCTTTTGCTCCATCTCCAAATGTCACATAGCTTCTGGAATATTGTCTGATATTGCTAAGTAGCTTCTTTACACCAGTCATGTGCCTTGAACACCCACTATCAAAATACCAGTCTTCTTTAGAGGTGGCTCTCAATGAAGTATGAGCAATCAGGCCTACATTCTGAACCTTAGGTTTCCACACCTTCTGAACACTGTGTCTGGGTGCAGTTGGTTGCACTCTTCTATATTGAAAGTGTTCAGGATAACCATACAGTTTAAAGCAAAAAGGTTTGATATGTCCCTTCTTACCACAATAATGACAGGTCCAAGTATGCTTCCTCCTTCTTCTGTTGTACTTCTGGGGTTGCATCTGAAATGTTCCAATCATAGAATCATGTGTCTGAGTAGCTGGAACAAACTATTTAACTGGATTTTTCTGCTTGAGATTCAGACTCTCATCAACAAATCCTAAACCAGTTTTTCCTTGTTTCTGACTTTCTAAAATTTCCTCCAACACATCAGTAGCAGTATTCATCATTCTAACCTGCTTTTTCATATGCTCAAGTTGGGAATTTAGCTGGTTCACTTCTTCTTTTAATTCAGAATTCTGCACAAGAAGTCTTCCTTTTTCAGCCTCCAGTTGAAAAATAGTTTCCTTCTGATCCAGAACTTCCTTGCACACATCTGCACTTCTAATGTACAACTTTCTGTAAGTGTCAGCCAGTTCATCATAAGAGAGTTTTTCAGCTCTGGTTTCAGACACTAGTGAACCTTCAGAATCAGAGTCAGACACAGACAAGGTTTCAGTCTCTAAGTACTCTTGAGACTTTGTAAGAACTTCTGATTTCTGAGACTGCAGCTTAACCATCAGACTTGTGTCACCCTTAGCAGATTCATTCTCAAAATCTTCTTCTGAATCTTCATCAGACCAGGACACAGCTAGCCTTTTCTTCTGCTTCTTAAGAAAAGTAGGACATTCAGATTTGATGTGACCATAACCTTCACATTCAAAGCACTGCACACCTTTGGCTTGGTTACTTTTCTCTTCAGGCTTGGTCTTTTTCTCATCAGTTTGTTGCTTCTTGAATCTGAAATTCTGACCTTTTGTCTTGGATTTTCTGTCAACCTTCTTCAGAATTCTGTTGAATTGTTTTCCAAGGAACACAAGAGCTTCTGATAAATCATCCTCATCAAACTCTTGTTGATCATCAGCTTCAGAATTCACACTAAAAGCTACACCTTTTCCTTTCTTCTCAGTCTGTTTACAAAAGGCAGTTTCAAAATTGAGTAGTGACCCAATCAGCTCCTCAACCTTCATAGCAGAAATATCATGAGCCTCCTCAATTGCAGTGACCTTCATATCAAACCTTCTGGGCAGGGACCTGAGGATTTTTCTGACTAACTTCTCATCAGACATCTTTTCACCAAGAGAGTCAAAGGAATTGGCCATATCCAGAACATTCATGTAAAAATCCTGAATGGATTCATCCTCCTTCATCTTCAGGTTCTCAAACTTGGTGGTCAGCAACTGTAATCTGGACATCTTCACTTTAGAAGTTCCTTCATGAGTTGTCTTTAAGATTTCCCAGGCCTCCTTTGCAACAGTGCATTGTTTGATAAGTCTGAACATGTTCTGATCAACACCATTAAAGATAGCATTCAAAGCTTTAGAATTTCCCAGTGACAGATCATCTTCAGCTTTGGTCCATTCCTCCTCAGGCTTCAGAACCTCAGTCTCGTTACCATCTTTGTCTGTATACACAGGATGATCCCAGCCTTTAATCACAGCTTTCCAAGTTCTGCTGTCAATAGACTTTAGAAAAGCACACATCCTTGACTTCCAATACTCATAGTTTGTGCCATCTAGTAGGGGTGGTCTATTGACATATCCTCCTTCTCTATCCATGCTTACCAGAAATTAAGTCCTCTGGATCTCACCCAAAATACAGGCAGGGTGCCTGCTCTGATGCCAATTGAAATTCTGGCCAGGCAATAAACAGAGATAACAGGTTCTGAACCAAACAGGTTCTGAACAACACACAGGACACAATAATTTGCAAGACAGAGCACAACCACAAACACACACAGGCAGCAAATTAAAGTGCAGGAAAGTAAAAAGGCACAGAGGTTTGTTAACCCAGTTCGGAGTAAACACCTCCTACTCTGGGGGATACCAATCCAGGAAGGAATTCCACTATAGGAATTAATCCTTATGACTCAAGACACTGACTCCCAGTTCCCAGCCTAAGCAATTATCTTCCTCCTAGTCTTGAATTCTACCCAACACGTTGAGTATTAGAAAACCTCTAACTTCCTATTCAAGCAACTGCAACCCAGCTACTTGAACTACCCTTTGAACTTAACCCAGTTCTGAAACAAACTACCCTGTTTTTGAATACACCTTCAAAGACAAAACTTTATTCGTACCTAAAGGCTTAGAATGAATTACAACTCAATAACAATCCTAAACCAACTCAAAACATATGAGTGGTGCACAAAACAAAGCTTAAAAGCTTAAAACTCTAAGACTCTTTTCTCTGAATAATAACTCTAAAAAACGTATATCTTGAATGGCAGCAATACTCCTCCTTTTATAACCTTCAGCAAAGCTCTTAATTATGCTCACAATCTTCTGAGTTAGATTTGTTTCTGAATTATGAGTAATTAAATAAGGAAACAAATAAACCAGGAATGTATCTTTTAAAGATTCTGCAGAAATAATACGAGCTTCATAATTTAATACCAAATCTTCATTAAATCTTCTCCAATTCAACAGCAATCTGGAAGCAATAATTCTGGAACAAATCCTTGTCAAATTTTGCAAAGATTCGCATAAAAATAACTTGAAAAATATCAGCTTCTGATGAAGTCAACAAAAGTCAACGCGTCCATCAGAACCTGAATTCAGCTTCTGAACAGCTACAGTGCTTCTGATGAGGCATTCAGCTTCTGATGTCATTTTGAGCTTCTGAACAGCTTCAAATGAAATTTCTTGCAACTGAAGACTTGTTATAAATATGGAGATGCTTCCAAACCACACTTTGGTTTTGCCAAAACATGCAGCCAATCACCAAAAGACTCAACATAACCTGACCACTTCCTTGGTGTGTGTTGGTTGTCCTGTGAATTTCGGTGACATAGATTTTAGATTGAATTTAGTTTGTTTTCCTTTAGAGCATATGGATGTTATTTTTGGGATGGAATGGTTGTTAGCTTTTGGTGTTAACATTAATTGTGTTAACCAATAGTGTAACATTCTCTAATCCAGTGGAGCGCGTTGGGGGTAATTTTTTGACTGCAAGTCAAGTGGAGGGGTCGTTAGATGGGGAGTCTCAATTGTTTGTGATGTTCACTTCTTTGAGGGTGGAAAGTGAGAAAGAAGGTAGCAGAGTACCGGTTGTGAGCGAGTTTCTTGATGTATTTTTGGAGGACATTTTTGATGTACCGCCTGAGAGGGAAGTGGAGTTTGGCATTGAATTAGTTCCTGGAACTAGTCCCAAGTCGATGGCACCATGTAGGATTTCTGCATCCGAGTTGAGCGAGTTAGTTGGAAGAGTTGTTGAAGAAGAGGTTCATCAGGTCGAGTGTTTCGCCATGGGGAGCTCTAGTGTTGTTGGTTAAGAAAGAAGGATGGTAGTATGAGGTTGTGTGTGGATTATCGGCAGTTGAACAAGGTGACCATTAAGAACAAATATCCTCTTCCAAGGATAGATGGTCTGATGGATCAGTTGGTTGGTGCTAAGGTGTTTAGCAAGATTGACTTGAGGTCTGGATATCATCAGATTCGGGTTAAGGTAGAAGATATACCTAAAACTGCTTTTCGAACGAGGTATGGTCTTTATGAGTATTATGTGACGCCATTTGGTGTGTCTAATGCACCAGGTGTATTTATGGAATACATGAATAGAATTTTCCATCCTTATTTGGACCAGTTTGTGGTGGTGTTCATTGATGATATCTTGGTGTATTCGAAGTCTGAGGAGGAGCATGCGGAGCATCTTAGAGTTGTGTTGCAAACCTTGAAGGATATGAAGTTGTATGCTAAGATGTCGAAGTGCGAGTTTTGGTTGCAGGAAGCGAGTTTCCTTGGTCACGTGATTTCGAGAGGTGGAATTGCAGTTGATCCGTCGAAGGTTGAAACTGTGTTGCATTGGAAAGTTCCTAAGTCAGTTTTTGAGATTAGAAGCTTCTTGGGTTTGGCTGGTTACTATAGGAGGTTCATTGAAGGTTTCTCTAAGTTGGCTTTACCGTTAACGCAGTTAACTCGGAAGGGTCAAGCTTTTGTTTGGGATGCTAAGTGCGAAGAGAGTTTCCAAGAGCTGAAGAAGAGGTTGACGTCATCACTTGTTTTGGTTTTGTCGAATGCGACTGAATCGTTTGTTGTGGATTGTGATGCTTCTAAGATGGGATTAGGCGGTGTGCTTATGCAGAACGGAAAGGTTGTATCGTATGCCTCGAGGCAGTTAAAGGTTCACGAGAGGAATTACCCAACCCATGATTTGTGTAACACCCTAAATCCCGACGTTGACTTATTAAATAATAAGAATATATTTAAATAAAAGAATGTTACAAAACTCATCAGCTGTCATTTACTAAGGCAATATTAAATCATACTTCAGCAGTGAAAATAATTCAACTTGTCTTAATAATAAAAATATTCATATCTTCAACATCATTAATGGAAATAACAAAAG
This sequence comes from Medicago ruthenica, assembly GCA_018208015.1. Lineage (NCBI taxonomy): Eukaryota > Viridiplantae > Streptophyta > Magnoliopsida > Fabales > Fabaceae > Medicago > Medicago ruthenica. Next base: position 35,151,225 of record CM031376.1, read on the forward strand.
TTTCACAAGACTCTAACTCAAATGGAATTAAATTTCAATATTTTAACCCCAACCCCGGTGTTACAGATCAGAGCGTACGTTCATCGACTACATAAGTTCAGTAAATAAAAACAATGGTACTAAATCTTTGTCGCCATCTTCTAAGCATCCCGCAACTAGAGCTCCTCGTCCTGGGTATCTGTATCCCATGGGTACAGCCACCATAAATACAACAACAACACAGGGGTGAGAATACAAATCATAACATTTAATTGAGATACATGAATCAATTAAATAAGCAGTGATATCGTCATTGCTCATCATTCACATCTTATTCACAACTTCATCAAGAGCGTTTGATTTACTTTTTACCTCCCCGGTTGATTTTCAACCATAACTTTGAATTGTTGAAAAATAAAGAGCGTCTGATTTACTTTTTAACAAGTAACACAAGATAAAATGTTTAAAAACATCAACAAATGTAATGTAATAAGAAAATTCAAAAGTAGAAATAAATGGAGCATGAACCCAAAGATTAGTGTAAATCAATTCAAAAAGAGCATAATAAAGAGTATTAGATGGGTAAGAAGGAAGTTTGTGGGATTTGCTAACAACAAGCGAACAAAAATCAGAAATACTCTTATTATTGAATGGAATATTACATAGTTTGAGTACAATGTGTTGGACATTACAGATGGGATGTCCAAGCCTAGAATGCCAAGTAGAAAAAGGAAACAAAACTAGCAATAGATACATTCACAGAGGGAATGGGAAACTTATCACAAGTAGGGGGAGAAATAGAAGAACTAGAGACTGAAGGTTGAAGTAAGCCTGGAAAATTGTACAAATCATCCTTGTCAAGCCGTCCTTTGAGAATACCCTCATTGGAAGCCTGATATTTAACAAAACATGAGTTAGCATGAAACTCAAAAAAGACATGATTATCTTTAGCAAACTTACTTACACTTGGAAGATTTTTAGTAATATTAGGGACATGAATCAAATTATTCAGTATAAGTTGATATTTAGGGTTAATAGTAGAATGAAAAAGAGTTAAACCAGAGGCTAGGATAGACAGATCTTGGCCATTGCCAATGATTAACTGATCTGGTCCCTTAAATGGAGACATCTGCCAAATGTTCTGAGAATAATGTTGAGGGAACATGATGTGTAATTGAGATTGAATAGGAAAACATGAGCTGTAAGATTGATCCATAGGAATAGAGGGGACATAATCCTTCTTGAAACAATGATATCAGGTGGAAGCATCATGCCCAGTCTTGGGACATACTTGACACTGAATCAGACTACAACCTCCACTACCACGTCCTCCTCTACCACCATGAGAATTATGTCCTCCCCAATCACAAGAGCCAAAGGAAGACTTGGAATAGTTCTCGAAATTAGATTGAGAAGATTAATCTTTATCATCATATTGAGTCTGAGATAAACTTGATGCAACAACATTGATTGATGGAACCCCATCCTTTCTGAACCGTTCTAAACAAGCTTTGTCACCTAGAAGAAGAGATTCCATCTCTTCAATCAAAATATATCCAAATTTTCCACTGATTAGAGAGATAGTATATTCATAATCCCTAGGTAATCCTTCGAGGATAACATCAAGATGTTCGCGATAGGAAACATATTCACCAATGCCATTATCCACCTCGGTGACGTTGAGATTAAGGTCTCTGAACTCCTCATACAGACCACAAGTATGCATCATCACTTCCGCTCTAATCAAGGCCTTCCTGCTTAAGGCGTCAGCTACCACGTTCGCCTTTCCTGGGTGGTACTTTAGATCAAAATCAAAATACTTCAAATATTCCATCCATCTCCTTTGCCTCATGTTCAGTTCCCGTTGGTCAAATAAATACTTCAAGCTCTTATGGTCACTGAACAAGTCAAACTGCGCACAATATAAGTGATGCCTCCACACTTTCAATGCAAAGACTATAGCTGCTAACTCAAGATCATGAGTAGGGTAATTCTCCTCATGGGATTTAAGTTGTCGCGAAGCATAGGCTATTACATTACCTTCTTGCATGAGCACAATACCAAGTCCCTTAGACGACGTATCGCAGTAGACAACATACCTCTTGTTAGGATCCGGTATCGCCAACACTAGGCCCTTAGATAATTTCTTCCTCAAAGTCTTGAAACTCTTCTCACACTCTTCATCCCATACAAAAGGCACATCCTTCCTAGTGAGACGTGTCAAAGGCAAGGCAATTTGTGAAAACTTCATAATGAATCTTCGGTAGTAACTGTAGTACCCCAATTTTGTCCTAAGCCTTTTAAAACAAAAATCAAAAAAAATCAAAGAGAGGAAAAAAGTCAAAGTCAACAAAAGTCAACAAAAAAGTCAACATTTAAAAAATGATGACTTCGCACTGCGAAGGTCACTTCGCACTACGAAGTCTGCGATTTTTCTGCAGATTTTTGGTTTCTTTGATTTAATTCCAGAATTTGTTACATATCATTTGCATATTTATTTTAATCAGCATTCATGGCTAATTGGGCCAAGCAAAACCAGAATTGAGAGACTTGCCATTAATGCCTAGGAAAGAAGCTTTTTCTTCCAACCTAGCATGTGACAAGCAAGTGGGCTTGCCCTTGGGCAGCTCTTGTCCCTCCCAAGTGACCTGTTAACCACCCCAAGGTTGCCAGCCACCTGCTTGAAGACTTTCTTTCTGCTTGCTCCCCCAAAACCAGTCAATCCCAGCTGGTTTTTTCACTTGAAAAAGCCATGATTGCCTACCCTGTTTTCCAGCAGCTTTTCACCCCTCACACCAGCCACATATAGCCTTTTGCATCCCCCAATCTCTGCACATCACAGTGCACGTTTTTATTGTTCAACATATTGAGATTGCAAGGATCAATCCCCAAGCTTAACCAATTGCAATCCAGCCATGTTCATCATCATTTCTATCCTAAGACCATTGAATTTGTGTGGCTGAAATCAGTCAAGCCATTAACCCTTGGCACAAGGCAGGGTTGCCTCTATCCATTAGCATTAAATGCAAAGCCAAATAGCCTGAATTTAGCCCACAAATCAGCTAGGTCCTATGGATTTTCATCATTACTTGAGATTGCATTTTGGCCTATAAATAGAGATGCAAGGCAAGAGGAAAAAGAGCATAAGATAGAGCATAAAATACAGCATTCAAAGAGCATTATACACACAAAGAAACACTACTAAAACAACCAGAGAAAAACAGCCAAAGCACTAGCAAAAACCAATCAAACACAAAGCTTTGCACAAGTTCAAAGTTCATCACCAAAATCCAAAACCTTTGCCAACCAATTCAAGTTCATTGCAGCTGGAGCTTTGCTAAAGGATCTCTGTAGGTTTCTAACCCTTTGTCTTGTATTTTCAATTGTGTTTGCATAAGCAATTTTGGCCCAAAACCATTTTGTTCAAAAAACCCCTTTTGAATTTCAAAAGAAATCCCAAGGTTTTCAAAACTTCAAAACTGGTTTGTCCAGCCCTTTTTATTGCAAAAACTCAAATCTTTTCACTCTCCTAAAAGGTCCTGAGTGTGTTCAGAAGTTGTTTCTGAACAACAGTTCAGAAACAGCTTCTGAACTCAAAAATTCGCATTGTTCGCAGTGCGAAGTCATGGTCGCAGAGCGACCATGACAGAACTCAGAATCTGAGTTTAGGCTCCCAAATGGCCAATTTTTGAGGTTCTAGCCCAAGAGCTCAGAACCTAGGAGGTTTAAAACTCATTTTATCCAAACCATGTCAAGGATTTTGCATAATATTGGAAAATTCGCAAGTTCGGGTAACACTTTGGTGGATAACTTGCAAGACAAGTTATGTCCCCAAACTTTCAAAACAACATGAACAAACCAGCTATGTTCATCACTTTCAAATCCAAACTTGAACAATCAACATTGTTCATGATTTTCAAAACCAAGCGTGAAGATACGCCGAATTTGTTCGCTTTTCAAAATTGTTCGTAAAATGAGCCGAACTTGTGCGTTTTCTAACAAAATTGTCAAAATCTCTTCACTTTGGGTTTCAAACCAAATATTTTGATAAATTTGGGATTTCTAAAGAAATTAAACCAAAAACTTGAATGAAAAAGGGATGGTGTGACGTATGTCTCTCCATTGCCCCGATTCTACGAATGCGTGACGTATGTCTCGTCGTTCGGACAATCGTCATTCCATTTTTCAACGTATCTAACCATACCAAACCAAATCTTGGCCCCTTGTGGTCAATCCGAACCTTTTGGTCCCCCGTGGCCACTAGATTCAATCCCTCGACTCGTTTGAGTCACCTCGGTCGATGTTCGACTCGTTCGAGTCCATTGTACCCGTTCTTGATCCCAATGGATCAATCGAACAATACCCCGACTCGTTGGAGTCACCTCGGTCAATGATCGACTCGTTTGAGTCCATTGCACCCATTTTGGTCCCATAGCGACCAACTCGAACCCTTTTACCCAACGGACATGCCTTTTAACATTCTAGCGCGATTCATAAACAAACGCTTAATAAGTCTCCCATGCGCGAGCATACAAGCAAGACGCTTAATAAGTCTCCCATGCACGAGCATACAAGCAAGACGCTTAATAAGTCTCCCATGCGCGAGCATACAAGCAAGACGCTTAATAAGTCTCCCATGCGCGAGCATACAAGCTACGTTTAATCGCAAGAATTCGGTTAAAACATCGTCCATTTAAAATTAACCAACATATGTACGTTTTTCTACCAAAGAACTACGTACGCTTTGAATTCTCCGACTACCGGGAGATACGTAGGAGCAAGATCGACATCTTGTCAAGCGCAATAATAAAAAACTTTCTTTTTTCCCTTTCGTTTGTTTTCGTCTCTTTTTCCCCCCTTTATTATATTTTCTTTTGACATAGATAAGCATGTGCGCAAAACATTTAAAAACAATTTAAGCTTTAGCCAAATAGAAGGTTCCCGTTGAGTACAACGGACGTGAGGGGTGCTAATACCTTCCCCTTGCGTAATCGACTCCCGAACCCGACAATGGTTGCGATGACCAGTCCTTTTCCTCATCGTCAAGGGTTTTATTATCGTTTCCCTTCAAACAAAAAACTTAAGGGTTTATCAACGTTCCCTTTACACAAAAACTTTGGTGGCGACTTCACAAGGCCCTCCGAGCGTTCACAAACGTCCTCGGAGGATTGCGCGCGTTTTTTAAACGAGGTGCGCACAGCTGGCGACTTCACTGGGGACCCTTTTCCCACTAGCGAGTCAAGCCTATCGTATTTGGCTTTTAAGCCAATTGTTTTTATTTTCTTTGCGCGCCATGCTTTTATTGTTATTCATTTATGTCATATCTATGCTTTATGTTTATATATGTTTTATTTTGCTTTATATTCATATCATATATATCAAATGCGGGGGTTACTTGAGCGATGTTACTCCACATTGTTCGGGTTAATGCCGGACGTGTGAGGCTCTCTACCCGAGCTTGAGAAAAAACTAAGTTAGAATGGCGGTTGTGAGCGGAAGCCCGCGTTGACGTATGTCCGTGAGGTAGGATGCCCAACCCCGCTTAGAGGAGATTTTCACGTGGAATTAATTGAAGTCATGTCGACGTATGTCCATAGACAACCCTAATTCCATGTGAGATCTATGACTCTAGGGACCTCTTCTTAGGAAATTTCATCTTTTAGAGCCTACACGTGAGGATGGGGGGAAGTTCCGAACCTTCATAAACCATACCCTTGCATATCATTTGCATTCATGAAAGTAATTTTCGCATCATTTTGCTTTATAGGAATTTAAAAAGAACAACCAAATATTAGCAAAAAGAAATATGGATTCCGGGAACAAAAATACGCTCGCCTTCAAGATTAAAGCTCCTAGGGTGGAAAGTTTATTAGCTCTAAGTAAAAGGCTCTCTTCGGTCAACAAGAGTATTTTCGAGGCAAGCTATGGGCTAATCCTTGATCTCCTACCCGTGAGAATAGATTCAACGGCCTTAACCACTTTGGCGCAATTCTTCGACCCACCTCTACGGTGCTTCACATTTCAAGACTTCCAATTAGCGCCGACTTTGGAAGAATTTGAGAGGATTTTGGGTTGTAGCATGAAGGATCATGAACTCTATCTCGGTCCGGGAAAAGACCCCACATTAGAAGCCATCGCCGAATCCTTATACCTTGATGTCCAAGAAGTAGCATCTAACTTGGAAGTTAGAGGAAACCTTAAGGGATTCGCAAGATAGTTTTTGGAAGCCAAAGCTCGGGAGATGTTAGCCAACAAAGAGGGAAGGGCATTCAACGCCATCCTAGCCCTCTTAGTCTACGGGATTGTCTTATTCCCCAACATGGACGATTTCATAGAATTTCCGGCTTTAGAGGTATTTATGACTAAAAATCCGGTTCCCACAATCTTGGCGGATTTTTATCATACCCTCTACTCTAGGCATGAACAAGCAAGGGGACGCAAAATTTCTTGTTGCACTCCTGTGGTGCAAATTTGGATGATGTCCCACATGCCAAGAAACCGAGACTTTGTGGAAAACCGGGCCAAGATCAAATGGTCGCAACGGATGACAACCCTCGCCGAGAAGGACATCCATTGGTTTTCTCCAAATTTAGAGGACCCGGAAATCATCCTCAGTTGCAGGGACTTCCCTAATGTACCCCTCATTGGTACTAAGGGATGTATTAACTACAATCCGGTCCTCTCTCTCCGACAACTAGGTTTTTCAATGGAAGATAAACCCAATGACCTTTTGTTGGAAGCTTTCTTCTTAAGGGAAGGCGATCAAGACCCAGCATTGCTAGAGAGAATCCGGGGAGCATGGAACCAAGTACGCAAAGGAAGGGTTGGCAAGAGAAACTGTGTCGCCAAACCCCTTTATACTCAATGGGTGAAGGAGAGGGTCAAAGCAATCAAGTTACCCTTTGTGGTCGTATGTCCTCCAAAACCTCCTACACCTAAACCTATTGCAACCATTCCCAACAAAGAAGTGGAGGAACTCAAAGCTAAAATTCAAGAACTCCAAAACAAAAATGGAGACTTAGAATTGAAGCACCTCCAAGCTTTAGGAGAAATCACTAGGACGAAGAGAGATCGTGATGAAGTGACAAATTCTCTCCTAGTGTGCCAAAAGCGGCTAAGAATCTCCGAAGGGAAGAGAGATTGGATAGGAGGCGGCTTGGTTAGTGCGGATGCCAACCTTGTAGCCAAGGACGAAGAGTTGGAAAGAATCTTACATTCCAACCAAGAGCTCAAGAAATTCGGCGAACTAGCCATCGAAGCTCAACGGAAATGGAGGTTGAAATTTCAAGAGAAAAATCAACAGCTCCAAGAAGTAGTTAAAGACTACAAAAAGCAGCTTCAAGCCGAACGCGTCCAACGGCAAAGACATGAGAGCCTTTCTCATCAAGGGAGGCTAAAATGCAATCGTCTCGAAGCGGACATCAAGAAATTCGAAGAATACTTCGACAAGATTGCAAGAGCTCACGGGGACCATATTGCACAACTACATGATGAAATTAGAAGTGCAAGAATCAAGCTAGACCAGCGCAAGGAAGTGATTGAGTGTGTATGGCAAGACGCCACCCGATTAAGTGAGGATTTCACTAAATTGGTTGCATTCTCGAACTTGGTAATCACCCAACTTCCAAAGAGGCTAGCGGAGGCCGAGATGGTCATGCCCTACTTTGTCATCCCTATGGAGATCCAGGAGTTTGTGAAGTTCTGCAAGGACACCATAGATTTCTATAGGGAGGAGATGAGCAAAGCCGAGAAGCGAGCGGCCATTTGATTTGTAATAGCATTAGTTACACTTTGTAAACAAATGTTATCTAATCAAATAATATTTTGAAGCATAATCAATTTCCCGGTCTTTAATATTTCGAATTGCTAATATTAATTGTGCACCTCTAAATTCCTTCATAAAGAAAAAAAAAACGCATATTTTGCATACTCATCGCATACATACATCCACATGCATCTTCATGCATTTTTTCAAAAAAAAAAAACTCATTCATTTCCCTAAAAACAGTTCAAAGCAATCATAGCCCGAAAACCCCGAAAGCCCTCGGTCCAAGAACCAGATCTCCAACACTCGTACGGAACACGAGCTAACAAGCAAAGGATCATGGACAATTTGGAACAAACTCAAGCGGCTTTGAGAGAAGAGGTTGATGGAATGAAGGGGAAGATGGATCAGATGCTAGAGTTAATGCAAACTCTATCGGCCCGAGAGAGTAACCCTCGCCCAACAACGGATGCAGCCAATGTGCAATGGCCTCCTTACGGTTTACCTATAGGCTATACCCCACCATTTGAAAATAAGGGCCATGGACCACCTCCACCACCGCTCACGATCCCCGTAAGGAACGAAGAGCGTCGTCCTCAAGGAACTTCCACTACTCAGCATGAGATTATTTCTCATAATGTGGAAAATGATCAGCCAAGACAGTCTGCTCCCAACACCACCCACCAAGAAAATGATACCACCCAAATGTATCGAGTTTTGGAAGAAAGGTTGAAAGCTGTCGAAGGATTCAGTTCGTACGGCGCCCACAACGCTTTGGACATGTGCCTAGTGCCCGACGTAGTGATCCCTCCGAAGTTCAAAGCACCGGATTTCAAAAAGTACAAGGGAATACAATGCCCTCGGAACCATCTACGGATGTTCTGTAGGAAGATGGCAGCTTACGCAATGAACGAGAAACTCATGGTGCATGTGTTTCAAGATAGTTTAAGCGGGGCATCATTGGATTGGTACATGCAACTTGAGCGTACCCACGTCCAAACTTGGAAGGATCTAGCCGATGCTTTCCTAAAGCAATACAAATATAATTTGGACATGGCTCCAAATAGGATGCAACTGCAAAACCTCCTGCAAAGAAGCAATGAGTCTTTCAAGGAGTACGCTCAACGATGGAGAGAACTAGCTTCTCGTGTACAACCACCATTATTGGAAAGGGAGCTTGTTGACACCTTTATGGGCACACTTCAAGGCCCATATTATGAAAAGATGATTGGAAGCACATCTTCCGGCTTTTCCGATCTAGTCATGGTTGGTGAAAGAATAGAGGACGGAGTAAAGAGAGGAAAGATCCAAGGCCCTCTAGAAGCTCAAAGTGGAGCTAGGAGACCCCCCAGCAACTTTCACAAAAAGAAAGAGGGGGAGACGAATGCTGTTTTAGTGGGACCATCTTGCCCACCATCAAATCAAATGCCTCACTACCACTATCCTTATGTGGCAGCAGCAACGGCTCAAGGGCGTTACTCACCTCAAGTAATTCCCGCAACTCCACCTCGACAACCAACAGTGTTGCCTCATCAACAGCAGCAACAGCAAGGCGGGTACCCATCAAGGAACCAAGCGGGCCCGAGGAACAGCTACAACAATAGGCAGTTTGATCCCGTACCTATGCCTTATGGTCAAATTTTGCCATATCTAATCCAAAAGGGGATGGTCGAGCCAAGACTACTACCACCAATGTCGCCACCATATCCACATTGGTGCGACGCAAATGCAAAATGTGATTACCACGCAGGAACCGTGGGGCACAATGTCGAGAACTGTAGAGTTTTCAAACACAAGGTCCAGGACCTTATTGACAAGAAGCTGTTATCCTTCAAAGAGGAGAACCCCAATGTAAAAAATAACCCATTGCCGGGGCATGCGGGTTCCTCTATAAATGCGGTGGAAGAACAAGAGGACTTTGGTCCAATCAAGAAGGTAGCCAATGTTAAGACTCCCCTGTCAATCATAAGGGAGCGTTTAACCGGTTTTGGTTTGTTCGAGGAGATGCACGCTAACTGCGAAGCCTGCAAAATCAACCCGGACAAGTGCGGAGAGTTGACGAGTTGTCTTCAAGAGCTAATGGACCAAGGTTGGATCCAAATGGGCTATATAAAGAACGGCATGGACGTTGCTGCCTTGGAGTCTCATGACCCAAAACCTCTCGAAATCCCATACCAAAGGAGAGAGGTACCAATGCCTATACATCCCATAATATTCCACGTACCTGCACCCTTCTCTTTTGAAAGCACGAAGAAGGTACCATGGAATTACCAACCTGTGGCCTATGTGGAAGGGAAACCACTAGCAAAAATTGAGCCCAGCATCACTAACATTACCGGTGTTGGAGGAATAACCAGAAGTGGTAGAGTCTTCGCTCTGAAAGAACTCGGGAAGACACCAGCCATACTACCAAGAGAGCCGCTCAAAGAAAAGAGCATGGAGGAAAAGGAGAACCAAGCGGGGCCCTCTCAAAAGATAACCCCACAAAAAGAGGCCGAAGAGTTCCTAAGAATAATCCAAAAGAGTGAGTATAAAATCATTGACCAGTTAGGTCAAACTCCCTCCAAGATCTCCATGCTATGTCTACTACTAAGCTCGGAAGCACACCGAGAAGCGTTGCTGCGGATCCTCAGTGAGGCACATGTCACCAAGGACATTCCTGTGGACCAATTCGACGGGATAGTCGGAAATATTACCTCAAGTAGGTACTTGGGTTTCAACGGCGATGAGCTACCCGACGAGGGGCATATTCATAACCGCGCCTTACATATCTCCGTGAAATGCATGGACCACATCCTCTCTCGAGTGCTAGTGGACACGGGGTCATCATTGAATGTCATGCCCAAGACTACCCTCCTAAAGCTATCTTGTGAAGGGACAGTAATGAAGCCCAGCGCCTTGGTCGTAAAAGCTTTCGATGGGTCAAGAAGAGCCGTCGTAGGGGAGATCGACTTACCAGTCCAAATCGGGCCTAAGGTTTTCACCATAACCTTTCAAGTCATGGATATTAATCCAACTTACAGCTGTCTTCTTGGACGACCATGGATTCATACGGCCGGAGCCATTACCTCTACCCTGCACCAGAAACTTAAGTTCATCATTGATAACCAAATGATTGTAGTTTCCGGGCAAGAGGACATGATGGTAAGCCATCTTTCATCATTCCGTTATATAGAAACGGACGAAGAAGCTGTGGATGTTCCCTTCCAGTCTTTGGAAGTGGTGAATGTCGTGACTTTGAGCTCAAAGCCCAAGAAAGAGGCTAGGATAGCCATGTCATCATGGAGGGCAATAAGAGAGGCCCTAGAAGAAAGCCGACCTGCCGGATGGGGCAAATTAGTGGACATACCGGAGAAGAAAAATCGCTTCGGGTTGGGATATCATCCATCAGCCGAAACTTCCTCAAAGCCTCCAAAGCAAGGGATCCTCCCCATTTCGGAAACATTCATCAGTGCGGGATTTATCAATGAAGATCAAGTGGCTCTACTTGAAGACGTAGATGAAGACGTGCCTGATTTGGTGTACCGTTGCGCTTCGGATGAAACTTTGAACAATTGGAGGGCTATCGCAATTCCCGAGATCATTACCAAGATCGAGTAATGAACCATGTTTGTTTTACTTTTTTTTTAAAAAAAATCATTTAGCTCTGCCCAAGGCAAATGATTAGTCGTGTGGAGCCCCCATGTTTTAAAGTTATTTTAAAATCATGAATAAAATCACTCTTTTATGTTCATTTGAGTCTTTTTCTTTTTTGCATTTGTTTTAAAATTTTTTTTTACAAAAAGCCTAAAAAAAATCATACTCATGCAGATCTACAAATCCACCCTCCAAAAACAACACTGCCTTAATCCCTTATGACTTTGATTTCCCGATTAATCAAACGGAAGATGATGAAGAGGACGATTATGAACCGCATGAAGAATTGTCCAGACTTGCAAATCAAGGGGATAGGGTAATACAACCTCACCAAGAATCAGTTGAAAAGGTCAACTTGGGGACCGAAGAGGATAAGAAAGAGGTCAAGATAGGAACCTCCCTGCATGAGGATATGAAAGGAAAGTTGATTAAGCTTCTGCAAGAGTTTGTGGATGTATTCGCTTGGTCGTATCAAGACATGCCGGGTTTAGACCCTAACATCGTCGTACATAAGCTGCCACTCAAGCCGGAATGCCTGCCAGTGAAGCAGAAATTGAGAAGAACTCGACCCGATATGGCTCTCAAGATCAGAGAGGAGGTCAAAAAGCAATTCGATGCCGGCTTCTTAGCTGTAACCAAATATCCGACATGGGTTGCCAACATTGTGCCAGTTCCAAAGAAGGACGGCAAAGTTAGAATGTGTATGGATTATCGGGACTTGAATAGAGCAAGCCCAAAGGATGATTTCCCGCTACCACATATCGACATATTGGTGGACAACACAGCCCAATTCTCAGTCTTCTCCTTTATGGACGGCTTCTCGGGATATAACCAAATCAAGATGGCTCAAGAGGACATGGAGAAAACCACATTCATCACCCTGTGGGGGACATTCTGCTATAAGGTAATGCCTTTCGGATTAACAAATGCCGGAGCAACATACCAAAGAGCAATGGTAACTCTTTTCCATGACATGATCCATAAGGAAATTGAGGTCTACTTCGACGACATGATTGCCAAATCCCAAACGGAGGAGGATCATCTAGTCCATCTACAAAAGCTTTTCGAACGCCTAAGGAAGTTCAAGCTGCGCTTAAATCCTAACAAGTGCACATTTGGCGTTAGATCCGGAAAGTTATTGGGTTTCATCGTTAGCCAAAAGGGCATCGAAGTGGATCCCGACAAGGTAAAGGCTATCCAAGAAATGCCAGCGCCAAATACCGAGAAAGAGTTCCGGGGTTTCTTAGGAAGATTGAACTACATCGCTAGGTTCATCTCACACATGACAGCTACCTGCGAACCAATCTTCAAACTGCTAAGGAAAAACCAAGCCGTTCATTGGAATGAGAATTGCCAAGAGGCGTTTGACAAGATCAAACAATACCTGCAAGAACCACCAATTTTAATACCTCCGGTTCCGGGTAAACTCCTCATCTTATACCTAACCGTACTTGAAGGATCAATGGGTTGTGTGTTAGGACAACAAGATGAAACAGGAAGAAAAGAGCACACAATCTACTACCTAAGCAAGAAGTTTACCGACTGTGAAACAAGGTATACTTCACTTGAAAAGACTTGCTGCGCTTTAGCATGGGCTGCTCGACGCCTAAGGCAATACATGTTGACCCATACAACTTGGTTGATATCAAAGATGGATCCCATCAAGTACATCTTCGAAAAGCCTGCCCTCACAGGAAAGATAGCCCGTTGGCAAATGCTGCTGTCTGAGTACGACGTCCAATACGTTGCTCAAAAAGCCATCAAAGGGAGTGTTTTATCCGAGCACCTTGCTCACCAACCATTGGAGGACTATCAACCCTTACAATTCGACTTCCCGGATGAAGATGTCGTAGCTTTGAATGACGAAAAGGTCACCAGCGATGATGAAGGGCCAGAACCAAGAGCTCGATGGAAGCTCGCTTTCGACGGCGCCTCAAATGCCATGGGGCACGGGATCAGGGCAGTTTTAATCTCCCCAAGAAATGGATATCAACCATTCACAGCAAGGTTATGCTTTGACTGCACCAATAACATGGCGGAATATGAAGCATGTATCCTACGCCTCGAAGCAGCAATTGATCTAAGGATCAAAAACCTTGAAGTATACGGTGACTCAGCCTTAGTCATCTATCAAGTCAAAGGAGAATGGGAAACAAAACATCCCAATTTAATTCCCTACCGAGCCCGGGTTGTAGAGTTGATTGAGCATTTTGATGAAATCAACTTCCATCACATACCTCGAGAAGAGAATCAGGTGGCGGATGCATTGGCTACATTATCATCAATGTACCAAGTGAATTTCCACAATGAGGCGCCAATCATAAGGATGGATCGTAGAGACAAACCGGTTGTATGTGCAGCAGTCGAAGAAGGACTTGACAACAAACTCTGGTTCTACGACATCAAGCGATACCTCGAAGAGCAAGAGTATCCAGAAAATGCCTCACACACTAACAAGAGAACCCTCAGGAGATTGGCATCCCAGTTCTTCCTCAGTGGAAATACCCTCTACAAAAGAAACTATGACATGGTCCTGCTCGGATGTGTGGATAAACATGAAGCGGACATGCTCATCAAAGAAATCCACGAGGGATCTTTTGGAACCCATGCCAATGGGCATGAAATGGCAAAGAAAATCCTAAGGGCGGGCTATTATTGGCTAACCATGGAAGCTGACTGTTTCCACTACGCCAAGACTTGTCATAAATGCCAAATTTATGCCGACAAGGTGCATGTACCACCAACTCCCCTGAACGTCATGACTTCACCTTGGCCATTCTCTATGTGGGGCATAGACATGATTGGAATGATCGAGCCCAAAGCGTCAAACGGACATCGCTTCATCCTCGTAGCCATCGACTACTTCACCAAATGGGTTGAAGCAGCTTCATATGCAAACGTAACCAAACAAGTGGTAGCCCGATTCATCAAGAAGGAAATCATTTGCCGTTACGGCACTCCCCACAAAATCATCACTGATAATGGGGCAAACCTGAACAACAAGACAATGAAGGAGTTGTGCAAAGATTTCAAGATTGAGCACCACAATTCCTCCCCTTACCGACCAAAGATGAACGGTGCGGTAGAAGCAGCCAATAAGAACATAAAGAAGATCATCCAAAAGATGGTAACAACATATAAGGATTGGCACAAGATGCTTCCCTTTGCGCTACATGGCTACAGAACAGCCATTCGCACTTCAACTGGGGCAACCCCTTTCTCCTTAGTATACGGTATGGAAGCGGTGCTTCCCGTAGAGGTTGAAATCCCTTCGTTAAGGGTCTTGATGGAAACCAAGCTAGAAGAAGCTAAATGGGTCCAAACAAGGTTTGACCAACTGAATCTCATAGAGGAAAAGCGTCTGACTGCGATATGTCACAGACAACTCTATCAAAGGAGACTCAAGAGAGCATTCGACAAGAAGGTCCGTCCTCGAGAATTCAAAGAAGGAGACCTAATGCTCAAGAAGATATTACCTATCCACAAAGATCCCCGAGGGAAATGGACTCCCAGCTATGAGGGACCGTACGTGGTAAAGAAAGCCTTCTCTGGCGGAGCCTTGATCATCACCACTATGGACGAGGAAGAGTTCCCACTCTCGATAAACTCTGATGCAGTCAAGAAGTATTATGCCTAAGAAAGAGAAAGAAAAAAAAAAGAAAAAGCTCGCTAAATCGAAAACCTGAAAGGGCGGCTTAGGCAATAGAGAGCGTCCTGCTAGATTGAAAACCTGAAAAGGCGGTCTAGGCAAAAATAAAGGACATCAAAAAAGGAAATACACCCCGGTGGACTGAAAACTCGAAAGAGCGGTCCAGGCAAAAGTTAGGGGTTAATAAAAGAAGAAAGGCAATGACTGCAACATCCAAGCTCCGGACAAGATTCAAGAGGAGAGGAATCGGTCTCGTCAGCATCTTCCAAAAAAATCTCTCGAAGTCATAAAGAAAATAGCATGTGTTGTGCCAAAACCAACAAATTTCTTTTTGCTTTTTTCTTGTCTTTCTCTATCTTTTTCCTCAGAGAAGTAATCACTTCTCACTTCATGTATTTTTACCCATTCAAGAAGTCAAATCTGGATTGAATAAAATTCCTTTTATTATTTTGTGTTCTCATTAGCGCATAAAATTTTGTTTTATTCATGATGAAAATGCATTGAAACATGGGAAATAAACGAAGGAAATTTCTTCCAAAAAAAAACAAAAACAAACAAACGTTGTTTTATTTGAATTTTCGTAAACTTCGAAAGAATTGCGGTAATTCCCCCCAAAATATTGCATCAAAGGATTTATGCTTTTCAGCAAAGGCAAGTGCATAGCTCATGGCACGTGGAGCGCAAGGACCCCAAGGGTTGGAGGAACAAAATTCCCCAGTCAAAACACCCCAAACATCCTTCCCATCAAACAAGGCTGGATATCGATCATGCTTCCAAAATGATCCTTATATCCCCATGAAGCCAAAACCTTTTGACATTCCCCAGGGAGTCTCAACCCAAAGCAAAAAGTCCAATCATTATTGGCAGACCAACACGAATCCCCAGGAAAAGCCAGACCTTGCTCGGCACCCAATCATAACTCCCAGCATTCAACATGCATCCCACATATCATGCATAACATAATTCAAGCATCATGTCAATTTCATTCATGCATGCATATCCAAATCATTCATACACATGCATTTCATAATCATGTCATGCATCCTCAACAAGGATTCTCTAGTGAATATCACATATTCACCAGCATCCATCAACAGTTAAGCAAGTGTTCCCCAGAGAACCTCCTTCACCAACTGTCCCCATTTCCCCAGCGGAAATCCTTGATTGAGTCTATCTCATATCATTTTACATTGCATATCATACTGCATAAGGTAACATGAAGCATATCATGCATCATACAATCATGTTTTCCTCTTTCAATAATCTAAGTACTAGCCCCGCCTAGAGACGATTACAAAGAAGGCACCTATTCAGGGTAAGACCATTCCACTCCACCGTTAGGAATCGACCTTCAGTGTAAGCGGCTGAATAAGATCACCTTTCTTTAGGTATCGACCTCTAGTGTAAGCGGCTAGATAAGATCACCTTCCTCAGTGTTTCGACCTTCAGTGTTAGCGGCTGAATAAGATCACTCCCCCGTTAGGAATCGACCTTCAGTGTAAGCGGCTGAATAAGATCACCTTTCTTTAGGTATCGACCTCTAGTGTAAGCGGCTAGATAAGATCACCTTCCTCAGTGTTTCGACCTTCAGTGTAAGCGGCTGAATAAGATCACTTCATCCCTAGGTATCTACCTCCAGTGTTAGCGGCTGGATACGATCAACCTTTATCCCCAGTGGATCAACCTTCAGTGTAAGCGGCTGAATAGAACCACTCCATCCTTAGAGATCTACCTCCAGTGCCAGCGGCTGGATATGGTCAACCTTTTATCCTTGTTCATTGTTTACATTATGCATAGCAATATTTTCATTTCACTGCAATCTTTTCATTCCACGAAGGACAAAATTCGGGTCCTTCTTTTACTTAATTGATCTTCACAAAGAGTTCATGAGATGCCCTCGGCAATCACACACTCTATGCAAAGACACAATTAAGTAGGGGCAGCTGTAGTACCCCAATTTTGTCCTAAGCCTTTTAAAACAAAAATCAAAAAAAATCAAAGAGAGGAAAAAAGTCAAAGTCAACAAAAGTCAACAAAAAAGTCAACATTTCAAAAATGATGACTTCGCACTGCGAAGGTCACTTCGCACTGCGAAGTCTGCGATTTTTCTGCAGATTTTTGGTTTCTTTGATTTAATTCCAGAATTTGTTACATATCATTTGCATATTTATTTTAATCAGCATTCATGGCTAATTGGGCCAAGCAAAACCAGAATTGAGAGACTTGCCATTAATGCCTAGGAAAGAAGCTTTTTCTTCCAACCTAGCATGTGACAAGCAAGTGGGCTTGCCCTTGGGTAGCTCTTGTCCCTCCCAAGTGACCTGTTAACCACCCCAAGGTTGCCAGCCACCTGCTTGAAGACTTTCTTCCTGCTTGCTCCCCCAAAACCAGTCAAACCCAGCTGGTTTTTTCACTTGAAAAAGCCATGATTACCTACCCTGTTTTGCAGCAGCTTTTCACCCCTCACACCAGCCACATATAGCCTTTTGCATCCCCCAATCTCTGCACATCACAGTGCACATTTTTATTATTCAACCATTGAGATTGCAAGGATCAATCCCCAAGCTTAACCAATTGCAATCCAGCCATGTTCATCATCATTTCTATCCTAAGACCATTGAATTTGTGGCTGAAATCAGTTAAGCCATTAACCCTTGGCACAAGGCAGGGTTGCCTCTATCCATTAGCATTAAATGCAAAGCCAAATAGCCTGAATTTAGCCCACAAATCAGCTAGGTCATATGGATTTTCATCATTACTTGAGATTGCATTTTGGCCTATAAATAGAGATGCAAGGCAAGAGGAAAAAGAGCATAAGATAGAGCAGAAAATACAGCATTCAAAGAGCATTATACACACAAAGAAACACTACTAAAACAACCAGAGAAAACCAGCCAAAGCACTAGCAAAAACCAATCAAACACAAAGCTTTGCACAAGTTCAAAGTTCATCACCAAAATCCAAAACCTTTGCCAACCAATTCAAGTTCATTGCAGCTGGAGCTTTGCTAAAGGATCTCTGTAAGTTTCTAAGCCTTTGTCTTGCATTTTCAATTGTGTTTGCATAAGCAATTTTGGCCCAAAACCATTTTGTTCAAAAAACCCCTTTTGAATTTCAAAAGAAATCCCAAGGTTTTCAAAACTTCAAAACTGGTTTGTCCAGCCCTTTTTATTGCAAAAACTCAAATCTTTTCACTCTCCTAAAAGGTCCTGAGTGTGTTCAGAAGTTGTTTCTGAACAACAGTTCAGAAACAGCTTCTGAACTCAAAAATTCGCATTGTTCGCAGTGCGAAGTCATGGTCGCAGAGCGACCATGACAGAACTCAGAATCTGAGTTTAGGCTCCCAAATGGCCAATTTTTGAGGTTCTAGCCCAAGAGCTCAGAACCTAGGAGGTTTAAAACTCATTATATCCAAACCATGTCAAGGATTTTGCATAATATTGGAAAATTCGCAAGTTCGGGTAACACTTTGGTGGATAACTTGCAAGACAAGTTATGTCCCCAAACTTTCTAAACAACATGAACAAACCAGCTATGTTCATCACTTTCAAATCCAAACTTGAACAATCAACATTTTTCATGATTTTCAAAACCAAGCGTGAACATACGCCGAATTTGTTCGCTTTTCAAAATTGTTCGTAAAATGAGCCGAACTTGTGCGTTTTCTAACAAAATTGTCAAAATCTCTTCACTTTGGGTTTCAAACCAAATATTTTGATAACTTTGGGATTTCTAAAGAAATTAAACCAAAAACTTGAATGAAAAAGGGATGGTGTGACGTATGTCTCTCCATTGCCCCGATTGTACGAATGCGTGACGTATGTCTCGTCGTTCGGACAATCGTCATTCCATTTTTCAACGTATCCAACCATACCAAACCAAATCTTGGCCCCTTGTGGTCAATCCAAACCTTTTGGTCCCCCGTGGCCACTAGATTCAATCCCTCGACTCGTTTGAGTCACCTCGGTCAATGTTCGACTCGTTCGAGTCCATTGTACCCGTTCTTGATCCCAATGGATCAATCGAACAATACCCCGACTCGTTGGAGTCACCTCGGTCAATGATCGACTCGTTTGAGTCCATTGCACCCATTTTGGTCCCACAGCGACCAACTCGAACCCTTTTACCCAACGGACATGCCTATTAACATTCTAGCGCGATTCATAAACAAACGCTTAATAAGTCTCCCATGCGCGAGCATACAAGCAAGACGCTTAATAAGTCTCCCATGCGCGAGCATACAAGCAAGACGCTTAATAAGTCTCCCATGCGCGAGCATACAAGCTACGTTTAATCGCAAGAATTCGGTTAAAACATCGTCCATTTAAAATTAACCAACATATGTACGTTTTTCTACCAAAGAACTACGTACGCTTTGAATTCTCCGACTACCGGGAGATACGTAGGAGCAAGATCGACATCTTGTCAAGCGCAATAATAAAAAACTTTCTTTTTTCCCTTTCGTTTGTTTTCGTCTCTTTTTCCCCCCTTTATTATATTTTCTTTTGACATAGATAAGCATGCGCGCAAAACATTTAAAAACAATTTAAGCTTTAGCCAAATAGAAGGTTCCCGTTGAGTACAACGGACGTGAGGGGTGCTAATACCTTCCCCTTGCGTAATCGACTCCCGAACCCGACAATGGTTGCGATGACCAGTCCTTTTCCTCATCGTCAAGGGTTTTATTATCGTTTCCCTTCAAACAAAAAACTTAAGGGTTTATCAACGTTCCCTTTACACAAAAACTTTGGTGGCGACTTCACAAGGCCCTCCGAGCGTTCCCAAACGTCCTCGGAGGATTGCGCGCGTTTTTTAAACGAGGTGCGCACAGTAACCTGCTAAGCCCAAGAAACTTCTAACTTTGGCCACATTCTTGGGTCTAGCCCAATTAAGGATGGCTTCAACTTTCGACGAATCTACAGTCACTCCTCCTTTGGAAATGACGTGACCTAAAAACTTAACTTCGGACAAACAAAATTCACACTTACTGAATTTGGAATATAACTTCTTCTCCTTGAGAATATTCAAAACAATCCTCAGATGTTGGGCATGTTCGTGAGGGTCCTTAGAATAGATCAAGATATCATCAATGAAAATTACTACAAACTGATCAAGATAGAGCTGAAAAATCCTGTTCATGTAATCCATAAATACTACTGCGGCATTAGTTACTCCAAAAGGCATAACTAGAAATTTGCAATGTCCATAACATGTTCTAAATGCTGTCTTGGACACATCTGAGGACTTGATGCGAATTTGGTGGTGACCGGATCTAATGTCAATCTTAGAGAATACTGTCGCTCCCTTGAGCTGATCTAGGTCATCAATCCTTGGAAGGGGATACTTATTCTTGATAGTTACCTTATTTAGTTGGGGGTAGTCTATGGACAATCTCATCCTACCATCCTTCTTCTTGACTAACAAAACTGGTGCACCCCAAGGTGATACACTAGGTCTGATGAAATGTTTTTGGATCAATTCCTCTAGCTGGGATTTCAACTCCTTAAGTTCTGAAGGTGACATTCTATACGGTGCCACAGACACTGGTTCCGCTCCTGGAATAAGATCAATGGAGAATTCAACTTCACGTTCTGGAGGTAGACTGGTTATCTCGGAAGGAAAATACTCTGGATATTCATTAACAACCGGAATTTCACTAGGACTTAGCTCTGGTTCTGAAGTCACAGTGAGCATAACATAAAAACCCTATCCTTAGCACTAATAAACGAAATTAACTGGTAAGTGTGATTAATCAATTCAGATAAAGCCACACCTTTAGTCGTATCACTTGTAGGCATATAGATACTCTTCTCGGAACATCCAATGTACACATGGTTAGCGGAGAGCCAATCCATCCCTAGAATTACGTCAAGTTGTTCCATGGGGAGACACACTAAATCTATATAGTATGTCTTACTGGATATGGTGATAGGACAATTTTCATATACATAGCTTGCTATGGTTCCGCCTTCCGTAGCGGTGGATACCGACATTGGAGGAATCAATGGAGACAAAGGTAACTGTAGTGTTTCTACACACTTATATGAAATAAATGAGCAAGTTGCGCCACAATCAAAAAGAACTTTAATTGGGTTCTGGCCAAGATAACACATACCGGCAATCAAATCTTCATTAGCTAGAGCCTTCTGGCCATCTAGGGAATACACCCTGCCTTTGCTTGTCGTAGTTCCCTCAGCTGTTCCCTTACCTCGCCTATTGGGGCATTCTCGTAAAAAGTGTCCAGGTTGCTTGCACCTGTAACACACATTGGCACCCTCCATGCATACTTCTTTATGAGCTCTCCCACAGGTCTTACAAGTAGGATTAGACCGTGGAGATTCAGACTGCTTTCCTCTCTGAGGGGAACCCTTCGGCTTCAGTTTATCATGATACTTGTCTTGAAATTTACCTTTCCTCTTCTCAAATGCTACTACTTTCTCTCTGGCGGTCTTAGCAAAACCCGCTTCAGCAACCAAACTGTCATGAACCGTCATAACTTGTATTTTTCTGAAGGCCTATTGCGGTGTCAATCTCACCTCTCAACCCACGCTTGTACTGATTCATCTTCCAATTCTCATTTCCTGCATATTCATTGTGGGTGGAGTAATACGATAACTCTTTAAACCTTTTAGTAAACTCCATGACCGACATACTACCTTGCTTTAATTCTAGGAACTCTTGTTCTTTCTTTACCTTGTATGACAGGGGTAAATACTTATCTAACATTGCTTCCTTGAAGTTTATCCAATTCACCTCTACATCATTCGCTAACATTCTGCGTTGGGTAGATTCACACCAATCTTCCGTTGCGCCTCTGAACTGGTTTGTGGCATACACTACCTTATCAACATCCGAGCACTCAGCCATCCGAAAAATTTTCTCCATCTGCTTTAGCCACCTCTTGGCTTCCTGAGGATCGCTCTCTCCATTGAACTCGAAAGGGTGATTCCTGTTAAACTCTCGGAAAGCTAGATTACCAATAATTGGAGGTGGTGGAGGCTGTTGATGGAAACCTTGCCCTGATGCATCATTTCCATCCACTGATGCTGAGATTGGGCCCGCTGTTGCACTTGTTGTTGCCTCCATCATCTGCTGATGCTGTAATGCGTTCTGAGCCTGCTGCTCCTGATACTGCTGCTTCTTCATCTGAGCCCAAAAATTCACATTAGGATCTCCTTCTTCCTCATTAGCCTGATTTACTTTAGGCCTTCCTGGTCCTCTTCGTCTCCCAGACATCTTATCCTAGCTGTCATACACAAGTTAAAGTGATCAAGTTTAACCGGATATAACATTTAGAATAATGTCCTGGATCCAAATGGTCCATATACTTGGATTGTATTTTAATGACCCAAGGCACGATCTGAATCAGCCTGCTCTGATACCAAATTGTAACACCCATATAGAGATTGTCTAGGATCTCACACAAGTGTTAAAATTTCGTACTGGATACATTAATTTACAATACAGAAAGTTTAACTGATAAAGATACATAAGCATAGAGTATCAATACAACTGCCTCATAGTACAAAATATCTCTGATGCGATACAACATAATACAATATCTGAGTACATAACATTCTAGAATCAAACTTAGAACCAGCACAATCAGTCTGTAGCCTTCTCCTTACCCTTGTTGCGT
This sequence comes from Medicago ruthenica, assembly GCA_018208015.1. Lineage (NCBI taxonomy): Eukaryota > Viridiplantae > Streptophyta > Magnoliopsida > Fabales > Fabaceae > Medicago > Medicago ruthenica. Next base: position 35,173,893 of record CM031376.1, read on the forward strand.
GCTACCTGTGAACCTGCAATCAGAAGGATTGGGATGAGACATAATGTCTCAGTGAGCTCCACCCATCCTAACTGTTGGCAACCTCGGGGAAACCTATGATCGCCAAGCACTAAACTCAACCCATGTCGGGTTTATACGTGTCTGTGTCTGCTATACTGTGTAGTCGTGAAAACTAGACTACGTTCTGCTAACTGATATCTGCCTGAACATATAAAAGTATTTTCCTGATATTAAACTGTTAGTATGTTAGCGTGTAACAAACATTTATTATTTGAGTTGATTTTACGGAATGCCTCCGATTGGAGTAACCCCGAAGTACATTCCCCTAATAATCGGTGAAAATTCCTATCTGAGGCTAATCACCGGACTCCTCCTACTGTATGTGTGGTTATCCTCGCGGAAAGTTCCTTCCCGTTCCAGCTGTATCCAGAACCCTCTATGCTCTCTACCTGACGAGAACACAGAAGACACACAATTTAACCTTTTAATTATTATTCCTGATTAATTATCTGATCTGCTACATGCATCCTCAATGTCACTCTGACGTGAACAACCGAGGCACGCCCTGGTGTACATATAAATGTACCTGTAACTGGAAAAGCCTTGTACCACTGTCTAAGGTACTCTCTAATATGCCTGGTTAAGGGTATCCTGAAAATGTAAACCCTTAACTTATCTGATACATATGGATAAATTTACCCTGCAGTCATAATTACGCCTGAGTTCAATTAAGATTAATCCCTGATTGTGTTTTGAAACACCGTTTATCACTCATGCGTTAATACAAGGTACGTTTATGACCTTTTCTTCCATTATTGTATTCACAAAGACATTTTGGCGCCGCGAAGACGGTTTTCTGGCCATAAAAACATGTTTCTTAAGAGGGTGGCTCACTGCCATTCTCGTGGCACGAGGTGCATCTGTCGTGGCACGATGGTGCCCAGATTCATATGATCGTGGCACGATGCATATGATCGTGGCATGAGAATCTCAGTGAGGCCAGGCCCTGTAGCTTTTCCAGAAAATTCCAACACGAATTATAACCAATTCTCAGTACCATCAAGTCTATATACATCAAAATTTAGGGCTTTTGGCTAGAAAGGTCATAACATATCAAGTATTAACAAAGGGGAACTAACAAACAAGAATTTAAACCTATTAATTCAAGTTTTCCTCACCTCACAAAAACCTCAAAAACTACCCAAGAAGGGTTCTAATCTAAAGGAACTCACCTTGATTCTTGATTAATGTTTTGCCAAGCTTTCCACTTCAAAACCCTAGCTTGATTCCTTCCTCCTATCTTGATTTCCTTAAGCTTCTCTTGCTCCAAGTTTTTCCCGAAAATGAGCTTGCTTGAGATACAAGAGATGGCAATGAAAATTGATGGGTTAGGGATTAGAGAGACTGAGGGCCGAAATTCTAGAGAGGGAGGGAGAGGAAATTCTGAATTTTAGAGAGAGATGGGAGATGAGGAAAATATCTTGGTCACCATATATATATATATATATATATATATATATATATATATATATATATCCCTTCTAGTGCGAAATTACAATTTCGCCCTTACTTGCTCGTAACTTATCTGATCCTGATAAAAATCGCGTCTACGCGGGATATTACAAATACATTAACTATAACTTTTTCATAAGATCGATCATAATATATAAGGAATTGTGACAACTAGTAAATTTTTATTTAAAACGATGACAATTAACTTTAACAACAAACTTTATTCAATTGTAAAATAGACTATCTAGGAATATAGAAAACTATGATACTAAAGGTTGAGGGACAAAACAGGGAATGAGGATTAAATTTGGTGGTTATTAGGGTCATAGTGATTGTTATTTCCCACTAGGACATGACCGTCAGCACCAAACAAAGGAACCTGCAGTTGATTATTAAGTTCATAATTTCCAAATCCCACATTATTATTCAGTGGAGTTTGAGTAAACAAAGCAGAGTTGTTGGTCATCCCAAATGGGTTGACATAGCTTGCAGGTACAACAAATTGAGGCCATCCAATTCCATGATAAAAGGGTGATGACCCTATAGTAGTGAATGGATATTGGTAATGATTTGAAAATGGACACAAATTATGAGCACCAAATCCAAAAGTTCCCAATTGAATTTCTTTTTCCATTTTTGAAAGGAGCCTTTCACGTTTATGGGCATTTTGGTGCCCTCCCAAGGCTTGAGAACTTGAATACTTCTTATTGCAAAACTTACATGGGTATTCCCTTTGCTCCTCATGGATCATGAGGGGTTTGAATGGAATAACATCATCTATCTTGCGCTTTAGCTTTTTGTTCTCTCTTGTAACATCATCCCCAAATCCTAGTGTTTCTGACATTAATATTAATTATATTATTATGCAACTCTAAAATGATGGATTGTTATGTGAGTTTGAAGGATATTTATCAACATAGAAATCAATATATTTTATCATCCATTAAAGGTAATATATTCGTAATGCATGAATTTTTTTTTTGACAAATCGTAATGCATGAATTTGGTTTCAAAAAATAATAAAGTGAAAAATAAGATATATTTTTATAGTTAAAATAAAATATATAATTTAAAAATAATTTATTTTTTTCATAAAAAATCTCATTTTTATTATTTATTACAATTAGAGAAAGATAAGTTTAAGAGACTTTTGAATGTCAAACTTTAGGATGCATGAACGTAATTTTTATAATATAATGTATATTTTACTTAGTCAAATTCTTAGAAAGTGTAACTAATTACCCAATAAATGTATGATTTTTAAACCAATTAAATCTATGCTCTTTTTTTTAAAAAAAAAATGTTCCCTTATAATTTACTCTAGTTCTACATTGTGCATATATGTAGGGACGAGTTTGACATAACATGCTTTAAACAATTTAATTACTAATTTTAATATATTTCTTCAAAAAAATAATTATTTTAATATATAAAAAGCTTTAATTCATGTTCCATTATTTTTGTTACGAACGTATTGGACTCATCAATTCGTGTTCTATTTGAAATCAAATCAACATGAAGCCATGGATTGTAGCTTTTTAGTTATAAAACCATGGCTAACAATGGTTTGCAAAATCTAGCAGTTGTGTTCATACATCAGCGTGGTCAGTATAACAATTATATCAGATTACACAACATTTTTAAACTTAAAAAAATATAAATAATATTTAAGACTTTTTTTAAGGAAAATAATATTTAAGACTTCTTTACAAGAAAAATATTGAAGATCCAAGACATGTTAAAACTTTATATGCATAGAAATACACAATGTAGCATTATTTTTTATGTAAAAAAAAAACTATATAATCTAATATGGTTTGGATTTGGAATTTATAAACCCCAAATCGGTACATAAAAGTTTGCTTATATCGGTAAATATAAGCAAACTCTTTTTTATGCATATATTTGCATTGTATATACTGATATGAAAAAGTCTATATGATAAAATTTTGAAAACTCATGATTATTTTCAACATATCAACGTTAATATAATGTTTATATTAAATAACTTTCATATTTTATATGTGAAACATTGTTAAATATTTACATCGCATATGTTTTGCATTTTATGCATTTATATTTACGGAAGCAAACTTTCATGTACCGATATGAGAAAATTGATATGATAAAATTTTGAAAACTCGTTACTATTTTCAAAATATCAACATTAATATGTAGTGTTTCAATTAATATTTTTTATTTTATATATAACTCACCGTTAAATATTTACATTGCCCTCGTTGCAAATTTTATGTTCTTAAATTGACAAAATCAATATTATAAAATTTTGAAAACTCATGATTATTATTAATTAATCAACATTAATGTAGTTTTTTTATGAGATGTAGTGTTTTGCAATGAATACTTCTCAACGGTGGGCTGCTCCCCCATCTTTTGTCTCTGCTTTGCTTACTAGAGATAGTTTAGGCTTACCTTTCTCTAGAATTACTATACTATGGATGGATTGACTTTTGTAAGTGATTCAGGCTGCTCCTGTTTTTAATATCATTTTCTTGCTTGATAAAAAAAAAATAACAAATTGACCATGAAGTCCATCAAATTAATGACATTAAGAGTTTGACCAAAAAAAGAGTTGAAGAAAATAGTATAAGCAAAATTTTATGCCCCGATATGAGAAAAGAGTTGATATGAAGTTCATATCAATTTTATCATATCGGTACATAAAAGTTTGTTTCTGCAAATATAAACGCATAAAATGCGGAACGTGTGCGATGCAAATATTTAACAGTGTTTTGCATATAAAATATGACAAATTTAATATAACCATTACATTAATGTTGATATGTTGAAAATACCCATGAGTTTTCAAAATTTTATCATATCGACTTTTTCATATCGGTATATACAAATTTTCTTCTATAAATATACAAACATAAAATATCCAACGAGTGCGTTGCAAATATTTAATGGTGTTTTTCATATAAATTAAAAATATGTTTAATAGAAACACTACATTAAATTTTTTTGAAGGAAGAAACACTATATTAAGGTTAATATTTTAAAAATAATCATGAGTTTTCAAAATTTTAACATATCAACTTTCTCTTATCAGTACATAAAAATTGCTTCAACAAATATAAGCACTTAAACTCCGAATGAGTATGGTCAAATATTTAATGCTATTAAGAAAAAATATTTAATATAAACACTATATTAATATTTATATGTTATAAATATTCATCTGCTTTGAAAAATTTCTCATATCAATACAAAAAAAAAATTGATTCCGCGTATATAAGCATATACAATTCACAATGGGTGCACAATAAATATTTAATGGTGTTTTGCATATAAAATGGAAAAAAAAATATTGAATAGAAAAACATCATTAATTTTGATATTTTAAAAATAGTCATGTGTTTTCAAAATTTTATCATATCAACTTTCTCTTATCGCTACATAAAAATTTGCTTCAGAAAATATAAAAATATAAAATCCGCAACTAATGCAGTCAAATATTTATCGGTGTTCTGCATATATAATAAAGCTTATTTAATAGAAATACTACATTATAACTTGTAAGTTGTGTTCGACTTCCATAACATCACCACAAATGCCAGCATTGTTTGCAATGAAGTTCTCGTAATCTTATAAATAGAATGGGAGAGGAATTCCCATAGGAGAATTAGGAATATCATGGGTGGCAGGTGCACTTCGTTCCAATGGTGAATAATCCTAAAATCGTTGCGACATCAAGGAGAGTAGGGGTCATCATTCCCCGTGAAAAGATGAAAATTAATGTTGGATCTCACTAACGAATATGATAGGAATCAGAGTAAATGTTCTATCAAGATATGAAGTTTGTTTTTCAGAGAATAATCAGGTCTTAAAGCATCTATAAGAAAAGGGAAGGTTAGATTTTCCAACTTTGATAATAAAAAGGCTTTTCTGGTCACCTCACTAGTATAAGGTAATGTTGTCACAAAATAGGTGAAGATTACTATCCAAAGTATTCTCCAGAGAACTTTGAATCGAAGATGAAGAGGCCATTTTTTCTCAAGAAAGATAAAAATAACCATTAGGAGAATCTCTAGGGCAATCAAGAAGAAACATAATAAGGAGAATTTCTCGATTGAAGTTACTTAAAGGGAGCAGCAACCTAATAATTACGAAGATAAATCTCTTAATTTTTTGAGAAAATCAAGGTTATCATTGGATTAAGTCAATAAACAAAAGTTAATAATATTTGCCGAATAAAAGGTTCTAACAACTACTTTCATTCTTTACGGCACAAAGATGACATTGTTCACGTGCAACTCTAAAAATTGAAGTTCATCATCTCATTTCTCAAGGATTAATCAATATTACAACCTAGGGGGCGTTTGTTTATACCTAAAAAAATCATCATGTTAGCCAATCTTGGCAAATAAGAGATTAGACTATTAGACGAGATAGCCTCCCAACTAATCGAAGGATAAGCGATGCTAAAACAGCCGAGCGAAAGCAGATGATTCATTTTCAAAGCCATTAACTCAATATGTAGGTTGCAGAAGCCTCAAACTGAGTCAAAACATAGTGGGACTAGATAATGACGCGAGAAACTCACGTTCCATGTTTGTAGCACCAATAACCATTTTAAAGAATGAGGGAAGAGACATGATCTCCATAGAGCTGCACAGTTAGGACTTTGTCAACGAACCACGCTTTGATGGAGGAGACTCAAGTCAAACATGGGACGCCATAATCCCATAAGCAAGAGAGTTATCACACATAACCCATACAATTAGACGAACAAGTGATCGTTACTTAGGCCACGTCATTTGCCTAATAGACTATAACGACCCAAAACACTAATCGTGACCAGCGCACAGACTTATACATTTTAGTCCAGCAAGCCTAACGACCAAACTCGACAAATGACAATTAAATAATTTACACATAACCCTTTTTCATCAAAATAATATTTACATAAATTTTAACAGAATATCCTCTGTATTTTCGACGTTTCCAAGACCTGAATCCTGTCCATAAACTTGTTTCCATCAACCAGAATCTCAAAATGACATTTTTACATATTTGTACAAATCAAAATGAGACATTTCTAGACTCCATATAGCTGCAGATACACTGACTGAAATATATACATAAGCAAAAGAGCCATCCATCAAGGAGGCCTATCAAAAAGTGACAATGCTGATCTTCAGATCGACTTGCATCTTTCTACTCAGCTGCTTGGGAATCTGAAAAAAAAATAGAAAATGAAAGGTAAGTCACAAGGACTTAGTGAGGAGACAACAATCACCACCAACTAGAAGGGAAACACACATGGGCACGAGTAATTAAGTTTCTCAAATATAATGTCAATTTACAAATCTAGTAACCGTATAAAATTCTATTAACATGCAATCATTTATACACTTGAAAATTCACACATTGGTAAATATTTCCAATTAGATAAGAATTATTCAAAGAAAATCCAATATCGTAAAGAGCTGAAAATACGATAACAAGCCTTTAAAAATACATTGACGAAAATCATAACAAAAGCCTTTAAAAAAAATAGAAAACTCCATTTAGTGAAAATAATCAAAATTTGGTGAATCGAGAACTAACTCCATCTCATTGATAGCTTTTTCCTACTAAGAGTGGCATTTCTCTTAGTGGTAGCTCCATCTAACAGATAGCTCTTTTCTCTCGACTCAAAACAAAACGTAAAACATTTTCAATTAGGGAGTTTACATCTCATTGATAGCCCTCTCCTCCTAATGGCGGCCTATCCATAGGGGCGACTACATCTAACAGGGTAACTCTACCTAACCGAAATCAATACTAGGTGCACCTAGGTAATCACAATTATAATTGTATTTCTCAAAACACATAGCTTTAAAACCATGATTCGTAAAATATCAAACTTGTGTCAAATGCACACAATCAAATCTCAATTTGCAATTCTTTATACGGCGTATATAAAATCCAAATAAGAGATCATATTAAAATCGGTGACCTTAAACATGTATCAAAGACGAGAAAAAAAATATTCGAAGGGTGTGTTCCCCATTTTGGTAAATACTTTAACATATAAAATCATAAAAATATCAATAATAACGATAATGAAAATAAGTGATAATGATCATCATCAACTCACAGTTACAACAAATCAACTAAGTGTGCTCTCCAACTACCCCTGGAGAAGCATGTGAAGCATCCGGCGCCATATCTGAGCATAAATAATTTTCTATCAAAATTTAGAAGCTCATTCTAGAACTTTAGTAACAATAGAAACCGTGAAGTGTAAGTTGAAAATTTTTATATTATAGTATTTTTGATGCCATGTAGGCTTCAACTTGTTAATTTATCTCCAACTTTCGTTCTAAACAGAACATGAAACAAATGCATATTATGCACATGAACAACCAGCAGAAGCAACATACTTTATGCCAACATTGTTGAAGTTACATAGAACCATTCAAATCAAATGAAAGTTTGTTATAATCATATGTTGAAGTCATATATATATATATATATATGTACTCTACTCTCTAAAATTATTTCTAACCCACTAATCATGCCTAAGTATGCACTAATTGAAAGGTAAGTTGATAAATATACCTCAAAAAGTCTCAATGAGCAACTTCCACAAAATGGATACTTTTCCTCTTCCTCAAATACCAAACCTTAACCCCAAAATTTCACCAAATAGAACTTGTGATATGAAATTGCTTTGCTTAACAATTATTCTTATAGATGATTGATTTGGTGATGAAATTGGTTGATTTAGGAAGTAAGGAAAAAAATGAAGAAGGGGAGAGTAGAGCAGAGAGAGTTACGGGAGTGAGAGGAAAAGAAAAGGGGAAAGTGATGTTGAGCCACGTGTGTGTGTGATATGTTTCTATATATTACTACTATTATTTATTTATTTTATTTTATTTTTTTCCTAGCTTAAATGAAACAGTGTGTTTCATTCTTCCCCCTTAAGAAAATTCGTCCTCGAATTTTGTACATCTGATAAACACTACTAACCTTGATTTTCAAATAAGTGCGGATACCTTTCACGCATGACTTTTTCGGGTTCCCAAGTGGTTTCTTCACCGGACGGACCTTTCCAAAGAACCTTCACTGAAACAATATCTTTTGAGCGTAAATGTCTCACTTCATTATCTACTATATATATCGGATGTTCGGTAAATGACAAATTCTCATCCAATTGCACATCTTCAAGACTAATCACATGAAAAGGGTCATAAAGGTATTTCCGAAGCATAGAAATATGAAAGACCGGATGAACTCCCGAGAGATCCGGTGGAAGAGCTACTCGATAAGCTACAGGTCCGACTCTCTCCAAAATCTCAAACGGCTCAATGAACCTTGGACTTAGCTTGCCCCTTTTTCAGAACCGTAAAACACCCTTCGTTGGTGAAACACGTAAAAATACATGCTCCCCCACTGTGAACTCTAAAGGACGACGCCTCTTGTCAGCATAAGATTTTTGCCTACTCTGAGCATTTACTAAGCGATCTCGAATCAACTTAACCTTATCAATGGCATCTTGAATCAACTCGGGACCCACTAACTTAGCTTATCCCACTTCAAACCACCCTATATGAGACCTACATCGCCTACCATACAATGCCTCAAAAGGTGCCATTTGAATACTTGATTGGTAACTGTTGTTGTATGCAAATTCCATCATAGGCAAATATTGATCTCAATTTCCTCAAAGATCAAGAACACAAGCACGCAACATATCCTCTAAAATTTGTATAGTTCTCTCAGATTGACCATCAGTTTGAGGATGAAAAGTTGTACTAAGATTCAAACGAGTTTCCAATGCAGCTTGAAAAGACTTCCAAAACTGAGCAGTAAATTGAGCCCCACGGTCAGAGATAATAGAAATTGGTACACCATGTAGAGAGACATTCTCCTCTAAATAAATCTTAGCATACTGAGAAGCAGTATAGGTAGTCTTCACATGTATGAAATGTGCAGACTTGGTCAAACGGTCTATAATCCCCCATACAGAGTCATAACCCTTCTGAGTCTATGGTAAACCCGTAACAAAATCCATAACAAAATCCATAACAATGCCTTCCGACTTCCATTCAGGTATTTCAATAGGTTGAAGTAAACCTTCAGGCTTCTGGTGTTCAGCCTTCACTTGCAGGCACACTAAGCATTTAGAGACAAAATCAGCTACATCTCTCTTTATTCCTTCCCATCAATAAAATTCTCGCAAATCTTGATACATCTTATTAGAACCTGGATGAATAGTATAAGAAGAATGATGAGCCTCCTCTAAGATTTTTCTCCTTAAATCACCAACATTTGGAACACAAATTCGAGACTTCAACCACAAAACACCATCAGAATCAACTGAGAAGTTTGAAACTTTACCATTTCGCACATTATCCACTGTTTTCATCAAATTTGAATCTAGACTTTGAGCATGTTTGATGTCACCAATTAAGGTAGAACAAATTTTCATGTGGGCTAACAATATCCTTGAATGATCAGTCTCAAATTGAATTCCACTTTCAACAATTTCTTGAAATTCTTTAACTATAGGCCTCTTAATTGTTGTTAAGTGAGCAAGACTACCCATGGACTTCCTACTTAAAGCATCTGCAACAACATTAGCCTTACCAGGGTGATATAAGATCGTGCAGTCATAATCTTTCAAGAGCTCCATCCATCTTCTGTGTCTTAAATTCAAGTCTCGCTGCTCAAGAATATACTTAAGACTCTTGTGATCGGTGTAAGTCTCACAAGTCTCTCCATATAGGTAATGCCTCCAAATTTTAAGAGCAAAAACCACAGCTGCCATCTCTAAATCATGTGTAGGATAGTTCTGCTTATGCCTTTTAAGTTGTCTAGATGCATAGGCGATAACTTTACCATGCTGCATAAAAACACAACCAAGACCAACTCTAGAAGCATCGCAATAAACAACATAACCTCCACCACTCGTTGGTAATGCCAAAATAGGTGTTGAAATCAAACATTCCTTTAACTTTTGAAAGCTTTCTTCACATGCATTAGTCCATTTAAACTCAACTTTCTTTTGGGTCAATCTGGTTAATGGGAACGCAAGTTTGGAAAAATCCTTCACAAAACGACGATAATAGCCAGCTAAACTAAGAAAACTTCGAATCTCCTTCACTAAGGTGGGTCTCGGCCAATTCTGCACTGCGTCAACCTTGCTTGGGTCAACACTTATTCCATTCTTTGACACAATATGTCCTAGAAACGCCATGCTCTCCAGCCAAAATTCACATTTAGAGAATCTGGCGTACAACTGCTTCTCACTTAAAGTTTGCAAAATCAACCTCAGATGTTGCTCGTGTTCCTTTGTACTCTTGGAATAAATAAGGATGTCATCAATAAAAACAATCATGAACCGATCCAAGAATGGTTTAAAAACACTATTCATCAAATCCATAAAATCCATAAAAGCTGCTGAAGCATTAGTAAGCCCAAAAGACATGACAAGAAATTCATAATGTTCGTAACAAGTGCGAAAAGCTGTCTTTTATATATCCTCACTTAAATTCCTGGCAACCTGACTGAAATATGCTGTGCACAATGTTGGCACAACTGTCCGAGCGCGTGTCTACTCAGAACTACAATTAAAATAGCACAACGTAACAAAGCGCAAATTAAAAGGAACACAGCGGAAATAAAAAGTACACAGAGAGTTTGTTTACCCAGTTCGGAGCAACTCTCCTACTCTGGGGGATACCAATCCAGGAATGATTCCACTATTATAGTTCTAGTGAAAAGACCAAAGCAGACACACTACTTGACCTTGCACCTAGACCCTACCAGTGGCAACTCTATCTAGGAACTCCTAGATATGAGACCCCGTCTCAATTCCTACGAACAACACACACAGTATTGTTATCAAACACACAAAACATAAAACACAACCAAGAGAAACACACGCTAATAACACATACTCACTCCGTACTTAAAAGCTTAGGAGTAGCTTACAAATTACAACTCAAAACAAACTCAGTCCTTAGCTTGAATCAGGGAGATACAAGCAAGGCTCACAATTAACAAACAAAACCCTAAAAACCTTAAAACACACGCTTTGCTAACACACACGGTTTTTTAGTTACACAACTAGGGTTTGCCTTCATGAATATATAGTACTCAGATACCACGGGTCTGGGCTTCAAAATAGAGCATGGACATTGACCGGTCCAGCTGAAAAACGATCTTCTAGAAATAATAAAAAGCTTCCAAATATAGAACAATATCTTGTGGAACAAATGGCAAGGCAAATAAAACTTCAAACAAATCTTCAATCAGATACACGCGCCTTGATCAGCAAGCTAGAGGAAAATAAATCTTCAAGCAAATCTTTGGAAGATTGCGTATACAAATATAAAGCGCTAGCTGGCGCGAAAACACAACTCACGTAATGCTGTTCCATATGCTACCACATCTGTCCCAGCATCTGGCTAGTAGATGTTTTTGCAAAATGTAGCCAATCTACAAAAACCCTACAATCTCCCCCTTTGGCAAATTTTGGCTAAAACACTCTAGAGCCAGTACTTTGGGAAACACACAGATAAGATTCCTTCACGTCAACACAGGCACACAACACGGAAAGAAAAAATCGTAGCATAGAGTGAGATTACTTCAAAGCGAGAAATAGTCAAAGATGGCTTGCAAGTAGAATCAGAGGCATGCACCAGATAACACAAACATCTAGCCTCATAGGAACAACCAGAGAGAAATAAACTCTCATATAGTGGAATCACATAGATAAGGGAAAAAATAAATTTCCACACACAAAGAAACTTAAGAGCTCCCCCTCAAAACATGCATGTACCAGAACTCCCCCTCAACATATACTACACTCCCCCTCAACATATACTACACTCCCCCTCAACATATACTACACTCCCCCTCAACACATGTAGCCATACATAATAGAGACTTCAAATCAGCACACAAGCAACAGATAATAAATCAAATTCTACTCCCCCTTTTTAGCCAAAAATTCTGACAACCAACAGATAGGGCAAACTCATAGAAAGTGCATAGAGCCATAAAGAGTGCAGAGAAACCACATAGAGTGCATATTACAGACCAGAAGCACACAAAGGTGCATAAGAATTCAGGGCATAGCCCAGTCACCAAACAAAATATCAAAAGATCAGAACAAAACAAGAAAATCAAAAATCCTCAGAATCAGCAGAGGAATCTTCAGAGTCACCAGCAGAAGCAACAGGCACATTGCCTCCTTCTTCCTCATCCTGCTCACCCTCATCATCAGCTTCAGCCTTCAAAGCTGCAATTATCTTGTCAATCTTCACCTTCCTAGCTCCAAGGGCCACACTTGTCTCAGTAAGATCAGCTATCATTTGCTTTCTGGAGAGCACACCAGATGTCCGGACAGAAGTACCAGCTACATCAGCATCATGTGTCTCAGACAGCAGACTGCAATCCAAAGCCATAGGACCAGGCCTCTTGCAGGGCTCATCACTACTGATCAAAATATCAGGGTGCTGCTGAAGAATAATTTCACACAGGAGGGTAGGAAAAGCAATTGGAAACTTAATAGCAAAAGATTTAGCATGCTCCAAAACTTGATAATAGATGTAGGCTCCATAATCAAAGGGAGACTTGGTCCCTACAGCATAAATGAACTTGGCCAACCCAGATGCAACAGAATTTGAGTGAGTGGTTGGAGTCCAATTTTGAGCACAGATCCTATTCAAAGCAGCATACAAAGGAGACAGTTGAGCAGAAGACAAATGCTTTGGCCAATGTCTAAGCTTGTTATCAGTGATTGTCTTGCAGATAGTGTCCTCAGTGACCTCAAGCTCAGGGGTCTCCTCATTAGACCTCTCAAGGTATGCATTGATCACCATAGGAGAAAAATTGACACACTTACCACGAACAAAAACCTTCCTATACTCAGGGTTTCTTGTGTCATCACACTCATCAGAAACATTCACCAAAAACTCCCTGACCAGCTTATCATAGCATGGACCCAGATTCCTCACAGTCTTCATCAGACCAGCAAACTCCAACAAATCAACCAGCTTTTGACACTTGAACAAATCTTCTTTAAGATTTCTTTCAAGACCCAGTCTTCTGTGGTATATGAACTTCCACCTAGAGGAACCATTTTCCAAATGAAAGGAAACATTATCAAGAGGGGCAGGAGGAATAGTCAGAGGTATCTTCATACCCTTCATTGTTTTTCTGGAAGCCCCACCAGATGTGGCAGCTTCAGGCTCAGCAACCTCAAACTCAGAGTCACTAGAGGGAGGGTCTTTTCTTTTTAAGCTCTTCTTCTTGTGACCACTTTGAGTCACCTTCTTGCTTCCAGCCTTGGGGGGACCATACACAGGCCTCTTCCCAGCCTTTACAGTTTTCTTCTTCCTATCCTTTTCTCCTTCACTGACAACTGCAGCAGTTTTGTCAGCTTTGCTCCTTGTCCTGCGAGCAACACCAATAGTAACAGTTTCTTCCTGAGGTCTTTCTTCAGGCACAGCTTCCTCAACAACAATAGTGTCAGCACAGTCTAAAATAGCAGTCTCAGTATCATCTACAACATCTTGAGTCTCAGTCCCTTCATCTTCAGACTCTGAGGACTCACTCTCAGGGACACTCACAGAACCAGAAATATTAGGAACTACCACATCAGGCTCCTCTCGAGCTTGTGACAAAGATGCGGGAGCATCTGTCACAGCATTCTTTGTTGTGGCAGGGGAATCAGCAGGTGTCTCAGACACGGCCGTATCAACATCATTCTTTGCACCAGAATCAGTAGTAACATCTTTTTCGATAGGAGAATTCGAAGAATCACCAACTAATTTTTCATCTACCTTAGGATTATCAGAACCTAGGGTTTCGGGCATGGCTACAGTACTCTCAACAGCGACATTTTCAGATTCAGTGACAGAAGGTTTAGCATGTGGTTCAACAACAGTCGATACAAAAGGGTTGTCCTTAAGGTACAGATCATCCATACTAAGTCCTACTCTTGGAGCAGCAGGAGTGGTAGAAGATTTACCTTTTGATTTTGATCTGGTGTTCACAGCGGTGGAGGAGGCAGCTTTGCTAGATTTGGCAGGTGTCTTCCTTCGTGGTGCAGATGCCCTAGTTCGACGCTTCTTTGTAGGAGCGCTAGGGATAGTGGTGAGGGGTTGCGCATCAGTGATGACGGCTTCAGCAGCTTGATCTTGTGTAGTTGGATGAGAAGACGAATCAGCCATGGTGATGATTTTGAATGTGAAGGTATGAGAAGTGGACGATTTTTGAATGAAGATGTGCGCGGTAAGAGAGGCAATGAGAGGTTGAGAGAAGTTAAGACAAAGATAATGATGATAACGTGCAAGAGTTTTGAAAAAGGCAAGTGTGCAATAACCTCCTTGAGTGACGTGCAATAAGCGGTTGACGAGGGAAAAAATAATAGCTGCACGCCCCTTGCACATTAATTGCTACAATTCTTCAACTAAGCATATCCCCAACTTCCGTCTTAATTTTTCAAATTGATTAGCATCAAGGGCTTTGGTAAAAATATCTGCTAATTGCTCTTCAGTTGAAACATGTTCAAGAGTAACAATTTTGTCTTCAACAAGATCCCTTATAAAATGATGTCTAATGTCAATGTGTTTGGTCCTGCTATGTTGAATAGGATTCTTGGAGATATTAATTGCACTCAGATTGTCACAATATAATGTCATAGCATCTGTCTTGACATTGTATTCACTCAGCATCTGTCTCATCCACAACAATTGAGAACAACTACTACCAGCTGCTATGTACTCAGCTTCAGCTGTAGACAAAGAAATGCAATTTTGCTTCTTACTGAACCAGGATATAAGGTTGTTGCCTAGAAAGAAACATCCACCAGAGGTACTCTTTCTATCATCTGCACTTCCAGCCCAGTCAGCATCACAATATCCAAACAACACAGTGCTTTCCCCATGAGAATACAACATACCATAATCACTAGTACCATTCACATACTTCAGAATTCTCTTTACCTGAGTCAGGTGACTTATTTTTGGTTCAGCTTGGTACCTGGCACACACTCCAACTGCAAATGTAATATCTGGCCTACTTGCTGTAAGATATAGAAGACTTCCTATCATACTCCTATACATGCTTTGGTCAACATCCACACCTTTCTCATCCTTTGATAATTTTACATGTGTGGGAGCAGGAGTTCTTTTATGAGCAGCATTTTCCATCCCAAATTTCTTGACTATATTTTTAGCATGCTTACTTTGAGAGATAAATATAGTATCTTCCATTTGTTTCACTTGAAGACCAAGAAAGAACTTTAGCTCACCTACAAGACTCATCTCAAATTCAGATTGCATTTGCTGAACAAAATGCTCTATCATCTGGTCAGACATTCCTCCAAAGACTATGTCATCTACATATATTTGAGCAATCATCAACTGTCCATTTTCATCTTTCACAAACAGGGTCTTGTCATTTCCCCCCTTCCTATAGCCATGGTTGATTAGAAACTCAGCAAGTCTCTCATACCAAGCTCTAGGAGCTTGCTTCAGGCCATATAGAGCTTTCTTCAATTTGTACACATGGTTTGGAAAACTAGGATCAATGAAGCCTTTAGGCTGTTCCACATAAACCTCTTCATTTAAGTACCCATTGAGAAAGGCACTCTTGACATCCATCTGATACAACTTGAATTTTAGTATGCATGCAATCCCAAGTAACAATCTAATAGATTCCAACCTAGCTACAGGAGCAAAAGTCTCATCAAAGTCTACACCTTCAATTTGAGAATATCCTTGTGCAACCAGTCTAGCTTTGTTTCTAGTGATAGTACCATTTTCATCAGACTTGTTTTTATAAACCCACTTGGTACCTATAACATTCACATTATCTGGTCTAGGAACTAGGTCCCACACATTACTTCTCTTGAACTGAGTTAACTCTTCTTGCATAGCATTTATCCAGAACTCATCAGTTAGAGCTTCCTTAACATTCTTTGGTTCAAGTTTAGATATAAAGCAAGAATTTGATACCTCATCATAGTTCCTTCTAGTTGTGATCCCTTGGTTAGGATCGCCAATGACTTGATCTATGGGATGATTTCTCTGAACTCTGATAGATGGTCCTTTGTTGGGAGCAGTCTTCTCTGGGCCAGTTACTTCAGAATCTTGCTTATCACTTGCTTCATCTGCTTTCTTTGCTTCCTGTAGGTCAGAAGCTGCGTCAAATGTAGCATCATCTGGCATAGCATTATTTCCTTCATCATCTACAACAACATTTATGGATTCCATCACTGTCTTGGTTCTGGAGTTGTATACTCTATAGGCTCTGCTGTTTGTAGAATAGCCTAGAAAGATTCCCTCTTCACTTTTAGCATCCATCTTTCTTCTTGGTTCCCTGTCAGCTAGAATATAACATTTACTACCAAACACATGAAAGTGCTTCACTGTTGGCTTCCTGTCCTTCCATAGCTCGTACAAGGTTGTAGATGTACCTTTTCTCAAAGTCACTCTATTATGAATATAGCAGGCTGTGTTCATGGCTTCAGCCCAAAAGAAAAATGGCAGCTTCTTTGCATGTAGCATAACCCTGGCAGATTCTTGCAAGGTCCTGTTCTTCCTCTCTACTATCCCATTTTGTTGAGGAGTAATGGGTGCAGAGAACTCATGAAATATTCCTTCAGAAATACAGAAATCAGAGAACTTACCATTCTCAAACTCCTTCCCATGGTCACTTCTGATTCTAACAATTCCACAATCCTTTTCTCTCTGAAGTTGTAAGCAAAGATCCTTGAATTTTTCAAAATTGTCTGATTTCTCCTTAATGAAATTTATCCAAGTATATCTAGAAAAATCATCAACAACAACAAAAGCATACTTCTTACCACCTAAGCTTTCGACTTGCATGGGTCCCATTAAGTCCATGTGCAATAGCTCAAGAACTCTGGATGTGGACAGATGTTGCAGCTTCTGGTGAGGCATCTTGGTCTGTTTTCCTATCTGGCATTCTCCACATATACTTCCTTCCTGAATTTGGAGTTTTGGTAAACCTCTGATGGCTCCTTCAGCAATAGCTTTCTTCATGCTTCTGAGATTCAGATGTCCAAGCTTTTGGTGCCATAGCTTAACTTCATCTTCTTTGGTTATTAGACAATTAGATAACTTTGCTTTATCTTGAGAGACCCACAAGTAGCAATTGTCCTTTGATCTAACACCTTTCATTAGGATGTCCCCTTCACTGTTAGCCACTAAGCATTCACTCTTAGTAAAGTTGACCTTCATTCCTTGATCGCACAGTTGACTAATACTAATTAAGTTTGCAGTTAATCCTTTCACAAGAAGCACCTTATCAAGTTTGGGTAGACCCTCTTCCACAAGATTTCCTACACCCTTTATTTCTCCTTTGGCTCCATCCCCAAAAGTCACAAAGCTTGTAGCATAAGGCTTAACATCAGTCAAGTAATTTTTATCACCAGTCATATGCCTGGAGCATCCACTGTCAAAGTACCAATCATTTCTGGATGACACTCTCAGAGAAGTATGCGCAATTTGAGCAATCTCATCAGCTTCTGGTTCTATTTTTCTAGGATTCATAGTGTTGCTTGTGAAATTATCATTTTTCTGCTTCCACTGCTTCTTGGTGATCTTTACTATGGGATCAGGTCTTGGTGAATAGGTCCTGTCTGGGTAACCATGTAATTTAAAACAGAAAGGTCTGATATGTCCTTTTCTTCCACAGTAATGACATACCCAAGCATAATTCCTTCCTTTTGATCTGGTCCTATATCCTGATGCCTGTTGTCTCACCTGATGCTGGGGCATCTGTCTTGGCATAGTATGATCATGAGTACTAACAGGTGCCACAAACTGTCTCACTGGTAATAGTTTCTGCTGAGGCATAGAACTGTAGTCAAACCCAATACCTTTAGAATCTCCAGGTTTCTGTCCTATTTCCAGAATTTCGTCTAAAGCATCAGTACCTTTGTTCATCATCCGCAGTTGCTTGTTCATATTGCCAATCTTGGAAGTAAGTAAGATAACCTCATCATTGAGGTCTGAGTTTATTTTCAGAAGTTTGTCTTTCTCAGCTTGCAGGAGAGCGATGGTCCCTTTTTGTTTTTCTAGAGTTTTACAAACTTCCTCACTTTTGAGATATAGCTCCTTGTAAGAATCAGCCAGTTCATCATATGTTAGCTCTTCATCACTAGATTCATTGTCAGATGTGCACACTCCAGTCAAGGCATTCACATGTTTTGCAGTTTCAGGTTCTTCTTCTGATTCATCCTCATCAGTCCAAGACACAGTCATCACCTTCTTTTGTTTCTTCAGATACGTTGCACACTCAGTTCTGATGTGACCAAAACCTTCGCATTCATGGCATTGCACCCCTTTGCTTTGATTGATTTTGTCATCAGTTCTAGGTTTCCTCTGATTGTTGACATTTTTATAGATGCTGCGACTGTTGTCCGGAGCATTTGTCCTAGGGCGTCTGTCCATCCTCTTCACAACTTTATTAAATTGTTTGCCCAACAACACAATATCTTCAGAGATGCTCTCATCAGTATCTAAATTACTCTCCACATCATCTTCATCAGTGTTGGAGATGAAAGCAATGTTCTTGTCTTTCTTTTCAGATCTTTCATTAACCTTTAATTCAAAAGTTTGGAGAGATCCAATCAACTCATCAACTTTCATATCTCCAATATCTTGGGCCTCCT
Organism: Medicago ruthenica; assembly: GCA_018208015.1. Taxonomy (NCBI): domain Eukaryota; kingdom Viridiplantae; phylum Streptophyta; class Magnoliopsida; order Fabales; family Fabaceae; genus Medicago; species Medicago ruthenica. The sequence continues at coordinate 35,193,073 of CM031376.1, forward strand.
CGATAGCACATACTTTCATATCAAATTTCTTAGGCAGGGACCTGAGAATTTTGCTTACCAGTTTTTCATCGGATATCTTTTCCCCCAAGGATTCAAAAGTGTTAGCATATTCTAGCACATTCATGTGAAAGTCATGAACACTCTCTCCTTCTTTCATTCTCAAATTCTCAAACTGTGTTGTTAGCAGTTGTAGCCTTGACTTCTTGACCTTTTGAGTACCTTCATGAGCTGTTCTTAGGATATCCCAAGCTTCCTTGGCAATAGTACATTGTTTAATCAACCTGAACATGTTCTTGTCAACACCATTAAACAAAGCATTCAGGGCTTTAGAGTTTCCAATAGCTGCAGTGTCTTCTTCTGTAGACCACTCCTCTTCTGGTTTCAACTCATCAGTATCAACATTATTCGCATCTTTTATTTTAGGAGGGACCCATGCCTTGATCACAGCCTTCCAAGCTCTGCTGTCTAGAGATTTCAAGAAAGCTGTCATGCGTGATTTCCAAATGTCATAGTTTGACCCATCCAACAAGGGTGGTCTGTTCACCAGTCCTCCTTCTTTATCCATTGAGCCAGAAACTTCTTTCCCTGGAGCTCACCCACACAGAACAGGGTGCCTGCTCTGATGCCAATTGAAATTCCTGGCAACCTGACTGAAATATGTTGTGCACAATGTTGGCACAACTGTCCGAGCGCGTGTCTACTCAGAACTACAATTAAAATAGCACAACGTAACAAAGCGCAAATTAAAAGGAACACAGCGGAAATAAAAAGTACACAGAGAGTTTGTTAACCCAGTTCGGAGCAACTCTCCTACTCTGGGGGATACCAATCCAGGAATGATTCCACTATTATAGTTCTAGTGAAAAGACCAACGCAGACACACTACTTGACCTTGCACCTAGACCCTACCAGTGGCAACTCTATCTAGGAACTCCTAGATATGAGACCCCGTCTCAATTCCTACGAACAACACACACAGTATTGTTATCAAACACACAAAACATAAAACACAACCAAGAGAAACACACGCTTATAACACATACTCACTCCGTACTTAAAAGCTTAGGAGTAGCTTACAAATTACAACTCAAAACAAACTCAGTCCTTAGCTTGAATCAGGGAGATACAAGCAAGGCTCACAATTAACAAACAAAACCCTAAAAACCTTAAAACACACACTTTGCTAACACACACGGTTTTTTAGTTACACAACTAGGGTTTGCCTTCATGAATATATAGTACTCAGATACCACGGGTCTGGGCTTCAAAATAGAGCATGGACATTGACCGGTCCAGCTGAAAAACGATCTTCTAGAAATAATAAAAAGCTTCCAAATATAGAACAATATCTTGTGGAACAAATGGCAAGGCAAATAAAACTTCAAACAAATCTTCAATCAGATACACGCGCCTTGATCAGCAAGCTATAGGAAAATAAATCTTCAAGCAAATCTTTGGAAGATTGCGTATACAAATATAAAGCGCTAGCTGGCGCGAAAACACAACTCACGTAATGCTGTTCCATATGCTACCACATCTGTCCCAGCATCTGGCTAGTAGATGTTTTTGCAAAATGTAGCCAATCTACAAAAACCCTACACTCACTCTTAATCTTCAATTGGTGATACCCGGACCGTAAGTCAATCTTATAAAAACACTGGGCTCCTTGAAGTTGATCAAACAACTCATCAATCCGGGGTAAAGGATATTTATTCTTTATTGTCACCTTGTTCAGTTGTCTATAATCTACACATAATTGCATGGATCCATCTTTCTTCTTTACAAATAATACTAGTGCACGCCATGTATAAGTACTAGCACGAATAAAACCCTTGTCAAGAAGATCTTGCAGCTGCTCCCTTAACTCCTTCAATTCTGCTGGGGCCATTCAGTAAGGAGGTATAGATATGGGTTGAGTGCCAGGAATTAAGTCTATAGAGAACTCAATTTCCCTATCAGGTGGTAATCCAAGAAGTTCTTCTGGGAAAACATCCGGAAACTCACACACTATGGGAACATTTTCTAATTCTTCTTCACCCGCTTGGATATTCCTAACCAATGCTAAGTACCCTTGACAACCTCTTCTTAGCAGTTTGTTAGCTCTCAATGCTGAGATTAAATTGTTTGGTACCCAATTGTGTTCTCGTTGAAATGAGAAGGTTGCTTCCTCATTTGTTTCAAATTTCACTACTTTATTGTAGTAGTCTAAGGTGGCATCATGAAAATGAAGGTGAGAAAAACACACAAGAAGGGGGGGCTGAATTGTGTGTGGGCAGTTTCAATTCTTTTTCTTTCTCAAAACTTTGGTTAAGTTCAGAATCAGGTTCTGAACCTTTTTCAGAGAGTTTATTATGCAACGGATTATAAAGTAAAGAGAGAGGGAAAGAAAGAGACACAATGTTTTTATACTAGTTCCTTCCACAAGTTGGAAGTAGTCTAGTCCCCTTGTTACTAACAAGAGATTTGAACTATAATCAAACTGATTACAATTGCTCAAAGCACACAGCTAAGAGACTTCCCTGCTCAAAGAACACAAGCTAAGAGACTTCCTTGCTCAAAGCACACAAGCTAAGAGACTTCCTTGCTCAAAGCACACAAGCTAAGAGACTTCCCTGCTCAAAGCACACAAGCTAAGAGACTTCCCTGCTCAAAGCACACAAGCTAAGAGACTTCCTTGCTCAAAGCACACAAGCTAAGAGACTTCCTTGCTCAAAGCACACAAGCTAAGAGACTTCCTTGCTCAAGACACACAGTCAAGAGACTTCTAATTGCTCAATACACAAAGTAAAGAGACTTCTGTTTTGCTCAGCACGCAGACTGAGACTTGACTAAACTGATTTACAATTAAAACAAGTTTGAGTTGAACACTTGATCAAATATCAGAGGTGTTTGTTGAGTATTTTGGTGTTGGCTGCATATTTTGACAAAACCAATGTGTTGAATAGTAGCACCTCCATGGCTAGAACAAATCTTTAGTTGCAAGGTTTTCATTTTGAAGCCATTCAGAAGCTGGAAATTCCATCAGAAGCTGAAAGTTACTTCAGAAGCACTGTAGCTGTTCAGAAGCTGTATTCAGAGTCTGATGCCAGCGTTGACTTTGGTTGACTTCATCAGAAGCTGATCTTTTTCAAGTTATTTCTACGCGAATCTTTGAGAGATATGTTAAGGTTTTTTTATGGATTAATGCTTCTAGAATGCTAATTGATTTGTGGAAGATCTAATGAAGATTTGGCTCGTATTTATGAAGATCATATTTTCAGAAGAAATCTTTGATGAGATACATTGCAGAATTATATGTTTCCTAATTGAGCCTTGCATAAATTAGAAACATATCAAGTCAGAAGATTTGAACCAGTTTAATTCTGATTGTTGAAGGTTATAAAAGGAGGAGTGCTGTTGCTTTCAAGATATACGAATAAGAGAGAAAAATTCAGAGAATTGAGTCTTAGGTTGTGTAAGCTTTTTAGCTTTGTTTTATGCACCACTCATTGTTTGAGTTGGTTTAGAGTTTTATAGAGTTGTAATTCATTCTAAGCCTTTAGGTACGAATGAAGTTTTGTTTGTGAAGTTGTTCTTAAAAACAGGGTAGTTTTCAGAACTGGGTTTAGTTCAAGGGTTGTTCAAGTAACTGGGCAGTTACTTGGATAGGAAGTTAGAGGTTTTCTAATACTCAACGTGTTGGGTAGAATTCAAGACTAGGAGGAAGTTAATTGCTTAGGCTGGGAACTGGGAGTCAGTGTCTTGAGTCATAAGGATTAATTCCTGTAGTGGAATTCCTTCCTGGATTGGTATCCCCCAGAGTAGGAGGTGTTTACTCCGAACTGGGTTAACAAACCTCTGTGCCTTTTACTGTCCTGCACTTGTTATTTTGCTGCTTCTGATTGTTTTTGCTTGTGCTCTGTTTTTACAATCTTTGTGTCCTGTTATCAAGTTCTGATCAGTATTTAGAACCTGATCTGTCCAGCCAGAATTTCAATTGGCATCAGAGCAGGCACCCTGCCTGTGATTGGGTGAGATCCAGAGTAGTGTTTTCTGGCAAGTATGGATAGAGAAGGAGGTTATGTCAATAGACCACCCCTACTAGATGGCACAAACTATGAATATTGGAAGTCTAGGATGTGTGCCTTCTTAAAAATTATTGACAGCAGGACTTGGAAAGCTGTGATTAAAGGCTGGGATCATCCTGTGGTTTTGGACAAAGATGGTAACAAAACTGAGGTTCTGAAGCCTGAAGAAGAATGGACCAAAGCTGAAGATGATTTGTCACTTGGAAATTCAAAAGCTTTGAATGCAATCTTTAATGGTGTGGACCAGAGTATGTTCAGACTCATCAAGCAATGTACAGTTGCAAAGGAGGCCTGGGAAATTTTGAAAACAACTCATAAAGGAACTTCTAAGGTGAAGATGTCCAGACTGCAGTTGCTGACCACCAAGTTTGAGAACCTGAAGATGAAGGAAGATGAATGCATGCAAGATTACTACATGAATGTGCTGGACATGGCAAATTCTTTTGATTCTCTTGGTGAAAAGATGTCTGATGAAAAGATAGTAAGAAAAATCCTCAGGTCCCTGCCTAGAAGATTTGACATGAAGGTCACAACAATTGAGGAGGCTCATGATATTTCTGCTATGAAGGTTGAAGAGCTCATTGGTTCTTTGTTGAACTTTGAGACTGCTTTTTGTAAACAGACTGAGAAGAAAGGAAAAGGTGTAGCTTTTACTGTGAATTCTGAAGCTGATGATCAACAAGAGTCTGATGAGGATGATTTATCAGAAGCTCTAGTGTTCCTTGGAAAACAATTGAACAGAATTCTGAAGAAGGTTGACAGAAAATCCAAGACAAAAGGTCAGAATTTCAGATTCAAGAAGCAACAAACTGATGAGAAGAAGACCAAGTCTGAGGAGAAAAGTAACCAAGCCAAAGGTGTGCAGTGCTTTGAGTGTGAGGGGTATGGACATATCAAGTCTGAATGTCCTACTTTTCTTAAGAAGCAGAAGAAAAGCCTAGCTGTGTCATGGTCTGATGAAGATTCAGAAGAAGATTTTGAGAATGAATCTGCTAAGGGTGACACAAGTCTGATGGTTAAGCTGCAGTCTCAGAAATCAGAAGTTCTTACAAAGTCTGAAGAGTATTTAGAGACTGAAACCTTGTCTGTGTCTGACTCAGAGTCTGAGGGTTCACTAGTGTCTGAAGTCAGAGCTCAGAAACTCACTTATGATGAACTGGCTGACACTTATAGAAAGCTATACAGTAGAAGTGCAGAAGTCTGCAAGGAAGTTCTGGATCAGAAGGAGGCTATTTTTCAACTGGAGGCTGAGAAAGGAGAACTTCTAGTGCAGAATTTAGAATTAAAAGAAGAAGTGAACCTGCTAAATTCCCAACTTGATCAGATGAAAAAGCAAGTTAGGATGATGAACTCTGCTACTGATAAGTTGGAGGAGATTCTAGATGTCCAGAAGCAAGGAAAAACTGGGTTAGGTTATGTTGATCAGAGTCTGAAGCTCAAGGAGAAAAATCATATTAGTCAGTTTGTTCCTACTACTCAAACTCATGATCCTGTGATTGGAACTTCTCAGATGAGACCTCAGAAGGTAGCCCAGATGCAAGGTCAGAAGCATATACAGATGAGACCTCAAAAGCATACGCAGATGAGACCTCAGAAGCATACTCAGATGAGACCTCAGAAGTATGTTCAGATCCAACCCCAGAAGTTCAACAGAAGAAGGAGGAATCATACCTAGATCTGTCATCATTGTGGAAAGAAAGGGCATATCAAACCATTCTGCTTCAAACTTTATGGCTATCCTGAACATTTTCAGTATAGAAGAGTGGAACCAGCTGCTATCAGACACAATGTTCAGAAGGTGTGGAAGCCCAAAGTTCAGAATGTTGGCCTGATTGCTCATACCTCATTGAGAGCCACTTCTAGAGACGACTGGTATTTTGATAGTGGTTGCTCAAGGCACATGACTGGTGTGAAGAAGCTGCTGAGCAATATCAAACCTTATTCCAAAAGTTATGTGACATTTGGAGATGGAGCAAAAGGTGAGATACTGGGTATTGGTGATTTAATCAATGAAGGCTTACCAAGACTGAATGATGTGCTGTTAGTGAAAGGTTTAACCTCTAATCTGATCAGTATTAGCCAACTATGTGATCAAGATTTAAAAGTGAATTTCAACAAGCTAGAGTGTATTGTTACTGATCAGGAAGGTAAAACTCAGATGAGGGGCTACAGATCCAAAGACAATTGTTATTTGTGGGTGTCTGAAGAAGAAAGAAGCCTGACCTCTTGTCTCATGAGCTCAGAAGAGGAAGTCAAGCTCTGGCACCAGAAATTGGGTCATCTGCATCTGAAAGGCATGAAGAAAATCCTAAGTACTGAAGCTATCAGAGGTGTACCTAATCTGAAGATCAATGAGGACAGTGTTTGTGGTGATTGTCAAATTGGGAAACAAACAAGAAAGTCTCATCCCAGATTAGTTCATCAGGTAACTACTAAAGTACTAGAACTTGTTCATATGGATTTAATGGGGCCTATGCAAGTAGAAAGTATTGGAGGAAAGAGGTATGCATTTGTAATGGTAGATGACTACTCAAGATTCACATGGATTAACTTTGTTAGAGAGAAGTCTGATACTTTTGAAGTGTTTAAAGACTTATGCACTCAATTACAAAGAGAGAAAGATTGTGGTATTGTCAGAATCAAAAGTGATCATGGCAAAGAATTTGAAAACAAGAGTTTCTCAGAATTCTGTGCTTCTGAAGGTATAAAGCATGAGTTTTCTGCACCTATCACACCTCAGCAAAATGGTGTAGTTGAGAGGAAGAATAGGACATTAGCAGAATGTGCAAGAGTTATGCTGCATGCTAAGAAGTTGCCATATATGTTTTGGGCTGAAGCTATGAACACTGCTTGTTATATCCATAATAGAGTTACTTTGAAGAAGGGAACAACTTGTACCTTATATGAATTGTGGAAAGGAAGAAAACCTACGGTGAAATACTTCCATGTGTTTGGGAGCAGATGTTACATTTTGGCTGACAGAGAAAATAGAAGAAAACTAGATCCTAAGTCTGATGAAGGTATATTTTTGGGATATTCAGTAAACAGCAGAGCCTATAGGGTGAATCTGTCTGCTGAGAATGAAAAGGATGAATCTGAAGTTATTCCAGAGTCTGAAGCCTCAGAAGAACAAACTTCAGAAGCAGAAAAGCATCCAGAGTCTAAAGAAGCAGAAGTGCATCCAGATCAAGATCCTACCAATAAAGGGCCATCAATTAGAGTTCAGAAGGATCATCCAAATCAATTAGAGTTCAAGATCCTTATCATTGGGAGCTTGGATCAAGGGGTCAGAACCAGGAGATCAGACCCAACAGCTACTGATTCTTGTTTTGTGTCTAAGTTTGAACCCAAAAATGTGAAAGAAGCCCTAACTGATGAATTTTGGATTGACGCTATGCAAGATGAGTTGAATCAATTCAAAAGGAGTGAAGTGTGGGATCTTGTTCCAAGACCAGAAGGGCTGAATGTGAATAGCACAAGTGACTATGGAATCATGTATTCTCATAGTTCAAGTTCTGAACTGATGGGATATTGTGATGCTGACTGGGCTGGAAGTGCTGATGATAGGAAGAGCACTTCAGGAGGTTGTTTCTTTTTGGGAAATAATCTAATTTCTTGGTTCAGCAAGAAACAAAATTGTGTTTCATTGTCAACTGCTGAAGCTGAGTATATTGCTGCTGGGAGTAGTTGTTCACAACTGGTGTGGATGAAGCAAATGCTTGAAGAATACAACATTGAACAAGGAACTATGACCTTATTTTGTGACAATTTGAGTGCTATCAACATCTCTAAGAACCCAATACAACACAGCAGAACTAAACACATAGACATCAGACACCATTTTATCAGAAACCTTGTGGAGGACAAGATTGTTCAGCTGGAACATGTGGACACTGAAGATCAAATTGCTGACATATTCACAAAGGCCTTGGATGCTAAACAATTTGAGAATCTGAAAAGCAAGTTAGGTGTGTGTTTACATGAAGATTTATAGCAATTAATGCAAACTGGATGTGAGGAAGATAGAGTACCTGCCAGTTGTGCCTGTGCTGAATTTGTTCCTAAGTCAGAGTCTGAGACTATTTTTTCTGGAAATTTAGTTTTGATTCCCTATTTGAAGTCTGAAGTTTGTCATAATTTTGTGGCTAAAAAGGGGGAGATATTATGTGTCTCAGGGGGAGTACAAGATTGTTATATACCTGAGTGATGATGTGGTCCTGAAGAACAATTGTGTTCTGATACCATTTTTCACTACAGTTCAGAAGTGAGGGGGAGTTTTTATGTTTTACTGAGTTGCAGTGGGAAAGTTCAGATGCTGGAGTGTTTGATCAGATGTTTGTATGTTTGTGAAGCTTCAGGAGTGTTTGTGATGATCAGGAGTTGATCAGTAATTGGTTTATGTGCGCTTCAGGAGTTCAGAAGCTGAAGCTGAAGCTGAAGTTTAACATAGCTAAGAGAGTGTTTTGTCCGCTGCCTATCTCTTTGATATGTTATATCTTTGTGGAGTTCTTCATTGCTGAGTTAATTTTATGGGAGATTGAAGAACTTGGGTGTGTGAACATTGGTTTTAGCCAAAAATTTGCCAAAAGGGGAGATTGTTGAGTATTTTGGTGTTGGCTGCATATTTTGACAAAACCAATGTGTTGAATAGTAGCACCTCCATGGCTAGAACAAATCTTTAGTTGTAAGGTTTTCATTTTGAAGCCATTCAGAAGCTGAAAGTTACTTCAGAAGCACTGTAGCTGTTCAGAAGTTGTATTCAGAGTTTGATGCCAGTGTTGACTTTGGTTGACTTCATCATGTTGGAACAAAATGTGTTTAACAAGTCTCTTTTGAAGTAAGGGGGAGATTGTTGAAACATTTATGTGTAAACATATCTCTCTTTATGGTTTTGATGATAACAAAGTGTTAAAGAGAAAATTGGTTATATGTTAATGCTTTGTTCAAGTGATTTCAGAACCATGTGCTTTATGATTATTTATTAAGAATGGTTATGGAAGAACAAGCTTAGAGCAAGGAAGGAAAGCCAAGAAGCAAGGTTGCAAAGCTAGAAAGAAACTGGGTCTGAAGAAGTGCTCCTGAAGAAGTGGTCCTGAAGTAAGAGCTTCTGAAGTGGTCCTAAAGAAGTGCTCCTGAAGTGAAGCTTCTGAAGTGGTCCTGAAGTGGTGCTCCTGAAGTACAGCTTCTGAGTCTGAAGGTTTTTTTATGGATTAATGCTTCTAGAATGCTGATTGATTTGTGGAAGATCTAATGAAGATTTGGCTCGTATTTATGAAGATCATATTTTCAGAAGAAATCTTTGATGAGATACATTGCAGAATTATATGTTTCCTAATTGAGCCTTGCATAAATTAGAAACATATCAAGTCAGAAGATTTGAACCAGTTTAATTCTGATTGTTGAAGGTTATAAAAGGAGGAGTGCTGTTGCTTTCAAGATATACGAATAAGAGAGAAAAATTCAGAGAATTGAGTCTTAGGTTGTGTAAGCTTTTTAGCTTTGTTTTGTGCACCACTCATTGTTTGAGTTGGTTTAGAGTTTTATAGAGTTGTAATTCATTCTAAGCCTTTAGGTACGAATGAAGTTTTGTTTGTGAAGTTGTTCTTAAAAACAGGGTAGTTTTCAGAACTGGGTTTAGTTCAAGGGTTGTTCAAGTAACTGGGCAGTTACTTGGATAGGAAGTTAGAGGTTTTCTAATACTCAACGTGTTGGGTAGAATTCAAGACTAGGAGGAAGTTAATTGCTTAGGCTGGGAACTGGGAGTCAGTGTCTTGAGTCATAAGGATTAATTCCTGTAGTGGAATTCCTTCCTGGATTGGTATCCCCCAGAGTAGGAGGTGTTTACTCCGAACTGGGTTAACAAACCTCTGTGCCTTTTACTTTCCTGCACTTGTTATTTTGCTGCTTCTGATTGTTTTTGCTTGTGCTCTGTTTTTACAATCTTTGTGTCCTGTTATCAAGTTCTGATCAGTATTCAGAACCTGATCTGTCCAGCCAGAATTTCAGTGTTCACAAAATACAACTCAGGATTAAAACTCTAAACTTAAGAAATTCTAAGATACTAAGATTGTAAGAATTTCTAAGAGTTCTGGTGACTTTTTGAACTTTGACAGCAAAACAGAGCACGGTTTCAGTCTTGTGTTTTTCAGAGTCTTAGCAATTTTCTTCTTCAAATCTTCACCCTTTTATAGTGGAGAAGATAGCTGTTGAAAATTGCCTAGAAAAGCAGCAAAGAGCCGTTGCAAATTGGAAGCTAGGTCAGCTGAAAATGTGAGCTAAACTGCAGAAATACAGAGCACGCATTTTTCAAATTTGCTTTCCTTAAAAGCTGGGGAATGTTTCTGCAAAGGAGGCAACTGTTCCATTGGAGTTGTTCTGACACTGTAGGCATTAAATGTTGACTGAGACAGTTGCTTTTTCTTCCATGTCAGACTTCAGAAGCTTCTTCAGGAACACAGTACTTCAGAAGCTCACTTCAGAAGCAGGACTTCAGACGCACACTTCAGAAGCACTGTTCATCAGACGCACTTCTTCAGACGTTGACTTTTGTTGACCTTCAGACTCAGCCTTCAGACGTTGACTTCTGTTGACCTTCAGACTCAACCTTCAGACGTTGACCAACGTTGACCTTCAGACTCAGCCTTCAGAAGCACCCTTCAGATGCAGTCTTCAGACTCTGCCTTCAGAAGCACCCTTCAGACGCAGTCTTCAGACTCAGTCTTCAGAAGCTGCTTCAGACCCAGTTTTGCTTCAGACTTGCAACAAGGCTTCTATGCTTTCCTTCTTGCTCTTAGCTTGTTCTTCCAAAACCAATATTAATTACTGAACATTAAGAACATGGTTCTGCACACTTAGAACAAAGCATTAGCAATACCAATTTTCTTGTTAACACTTTGTTATCATCAAAACCCAAAAGAGAGTTGTTCATACACATTTTGTTCCAACAATCTCCCCCTTTTTGATGATGACAAACATAAGTATTAATAGAAAATTGTTGTTAATTTAATTAAGAAGTTAACTACAGGGTGTGAGGTTTGCAAGCTCCCCCTGAGTCTGATCCAGGTTAATTAAATTCAGTTTAAATCACAAAGATGAAAATTTCAGAATTGTTGTTAAGTTTAATTAACAAGCTGACTTCAGGATGAGGTTTGCAAGCTCCCCCTTAGTCTGATAATCCTTAAGGTTAGGTTTGCAAGCTCCCCTTGATTCTTATCCAAGTTAATTAAATTTAACTAAGAACAATAATGTGAAATTATCACTCAGAATTGTAAATAACAAGCTGACTTCAGGTTATAAGGTTTGTAAGCTCTCCCCCTAAGTCTGATAATCCACAGGATGAGTTTTGTAAGCTCCCTGAGTCTTATCCTTGTTATTTAAATTCATTTCAACTCATTAAAGAGTGATTTATCTCACAGAATTAAATTCATAGGCTAAGAGATTAAAAACAGTTCTCATAAGTTAATTTCTATCAGAAATTGACTTATGTTCTGAGCCTCAGGCCTTAATACCTTTTACTCCCCTTCATAGGTTAATTAACTGACAGAAATTAACTTATATTTTTGAGCTAAGGAGCCTTAATACGTGTTTACATTTTCTCCCCCTTTTGTCATCAACAAAAAGAAAATTTTCAGAATTTTTAAGAGAGTTTGAAAAACATGTGAGATAAAAATGCAATCATATAGGTAATCAAGCAGCAAAGATAAGCATCATAGCAAGCTTGATCATACATGAAGTATATAACATTGCATTTGAAAATCAGAGAATGTTGTTCAGAACATAAAAGATTGTTCAGAGCATTCTGATCAGACACAAACTGTTCAGAAATGTTCAGTACCACTTGACTGGTTTTAGAAAACTGAAAACAAATCATTTTGTTCAGAGCATTTTTGTTCAGTACATTCTGTTTAGTATCACTGAACTATTTTAGACAAAATTGTTCAGATCATATACCAACTGAAGGTTTTTAGCACAACTGAACTCTTTTCAGAAAACTGAAAAATAGAGCATTTAGCTCAGTGCTTCTGAACTTTTCCAGACATAACTGTTCAGGTTTTTTAAATAAGGTTTGAAAAGCTGAACATGTCTGATACCAAAGAGAGACTTTCAGAAAGAACTGTTCAGAGTCTTTTTGAAATATGTTTTGAAAAACTGAACATGCCTAAATCAATTTGAGCATTTATGATGAAGAAATGTGTCTGTGTTTTTGTTAAAACATTTCAGAACTGATATCAAAAACAGAAGAAAACACATTTGCATATTGATGACTTTGGAGGGACAAAGTGTAACTTTCAAAGCTTTAATTCATCATTGCCCATAGTTATAACTTACCAGATTCTGACCAAAAGTTTGAGAACTATCAGATTCAGAAGTTTTTCAGAAACTTAACTTTCTTCAGACTCTCTAGTGAGTGACTGATAAGACTTAGCTTCTGATGAACTCAGAATCTCAGTTTCTTATTCAGATTCAAGCAAATTTTTCAAAGAGATGAAATGCATTGTTCAGATTCTTTTTAATAAGTTTAAATCTATTTTCTGAACAAAATCTCTTAATAAAATGAAGTTTAAGTTCAAAAATGCTTGGTTCTTGAATGCAGAATTGGAATTTTGACATACAGATTACATCAATGTTATCACAAAGAAGATTATGCTAATTACATGAATCTGATAGTTTTCCAACTCATGTAGAATCTATTAAGAATAACAAAGAACAAAACATACCTCAGTAGAGCTTCTGATCTACTTCTCCTTGTTCATTTTTGTTGCTGAACACCCATTTTTGTTCCAACAATGTTCTTGATTGGCTTTAGGAGACATGTCAGATTCTGAGAGGCTTTTCAGCTTTGGACATTCTTCAGACACATGTTCTGGTTCAGGTTCTGAAGTGTCTTCTGAGAGATAAATCTCAGTACCAGTGATCAAGTCTTTGTGGTTTCCTCCAGATTCCATAGTTCCTCCCTCTTTCATGATCAGGGTTTGGAACATAGACTTGTTTTCTGTCATGCATTGCTAGCAGCCATTGCTCAGGTACCGGGATTTCTCCTTTTCTTTGGCTGAGTTTTCAATGGTCTTGACCCAGATTTCTTCAGAACCTGAGACTTGAAGGTCTTTGGTTCTGATTTCTTTAGAGTCTGAACCATTGAACACTTTGGTTCTGATTTGTTAAGAACTCCAGTTTTGTCAGCTCCTGACACAGGGCAAACTTCAGTTTGACCTTTCTTAATGCAAATAGAAACAGATGACAGATTGCCTTTCTTTTGTTTGCTTTGCCTGAAATTCTGAGATTTATAAGGTTTTGAATAAGCTGGTTTATTATTCCTTGAAGGTTTCATAATCACATCCTTTTTAAATTTAGATTCTGAATTTATCAGATTCTGAGACTTACTTGTTTCAGGTTCTGAACTCTTCAGACTCTGAACATTTTCAGGTTTAGAGTCTGATTTTCTCATAGTCTTAGGCTTAGGACCTTTGGGTTTAGACTTTGGCAAAGTTTTAACTTCTGCTTTCATCTTTCCCTTAGGATCAGAAGCTTCACACTCTGAGCAGTTCAGAACCTCAGACTTAGCAGTCTCAGTTTCTGTTAACTTCTTTATCTCAGAACTGTCAGAAGCAGGCACAAAGCATACCTTAGAGCCTTTTATACTATCTTCAGAACAAGATGGAAGGTTTATTTCATTTGAAAAATTAACAGAATCATTTTTAAAACCAATTCCTTCTCCTTTGTTTCTGTTGATATTATAAATCATTGAGGCAATCTTACTTCTGTTGATTCCAGTTAAGATAAACTCTTGAAGAGCAGTTTCATGTTCACAAGGAACTTCATCAGGTTTCTTATGAACCATTTCTCTGAGCTCTTTAACTTCTTCATCAATATCATTGATATGATTCTGAAGTTGAAGATTCTCATCAGCCATCAAGTTATTTTTCTTTTTCAAAGTTTTAACCTGATTTAACTTGCTTCTGAGGTGGTTCATAAGTTCCTTGACTGTTTCAACAAGATCAGATCTAGTGAGTTCAGAAAATACCTCATTGTCAGAGTCTGAACCTGATTCTTCATCAGAAGATACATTTGTAACCAGATTCAAATTGGCTTCTTCCTCAATTTCCTTGTCAGATTCTGATCCAGATTCCTCATCAGATGATACTAGTGCTACCAAACCCAGGTTAGCTTCTTCATCTTCATCTTCATCTTCAGAATCTGATTCTTGGTCAAGTTTACTCCAAGTAGCCAAAAGACTCTTCCTGAATCTTTCTTTGAAGTTGCCAGACTTTGAACTGATCTTCTTGGGTTTATCCTTCTGCAACTCAGGACATTCAGATTTGTGATGACCAGTTTTCTTTCAATTTGAGCAGCCCTTTTGTTCATCCTTCTTGGAACTAGATTCTTTGAAGTTGCTGCTCTTGTTAGAAACTTTCCTTTGTCTTTGTAGCAAGAACTTAACTCTTTTGGAAAGCATTTCTAGCTCCTCAGATTCTTAATCCTCTTCAGAACTTTCCTCAGAAAATTCTTCATCAGATTCTGAAGCTTTTAGAGCTTTTGAAAGCTTCCCTTTGGATTTAAGTGCTACAGACTCAGATTGTCTAACAGATTTATCTTCAATGAGTCCCAGTTCATGCACCTTGAGGGAGCTTATAAGATCTTCAATACTTAGAGTATTTAAATCTTTAGCTTCCTCAATAGCAGTCACCTTAGGTCTCCATTGAGATGGAAGACTTCTGAGGATCTTGTTCACATGATCAGCAGTAGTGTAGCTTTTCTTCAGAATCTGAAGTCCAGAAACTAGAGTCTGAAATCTTGAGAACATAGCCTCAATATTTCCATCCTCCTGCATTCTGAACAGCTCATACTGCTGAACAAGAAGGTTTGCCTTTGCTTCTCTAACCTTTTTATTTCCTTCATATTTGGAGCATAGAGAAGTGAAGATTGCTTTTGCTGTTGATTTATCACTCAGTTTGAGATACTCATTGTGGGGTAAAGAGTCCACAATGATTCCTCTAACATTGTGATGTTTCCTGTAGATTTTCCTCTCAGCATCAGTCAGCCCTCTTATGTTAATAGCCACTCCTTCTTCATCAACTGGAATAGATATTCAATCTTCTATGATATCCCATAAGGAGTCATCAATACCAATAATGTGGCTGTACATCTTGCTTTTCCACCATGAGAATTTCTCAGCATCACCACTAAACATAGGGGGTTTATTGTGTGAGTGATGTAACACCCTATTTCCCGACGATAATTATTAAATAATAATTATATATTTAATAAAGAGGATGTTACAAAACCCGTCAATATATCACATATAACATAAACACTTTCTTTAAATAATAATTTCAACAGCAGAAAACATTTCATTGATTTCATTAATATTGATTATCCTTGTTATTCAGCATCATAAATAGAAATAACAATATTTCCAAGTTCTCGACTTAAAAACAAATTAATTTCAACGTCAACCCCAACCCTGGTGTTACAAGAATCAGAGCTCATAGCGACTACATGCTTAATAGATTACTAAATAAAATGAAAACTAGAAGGAAGACGTATTCCATCTCCACCTTCTAAGTCGTCCCACAGCTAAACTTCCTCAACCTGAGTGTCTGTACCCAGGAGTACAATCACCACAAAGAAAACAACACAACAACAACAAAGGGGTGAGAAATCCTGTCGTAACATAATATTAGGGAAAAGCACGCACAACATTATAATACAACAATAACGATATTCTGTCGTCATATGATCATCGACATTTATTATATTCTTCTTAACTAATCATACATATCATCATCTCATTCAATTCACACTTAAAAACACCAAGTATAAGTATCATCATTTAAATGCATATGGACTCACCCTAAGACCTATATGAATGTGGTACCACACCTATCGTCGTCATAATTTGCCAGAGATATGTTACTGGACTTTTGTCGTCATAAATTGCCTGAGATATGTTACTGGACTTTCATCGTCATTTTATCTTCATAATTCCTAGACACGACTCTATATGCATGCATGGTGACAGACTCATCAGGTATTACACATCATCACGTCATCATGAATTCACATTCATAAATGTAAGACTCTCCCTAATATGCACAACATCAATGCAAAACACACCATCATCATTCTCATCGTCTTCATAAATAAACATCATCATTCTCATCATCAAATAATATAGACATCGTCATTCTCATCATCATTATAATATATACATCATCATTCTCATCGTCATAGTAATATAGACATCATCATTCTCATCATCATTATAATATAAACATCATCACTCTCATCATCATATTAACGCAAGTATCATCATTTCTCATCATATTTATTTATACACTTGTATATAATATCAATCGTCATCACTCTTTATCATAGTCATATGATTCCTCATCATTACTCTCTATTACCGTCTATATCTCTACATTATCTCCTCATCAATCCAACCCTTAAGCACGACTCGTTTCTACGTCAACAACCCTCTATTTTATTTTATTATTCATCTTACGAACATGCTATATTCTCTCGTCTATTCTAGCCTCTCTAGATATTTTATCCTGATAGCACACCCTATTCCTCCTTCTTAGTTTTAAGATGTTTACTTCTCCATTAACATTACATATAACGTCTCCTCTCTATACAACTAGGTTTCACCTCACCATCGTCAATAACTCTTTCCTACTTATCCCTCTCATTATTACAACTTTATACCTTAATCCCCATCTCACATTTGTCGTCATCTATAACCTCGACCATTCCTTTAATCTTAACTTCATTCTACCTTATCGATACTTTCTACGTCAGCAACTTTCCTCCCTAAAACTTCATTATAATTTAAGGTTTTATTCTCTCGATACTGGTCATTATTATTATCGTCAAACATTATGACTATTACCTCTTATCTTCTTTCCTATTCATCTCGCTCTCTTCTAATCAATTCCCGTCTTATTCACCGCTATCCTCATTCTTATTATCTTTCACTACTCAATACACACCTTATATGTTCCTACCTAACATTCATCTTAAGTTCCTTAATTACCTTGACTCTTTTACTCTTCAACTTAACAATATTCCTAAGCTCATTATTTGTTTAAGAAGATTATATTTAACTTCATCAATTACTCGGAAGGCACCAACGTTATATCCCTTCTTATCATCGTCTCTTTTCACTTCTTTATCTCTTCATATTTTATACTCTCTTAATCAGCTTACCATATTAGACCTTTTAAAAATACCCCAATGGATTAATCCTGTCGTTATCACTCCGCCGTGAACTACTCATCTACATCCCTCACACTTCTCCTTCTACTGATTAAACTACTTCACCTTTTTAGGCTCAAGACTCATCAAGTATTAAATGTCAACACATCAACAACAGCTTACAGTCATAGATGCAAACTCTTCCTATTTTTCACAACACCGGGACAAAACATATCGTCGTTATTCACATCATCAGCATAAGAAAACGTTGTCATCATGAATATACATCGTCACTCACATCATTTATATAATAAACATCATCATTACGAGTATGCTTCACCAACTTCATCATATTTATATATTCAGTAGTCAACGTCATTAGCAACTTCATTATCTAAGTGCTTTCATTCTCACCATTCACTATCCTACTCCTCTCTCTTTATTTCTTCTTGGATTTATCTCTAACACCATAAAGTTCTTCCATGTATTAATTCGTTAAGGGGTTGGGAAACTACCCTTAAAACACCAGACTAGACTCCCTTCATTTATATTTATAGGTTCGGAACCCTAGTATACGCTTACTTTTCACGCTAACAGCTTTCTTAGACTTACTATTCATATCGCAGCATGACCCAGGTACAATATTTTATTAATAACTGAAGTTCTAGAGATCTAAATGGATTCAAACCAAAGGGAAATGAAAGGTGACATCTATATCTAAAACTTTCATGAAGGGACCTAAGTCCAGTTCGGAACAGAGAGGGGTGAAAATGTTTCATTTCCTAAACCTGGGCAGAGTGCACGACCGTGCCGACCCCTGTGTAGTAATATGACCATAAATCGAGCTGTGGATGTCTAAATGAGGTCACTCTAAAGCCACATGACAAATAACATCCATATCTAAAACTTTTATGAAGACACCTAAGCTCAATTCGGAACTGAAAATGGTCAAAAAGTTGTGCCAAAATCGCGTCACGATTCTGTCAGCATCAGAACGTAGATTTTGTAATTTTCCACCATGGGAGCTTCCCCGGCTCCGTTTTCGACCCCCCCCCCCCCCCCCCCCCCAACTCACCCAATTCGTCCCTAAACATCACCCTAAGGTTACCCTATCATTCAATCACTAATTTTCCATTAACCTACTGACTCACACACTCTCTTCATGGTCAATCCTCTATTCGTAAACCGTAAACTAGTTTCTCTTAATTTTAAATAATTCAACCTCGTCTTTACCTTCGTCCATCATCAATCTCTCATCACAATCTCACATCATAACAGAAATATCATCTTAAGAATTAAACACCCCCCATCATATATTAAGATACCCTAAAGTGCAAAGATTCTCCCCCTTACCTCGATTCCTCTGAAATCTCTGGTTTGGCTTGACTTCGTTGTAGCTAGGTTTTCCTTTCTCTGACGGCTGCTCTTCTCTCTGTTTCTACGTTCAGCAAAACTGAGTTCTAATTTCCCAAAACCCTTATTTATATTTGGTCTAGCCACTCTTCATATAACTTTCCTCTTCTATTCACTATTCTTTTGCTTTTCCCCTCCCCCACTTATTAAAAGCCTATTTTCTACACCTCCTACTCTTTTCTACTTGTTTTTCAATTCTCTTTCTATATTATTTAAATTCTGGTATCATAAATTAATTCACCAATATAATTCAACCCTCTCAACATTTACATCACATTCAAATAAAGCAGCATTAATAATAATATTCACCACGCCACACCTATTAAAATTTATTGAATTACTTAAAATATAAAATTGGGGTGTTACAAGTGAGATTTCTTGTTATCTGTACCATAGCCACCACCACCACTTCTGGATGTAGATTCACCATAATTACCATAAGCCATGTTTTTCTCAGGATCAATACTGACTCACTGTTAAGTGATTGAATATCAGAACCAGGGGCTCTGATACCAACTGAAGGTGAGAAAAACACATAAGAAGGGGGGGTTGAATTGTGTGTGGGCAGTTTTCAATTCTTTTTCTTTCTCAAAACTTTGGTTAAGTTCAGAATCAGGTTCTGAACCTTTTTCAGAGAGTTTATTATGCAGCGGATTATAAAGTAAAGAGAGAGGGAAAGAAAGAGACACAATATTTTTATACTAGTTCCTTCCACAAGTTGGAAGTAGTCTAGTCCCCTTGTTACTAACAAGAGATTTGAACTATAATCAAACTGATTACAATTGCTTAAAGCACACAGCTAAGAGACTTCCCTGCTCAAAGCACACAAGCTAAGAGACTTCCTTGCTCAAAGCACACAAGCTAAGAGACTTCCTTGCTCAAAGCACACAAGCTAAGAGACTTTGAAATTTCTGGCTTAGCAATAATGAGAGTTAAACTGGTTCTGAATAAAAATTAGCAGATTCAGAACTAAAACAGAGTATGAACAAGACACAGTTCAGCAGCAGAAATAAAGTGCAGAAAATAAAAAGAACACACAAGGTTTGTTAACCCAGTTCGGAGTAAACACCTCCTACTCTGGGGGATACCAATCCAGGAAGGAAATCCACTATTGGAATTAATCCTTAAGACTCAGACACTGACTCCCCAGTTCCTATCCTAAGCAATCAACTTCCACCTAGTCAGACTTCTACCCACGCATGAGTATTAGAGACCACTAACTTCCTATTCAAGTAACAACCCAGTTACTTGAACAACCCTTGAACTAAACCCAGTTCTGAAAACTACCCTGTTTTTGAAGAACACACTTCAAAACAAAAACTTCATTCTTGCTTAAAAGCTTTGAATGAATTACAACTCAATTAAACCTAAACCAACTCAAAACATATGAGTGGTGCACAAAACAAAGCTTAAAAAGCTTACACACACTAAGACTCTATTTCTGAATTTTCTCTCTAATTTCTTGTCTCTTGAATAGCAACAAAGCACTCCTTATATAGCCTTCAGCAAATAACATTAATCTGAATTAAATCTTCTAAAACAGATATGTTTCTGAATTATGCAAGGCTTGAAAAGGAAACATATAAATCTTCAATGTATCTTTGAAAGATACCATCAGGAAAATACGTGTTTTCATAAAAACAAACCAAATCTTCAGGAATTCTCTTAATTATGCTCCAAATCTTCTGAATTAGATTTGTTTCTGAATTATGAGTAATCCAATAAGGAAACAAATAAACCAGGAAAATATCTTCATAAGATTGCAACAGAAAAATACGAGCATTCATAAATCCATGCCAAATCTTCATTAAATCTCCTCCAAATTAATCAGCAATCTAGAAGCAACAAGCGAGAATAAATCCTTGTTAAATCTCTCAAAGATTTGCGCCAAACCAACTTGAAAATAACCAGCTTCTGAAGAAGTCAACAAAAGTCAACTCTGCTACAGTGCGTCTGATGCTTCAGAAGCACATTTCAGCTTCTGAAGTAACTTCAAAATGAAAAACTTGCAACTGAAGATTTGTTCTGGACATTGAGATGCTTCTATTCAACACATTGGATTTGCCAAAACATGCAGCCAACACCAAAATACTCAACAATCTCCCCCTTTGGCAAATTTTTGGCTAAAACCAATGTTCACACATGACAAGCTCTTCAATCTCCCATAAAACTATCTCAGCAATGAAGAACTCCACAAATCAACCACATAACATAGAGCTAAGCAGAGGACAAACACACTCTGTGCTATGATAAACCCTCAGTTTCAGCTTCTGAACAACTGAAACACACTAAGCAGCTTCTGAACATACTCAGCACTACTTCAAGATATCTAATCATCATAGAACACCCCCCCTGAAGCTTTACATACACAACACAAACTCTCAACACATAAACAACTCCCCCTGCAACTCAGCTTCTCATAAAAACTCCCCCTTACTTCTGAACTGCAACATCATACTCAGGAATTTTAATGACCTTGTACTCCCCCTGAGACACACACTCCCCCTCAATATCACCAACACATCTCATGTTGCATTGGTTATGAATTTTGAACAAAACAGACAGCTTCTGAAACAACTGAGTTCTGAACAAACATGTCTGAATACACTCTGAACACCAACACAGGTTTTTCTCCCCCTTTTTAGCCATAAAATTATGACAAATCTCAGACTTCAAATAGGGATTAGACACACACTTAGCATTAGCAAATCTGGCAGGTACTCTATCTTCCTCACATCCAGTTTGCAGTAATTGCTATAAATCCTTATGCTGACTAACATTTGAAGAACCACAACCAAAACCATTCCTCCCAGCAATTTGTTTCTCAAAATCAGCCACTCTTTTCTGATCACAAGTCCTAGCAACTTCAGACTTACAAGAAAATAGTACCTTCTGAGCAGGAACATGAACTTTGCTCCAGACTTTGGATGGTCCAGCACCAGAATTCTTCTGTGCTATAGGAATTGGCTTGCTGTCATCAGCAACAACCTTTCCCTTTCCTTTGTTCAGATTTTGAGCAATACCTTCACTCTTAGGTCTCCAAACTTTCTTGATTTTGCTCTTGTTCACAGCTGGTTCAACTTTTCTGTGTTGCAAATGTTTGGGATAACCATGCAATTTGTGACAAAAAGGTTTAATGTGACCCTTTTTACCACAATGATGACAGACCCAAGGTTGATTCCTTCTTTTGTTTCTGTTAAACTTCTGGGAATGCATCTGAGCATGCTTCTGAGGCAGCATATGAACTTGCTTATGAGGTATCATTTGAGCTGGCTTCTGACCTTGCATCTGTGCTTGTTTCTGAGGTCTCCTCTTTGGTGTTCCAACCATAGAATCATGAGTTTGAGTAGCAGGAACAAACTGACTAACATGATTTTTCTCCTCGAGCTTCAGACTCTGATCAACATAACCTAACCCAGTTTTTCCTTGCTTCTGCACATCTAGAATCTCCTCCAACTTATCAGTAGCAGAGTTCATCATCCTAACTTGCTTTTTCATCTGATCAAGTTGGGAATTCAAAAGTGTTACTTCTTCATTAAGATCAGCAATCTGTTCTATATGAGCACATCTTTCAGACTGCAGCTGGCACACAGTTTCCTTCTCAGTCTCTAATAACTTGATCAAATCTTGATTTCTGAGACACAATTCTTCATAAGAAATAGCTGGTTCCTCAAAAATCAATTCTTCATCACAGGCTTCAGATTCTGATGAAGTTTCAATTTCTGATGAAGTTTCAGACTCTGAATAGGCCACAAATTTTGAACAAGCTTCTGAAACTGTAAGAGCAGCAACATGTTTAGCTGACTTACTTTCAATCTCTCCTTCTGAGCTATCCTCATCAGACCAAGATACAGCAAGGCTTTTCTTTTGCTTCTTGAGAAAATTAGGACATTCTGTCTTGATATGTCCAAAGCCCTCACACTCAAAGCACTGAACACCTTGTGATTGTTTACTATTTTCTTCAGATTGTTGCTTGTTATTGTTGAGTCTGAGATTCTGACCTTTGGTTTTGGACTTTCTGTCAATATTCTTCAGAATCTTATTGAACTGTTTTCCCATCAACACTACAGCTTCTGATAACTCATCTTCATCTTCATCAAGCTCTTGTTGATCATCAGCTTCAGACTTATCAGCAAAAGCTATTCCTTTCCCTTTCTTCTCAGGCTGTTTGCAAAAGGCACTTTCAAAATTCAAAAGGGATCCAATCAGCTCCTCAACCTTCATAGTGGTAATATCATGGGCTTCTTCTATTGCTGTAACCTTCATATCAAACCTTCTGGGCAGGGACCTGAGGATTTTTCTGACTAATTTCTCATCTGTCATCTTTTCCCCAAGAGAATCAAAGGAATTGGCCATGTCCAGCACATTCATGTAGAAATCCTGAATAGATTCATTTTCCATCATCTTCAGGTTCTCAAACTTTGTTGTGAGAAGTTGAAGTCTGGATAGCTTAACCTTAGGGGTTCCTTCATGAGTGGTTTTCAGAATTTCCCAAGCATCTTTTGCCACAGTACACTGCTTGATGAGTCTGAACATGTTCTGATCCACACCATTGAAAATTGCATTCAGGGCCTTTGAGTTCCCATGAGACAGGTCATCCTCAGCTTTGGTCCATTCTTCTTCAGGTTTCAAAACTGCAGTTTTATTTCCATCTTTGTCTATAACCACAGGATGATCCCAGCCTTTGATCACAGCCTTCCAAGTTCTGCTGTCAATGGATTTTAGGAATGCACACATCCTTGATTTCCAGTACTCATAATTGGTGCCATCAAGTAGGGGTGGTCTGTTCACAGGGCCTCCTTCTCTCCCCATAAAGCCAGACATAAATGCCTCTGGATCTCACCCAAATTACAGGCAGGGTGCCAGCTCTGATGCCAATTGAAATTTCTGGCTTAGCAATAATGAGAGTTAAACTGGTTCTGATTAAACTGGTTCTGAATAAAAATTAGCAGATTCAGAACTAAAACAGAGTATGAACAAGACACAGTTCAGGAGCAGAAATAAAGTGCAGAAAATAAAAAGAACACACAAGGTTTGTTAACCCAGTTCGGAGTAAACACCTCCTACTCTGGGGGATACCAATCCAGGAAGGAAATCCACTATTGGAATTAATCCTTAAGACTCAGACACTGACACCCCAGTTCCTATCCTAAGCAATCAACTTCCACCTAGTCAGACTTCTACCCACGCATGAGTATTAGAGACCACTAACTTCCTATTCAAGTAACAACCCAGTTACTTGAACAACCCTTGAACTAAACCCAGTTCTGAAAACTACCCTGTTTTTGAAGAACACACTTCAAAACAAAAACTTCATTCTTGCTTAAAAGCTTTGAATGAATTACAACTCAATTAAACCTAAACCAACTCAAAACATATGAGTGGTGCACAAAACAAAGCTTAAAAAGCTTACACACACTAAGACTCTATTTCTGAATTTTCTCTCTAATTTCTTGTCTCTTGAATAGCAACAAAGCACTCCTTATATAGCCTTCAACAAATAACATTAATCTGAATTAAATCTTCTAAAACAGATATGTTTCTGAATTATGCAAGGCTTGAAAAGGAAACATATAAATCTTCAATGTATCTTTGAAAGATACCATCAGGAAAATACGTGTTTTCATAAAAACAAACCAAATCTTCAGGAATTCTCTTAATTATGCTCCAAATCTTCTGAATTAGATTTGTTTCTGAATTATGAGTAATCCAATAAGGAAACAAATAAACCAGGAAAATATCTTCATAAGATTGCAACAGAAAAATACGAGCATTCATAAATCCATGCCAAATCTTCATTAAATCTCCTCCAAATTAATCAGCAATCTAGAAGCAACAAGCGAGAATAAATCCTTGTTAAATCTCTCAAAGATTTGCGCCAAACCAACTTGAAAATAACCAGCTTCTGAAGAAGTCAACAAAAGTCAACTCTGCTACAGTGCGTCTGATGCTTCAGAAGCACATTTCAGCTTCTGAAGTAACTTCAAAATGAAAAACTTGCAACTGAAGATTTGTTCTGGACATTGAGATGCTTCTATTCAACACATTGGATTTGCCAAAACATGCAGCCAACACCAAAATACTCAACAATCTCCCCCTTTGGCAAATTTTTGGCTAAAACCAATGTTCACACATGACAAGCTCTTCAATCTCCCATAAAACTATCTCAGCAATGAAGAACTCCACAAATCAACCACATAACATAGAGCTAAGCAGAGGACAAACACACTCTGTGCTATGATAAACCCTCAGTTTCAGCTTCTGAACAACTGAAACACACTAAGCAGCTTCTGAACATACTCAGCACTACTTCAAGATATCTAATCATCATAGAACACTCCCCCTGAAGCTTTACATACACAACACAAACTCTCAACACATAAACAACTCCCCCTGCAACTCAGCTTCTCATAAAAACTCCCCCTTACTTCTGAACTGCAACATCATACTCAGGAATTTTAATGACCTTGTACTCCCCCTGAGACACACACTCCCCCTCAATATCACCAACACATCTCATGTTGCATTGGTTATGAATTTTGAACAAAACAGACAGCTTCTGAAACAACTGAGTTCTGAACAAACATGTCTGAATACACTCTGAACACCAACACAGGTTTTTCTCCCCCTTTTTAGCCATAAAATTATGACAAATCTCAGACTTCAAATAGGGATTAGACACACACTTAGCATTAGCAAATCTGGCAGGTACTCTATCTTCCTCACATCCAGTTTGCAGTAATTGCTATAAATCCTTATGCTGACTAACATTTGAAGAACCACAACCAAAACCATTCCTCCCAGCAATTTGTTTCTCAAAATCAGCCACTCTTTTCTGATCACAAGTCCTAGCAACTTCAGACTTACAAGAAAATAGTACCTTCTGAGCAGGAACATGAACTTTGCTCCAGACTTTGGATGGTCCAGCACCAGAATTCTTCTGTGCTATAGGAATTGGCTTGCTGTCATCAGCAACAACCTTTCCCTTTCCTTTGTTCAGATTTTGAGCAATACCTTCACTCTTAGGTCTCCAAACTTTCTTGATTTTGCTCTTGTTCACAGCTGGTTCAACTTTTCTGTGTTGCAAATGTTTGGGATAACCATGCAATTTGTGACAAAAAGGTTTAATGTGACCCTTTTTACCACAATGATGACAGACCCAAGGTTGATTCCTTCTTTTGTTTCTGTTAAACTTCTGGGAATGCATCTGAGCATGCTTCTGAGGCAGCATATGAACTTGCTTATGAGGTATCATTTGAGCTGGCTTCTGACCTTGCATCTGTGCTTGTTTCTGAGGTCTCCTCTTTGGTGTTCCAACCATAGAATCATGAGTTTGAGTAGCAGGAACAAACTGACTAACATGATTTTTCTCCTCGAGCTTCAGACTCTGATCAACATAACCTAACCCAGTTTTTCCTTGCTTCTGCACATCTAGAATCTCCTCCAACTTATCAGTAGCAGAGTTCATCATCCTAACTTGCTTTTTCATCTGATCAAGTTGGGAATTCAAAAGTGTTACTTCTTCATTAAGATCAGCAATCTGTTCTATATGAGCACATCTTTCAGACTGCAGCTGGCACACAGTTTCCTTCTCAGTCTCTAATAACTTGATCAAATCTTGATTTCTGAGACACAATTCTTCATAAGAAATAGCTGGTTCCTCAAAAATCAATTCTTCATCACAGGCTTCAGATTCTGATGAAGTTTCAATTTCTGATGAAGTTTCAGACTCTGAATAGGCCACAAATTTTGAACAAGCTTCTGAAACTGTAAGAGCAGCAACATGTTTAGCTGACTTACTTTCAATCTCTCCTTCTGAGCTATCCTCATCAGACCAAGATACAGCAAGGCTTTTCTTTTGCTTCTTGAGAAAATTAGGACATTCTGTCTTGATATGTCCAAAGCCCTCACACTCAAAGCACTGAACACCTTGTGATTGTTTACTATTTTCTTCAGATTGTTGCTTGTTATTGTTGAGTCTGAGATTCTGACCTTTGGTTTTGGACTTTCTGTCAATATTCTTCAGAATCTTATTGAACTGTTTTCCCATCAACACTACAGCTTCTGATAACTCATCTTCATCTTCATCAAGCTCTTGTTGATCATCAGCTTCAGACTTATCAGCAAAAGCTATTCCTTTCCCTTTCTTCTCAGGCTGTTTGCAAAAGGCACTTTCAAAATTCAAAAGGGATCCAATCAGCTCCTCAACCTTCATAGTGGTAATATCATGGGCTTCTTCTATTGCTGTAACCTTCATATCAAACCTTCTGGGCAGGGACCTGAGGATTTTTCTGACTAATTTCTCATCTGTCATCTTTTCCCCAAGAGAATCAAAGGAATTGGCCATGTCCAGCACATTCATGTAGAAATCCTGAATAGATTCATTTTCCATCATCTTCAGGTTCTCAAACTTTGTTGTGAGAAGTTGAAGTCTGGATAGCTTAACCTTAGGGGTTCCTTCATGAGTGGTTTTCAGAATTTCCCAAGCATCTTTTGCCACAGTACACTGCTTGATGAGTCTGAACATGTTCTGATCCACACCATTGAAAATTGCATTCAGGGCCTTTGAGTTCCCATGAGACAGGTCATCCTCAGCTTTGGTCCATTCTTCTTCAGGTTTCAAAACTGCAGTTTTATTTCCATCTTTGTCTATAACCACAGGATGATCCCAGCCTTTGATCACAGCCGTCCAAGTTCTGCTGTCAATGGATTTTAGGAATGCACACATCCTTGATTTCCAGTACTCATAATTGGTGCCATCAAGTAGGGGTGGTCTGTTCACAGGGCCTCCTTCTCTCCCCATAAAGCCAGACATAAATGCCTCTGGATCTCACCCAAATTACAGGCAGGGTGCCAGCTCTGATGCCAATTGAAATTTCTGGCTTAGCAATAATGAGAGTTAAACTGGTTCTGATTAAACTGGTTCTGAATAAAAATTAGCAGATTCAGAACTAAAACAGAGTATGAACAAGACACAGTTCAGGAGCAGAAATAAAGTGCAGAAAATAAAAAGAACACACAAGGTTTGTTAACCCAGTTCGGAGTAAACACCTCCTACTCTGGGGGATACCAATCCAGGAAGGAAATCCACTATTGGAATTAATCCTTAAGACTCAGACACTGACACCCCAGTTCCTATCCTAAGCAATCAACTTCCACCTAGTCAGACTTCTACCCACGCATGAGTATTAGAGACCACTAACTTCCTATTCAAGTAACAACCCAGTTACTTGAACAACCCTTGAACTAAACCCAGTTCTGAAAACTACCCTGTTTTTGAAGAACACACTTCAAAACAAAAACTTCATTCTTGCTTAAAAGCTTTGAATGAATTACAACTCAATTAAACCTAAACCAACTCAAAACATATGAGTGGTGCACAAAACAAAGCTTAAAAAGCTTACACACACTAAGACTCTATTTCTGAATTTTCTCTCTAATTTCTTGTCTCTTGAATAGCAACAAAGCACTCCTTATATAGCCTTCAACAAATAACATTAATCTGAATTAAATCTTCTAAAACAGATATGTTTCTGAATTATGCAAGGCTTGAAAAGGAAACATATAAATCTTCAATGTATCTTTGAAAGATACCATCAGGAAAATACGTGTTTTCATAAAAACAAACCAAATCTTCAGGAATTCTCTTAATTATGCTCCAAATCTTCTGAATTAGATTTGTTTCTGAATTATGAGTAATCCAATAAGGAAACAAATAAACCAGGAAAATATCTTCATAAGATTGCAACAGAAAAATACGAGCATTCATAAATCCATGCCAAATCTTCATTAAATCTCCTCCAAATTAATCAGCAATCTAGAAGCAACAAGCGAGAATAAATCCTTGTTAAATCTCTCAAAGATTTGCGCCAAACCAACTTGAAAATAACCAGCTTCTGAAGAAGTCAACAAAAGTCAACTCTGCTACAGTGCGTCTGATGCTTCAGAAGCACATTTCAGCTTCTGAAGTAACTTCAAAATGAAAAACTTGCAACTGAAGATTTGTTCTGGACATTGAGATGCTTCTATTCAACACATTGGATTTGCCAAAACATGCAGCCAACACCAAAATACTCAACAGACTTCCTTGCTCAAAGCACACAAGCTAAGAGACTTCCCTGCTCAAAGCACACAAGCTAAGAGACTTCCTTGCTAAAGCACACAAGCTAAGAGACTTCCCTGCTCAAAGCACACAAGCTAAGAGACTTCCTTGCTCAAAGCACACAAGCTAAGAGACTTCCTTGCTCAAGACACACAGTTAAGAGACTTCTAATTGCTCAATACACAAAGTAAATAGACTTCTGTTTTGCTCAGCACGCAGACTGAGACTTGACCAAACTGATTTACAATTAAAACAAGTTTGAGTTGAACACTTGATCAAATATCAGAGATGTTCACAAAATATAACTCAGGATTAAGACTCTAAACTTAAGAAATTCTAAGATACTAAGATTGTAAGAATTTCTAAGAGTTCTGGTGACTTTTTGAACTTTGACAGCAAAATAGAGCACGGTTTCAGTCTTGTGTTTTTCAAAGTCTTAGCAATTTTCTTCTTCAAATCTTCACCCTTTTATAGAGGAGAAGATAGCTGTTGAGAATTGCCCAGAAAAGCAGCAAAGAGCCGTTGCAAATTGGAAGCTAGGTCAGCTGAAAATGAGAGCTAAACTGCAGAAATACAGAGCACGCATTTTTCAAATTTGCTTTCCTTAAAAGTTGGGGAATGTTTCTGCAAGGGAGGCAAATGTTCCATTGGAGTTGTTCTAACACTACAGGCATTAAATGCTGACTGAGACAGTTGCTTTTTCTTCCACGTCAGACTTCAGAACCTTCTTCAGGAACACAGTACTTCAGAAGCTCACTTCAGACGCACACTTCAGAAGCACTGTTCATCAGACGCACTTCTTCAGACGTTGACTTTTGTTGACCTTCAGACTCAGCCTTTAGACGTTGACTTTTGTTGACCTTCAGACGTTGACCAACGTTGTCCTTCAGACTCAGCCTCAGAAGCACCCTTCAGACGCAGTCTTCAGACTCTGCCTTCAGAAGCACCCTTCAGACGCAGTCTTCAGACTCAGTCTTCAGAAGCTGCTTCAGACCCAGTTTTGCTTCAGACTTGAAACAAGGCTTCTATGCTTTCCTTCTTGCTCTTAGCTTGTTCTTCCAAAACCAATATTAATTACTGAACATTAAGAACATGGTTCTGCACACTTAGAACAAAGCATTAGCAATACCAATTTTCTTTTTACACTTTGTTATCATCAAAACCCAAAAGAGAGTTGTTCATACACATTTTGTTCCAACAGAAAAGACAACCAATCCATACCCAGAATCACATCAAAATCTACCATTTCAATAACTACTAGATCAGCAGGTAACACTTTACCCCCAATAGATACATCACAAGAACAATATACAGACTTTGATATCAAATTATCACCAACAGGTGTAGCCACAACTAAGGTCTCTTTAAGAAAAGATGAACTTTTACCAAGTCGAGGAGCAAAGCATGATGATACAAAAGAATGTGTAGCGCCAGGGTCAAACAAAACATGGGCATCTTAGGAACAAACAAAAAGTGTACCTGTAACCACTGCATTAGATGCCTGAGCATCTTGACGGGTCAAAGCAAAAACTAGAGCCTGGCCTCTTCCTGCTTGTGACTGACCTCTACCTCCAGGTCCTCTACCTCTATGTTGAGATGCTTCTGAACCTCGAATAAAATAATTTCCCACTTGTCTCCCAGGTGCAGAAGGAGCCTGAGAAGATGCTAAAGATGCAGGTGTTGATGCATGACTAGATCATGGTTGTGTTGTAGGTACATGACAATTCTTCTTAATGTGACCTCTTTGACCACATTGAAAGCATTCTTTATCATCATAAGAAGAAGTTCCAGAATGGAATCTACCACAAATAGAACATTCTGAAGTTGTACCACTAGAATGCCTTTGAGGAAAAGTAGATCTCATTGATCCCCCTTGACCCGACCTATGACTTTGCACTGTACCAGATGATTGTCTGCTAAAATTACCCTTCTGTGATACTGATTTTTGTTGCCCCTGATGACCAAACATATATCCACCGCCACGATTAGAATAATTACTGTAAGATCCTTCCACTCGTTGTTTCTTGCAAGAATCTTGTCTACTACCTCCCTTGCCCTTGTGTCGCTACTCAATCTGAAGTGGCAAACTCAAAACATCCGCAAAAGTATGACAATTAGTACTGATTACTGATCTGAATATGTATTCCCTTAACCCTCTGATGAACCTCTTGATACATATCTCTTATTTGATTTGGTAGGGAGCATACCTAGAAAGCTATGTAAAATGGGCACTATACTCTGAAACCGACATCCCGTCAGTTTGTTCTAATCGCTCAAACTCAAGGGATAATTGATCTCTCACACTTTCTGGAAGAAAACAAGCCATAAACAATTCAGAGAATTCTTTCCATGTCAAGGGAGGTAATTCCATTTGTCTTCCACGTGTCGCCGTATCAAACCAATCATATGCCACACCTTCCAACTGATGAGATGTTAGTTCCACTGCCCTTACTTCTGAACATCCCAATGCTCTCCATAACCTCTCTAGTCCATCAATGAATCGTTGTGGATCTTCACTCTCACTAGACCCAGAAAAAGTAGGTGGTTTACATTTCATAAATTCTACTAAAGTAACCTCAATCCCCCTAGTTGGAGCTGCCACCACCTGATCAACCTGCCTAACTTCTTGTTGACCTTCAAAATTTTCATGTGTTTGATTTCCTTGTTGTTGCTGCCCAACAACAATACCAACAAGTTGTTGCACAATCTGTTGTAAACCTTATAGGTTAACTGTTGGATATTTGGTTGTTGGCTTCATGTTTGCTAAAATCAAATATACAAGTGAAATTCTGGCTTGGTACTGATCAGAACAATAAACAGGGCACGGTTTTGCAAAACAGAGCACAATTAAAAACAATCAGAAGCAACAATGAAACAGTATAGAAAGTAAAAAGGCACAAGTATTTGTTAACCCAGTTCGGTGCAAATGCCACCTACGTCTGGAGGATACCAATCCAGGAAGGAAATCCACTATAGGAATTAATCCTTAAGACTCAAGACACTGACCCCCAGTTCCCAGCCTAAGCAATCAATCTCCTCCTAGTTAAGATTTCTACCCAACACCTTGAGTATTAGACACTACTAACTTCCTAACCAAGTAACAACCCTGTTACTGAACAGCTTCTGAAAACTACCCAGTTTTATGAAGAACACTTCAAAACATCAAAACTTCATTCGTACCTAAAGGCTTAAAATGAATTACAACTCAATCACACCTAAACCAACTCAGTTGAGTGGTGTACAAATAAAACTCTAAGTTAAAAACACAAAAGACTATATTTCTAATTTCTGCAATAAACTCTCGTAAGTCTTGAACAATGATAGCACTTCTCCTTTTATAGACTTCAACAGCTCTCATAAATATGAATCCAATCTTCTGATTTGATATGATTCTGAATAATGAATGGCTTGATAAGGAAACACACGATTCAGCATTGTATCTTCTAAGAGATTGCTATAGAAAATATGTTAAACATAAACACGAGCCAAATCTTCATAAGATCATCTCCAATTCAATCAGCATTCTAGAACCCTTCAGCCATAATAATTCCATGATAAATCTCGCAAAGATTCGCACAAAAATAACTCAAAAACACCCAGCTTCTGAAGAAGTCAACGTGGGTCAACGCTGCAATAGTGCGTTTGATGCACTGTAGTGCGTCTGAAGGATTTCAGCTTCTGATGCACTGTTCCTGCGTCTGAAGGAGCATTCAGCTTCTGAAGGTCCAAACAGCTTCTGAACTTCTTAAAAACCATTTTCTTGCAACTGAAGACTTGTTATACACATGGAGACGCTTTGCTTGAACACATTGCATTTGCCAAAACATGCAGCCAACTTCAAAATACTCAACAATCTCCCCCTTTGGCAAATTTTTGGCTAAAATCAATGTTTCACAAATGACAAGTTCTTCAAATCAACACAAACAAATTCAGCAATGAAGAACTCCACAAAATTAATCATAACATAGAGATAAGCAGCGGATTCAGCTATGATTAACCATGAAAAACACAAAACAACTTCAGTTCTGCACAACATATCAGCTTCTGATATTCTTAACTTCTGAAGTACACATACCAACTACTGATCAAATTCTGATAGTTCTCAGCTTCTAATCATCACATGATACTCCCCCTAAAGCTTCACAACCAGCAAAACATGCACACTACTCTCCCTCTGCAACTCAGCATACATACAATACTACCCTTTAATTCTGAACTGTAGTAACTTGTGAGACAAGAAACTTCTGAAATGAGACAAGGGCTTCTGAAACTTGAAACACATCATCACTCAGGAACTTAATATTTATGCACTCCCCCTGAGACATAAACTCCCCCTCAATAACATCTGCACAACTCTGGTTGCATTGGTTCTGAACTCTGAACAAAACAACTAGCTTCTGAACAACTCTAGTCAGCTTCTGAAACATAGTACCTTCTGAAGAAACACACTTCTCTAAACAACTCCAGTCTGAACTTAAACAAAGGTTTTTCTCCCCCTTTTTAGCCACAAAATTATGACAAAACTCATACTTCACATAGGGATCAAAAACTAAAATACCATTAAATGCAGTCTCAGACTCAGATTCAGGTTCAGGATCACTCTCAGCACTAGCAAATCTGGCAGGTACTCTAACTTCCTCACATCCAGTTTGCATTAATTGCTATAAGTCCTCATGCAGACACACACCTAACTTGCTTCTCAGATTCTCAAACTGTTTAGCATCCAAGGCCTTTGTGAAAATATCAGCAATTTGATTCTCAGTATCCACATGTTTAAGTTGAACTATCTTTTCCTCCACAAGATTTCTGATAAAATGATGTCTGATATCTATGTGTTTAGTTCTGCTGTGCTGTATGGGGTTCTTAGAAATGTTAATTGCACTGAGGTTATCACAATATAAGGTCATAACACCTTGTTCTATATTGTACTCTTCCAGCATTTGTTTCATCCAAACTAATTGTGAACAACTACTCCCAGCTGCTATATATTCTGCTTCAGCTGTAGATAATGACACACAATTTTGTTTCTTGCTGAACCATGAAATTAAGTTATTTCCTAGAAAGAAACAACCTCCATAAGTGCTCTTCCTATCATCAGCACTTCCAGCCCAGTCAGCATCACAAAATCCCATCAATTCAGAACTTGAACTGTGTGAGTACATGATTCCATAATCACTTGTGCTGTTCACATACTTCAGAATCCTCTTCACCTGAGTCAAATGACTCATTTTAGGATCAGCTTGATATCTTGCACAAACTCCAACAGCAAAGGTAATATCAGGTCTGCTTGCAGTTAAGTATAATAAGCTCCCTATCATACTTCTGTATTGGCTTTGATCAACTGAAATCCCATGTTCATCTTTAGTTAATTTCAGATGAGTAGCAGCAGGTGTCCTCTTATGGCTAGCAGTTTCCATTCCAAATTTCTTCACAATATTCTTGGCATATTTACTCTGAGAAATAAAAATTATGTCTTCCATTTGCTTAACTTGCAGTCCAAGAAAGTATGTAAGTTCACCAACTAAGCTCATTTCAAATTCAGATTGCATCTGCTGAACAAATAATTGAACCATCTTCTGTGACATTCCAACCAAACACTATGTCATCAACATAGATTTGAGCAATCATCAGACTTCCATATTCATCTTTTACAAACAATGTCTTATTAGAACCTCATTTTCTGTATCCTTGAGTCACAAGAAATTGAGTAAGCCTTTCATACCATGCTCTTGGTGCTTGCTTCAATCCATACAAAGCCTTCTTTAACTTGTAAACATGATCTGGAAACTTAGGATCCATAAACCCTTTAGGCTGTTCAACATAGACCTCTTCTTGTAGATAACCATTCAGAAATGCACTCTTTACATCCATCTGGAACAGTTTGAACTTCAGAATGCAAGATACTCCCAACAGTAATCTTATGGACTCTAGTCTGGCCACAGGTGCAAAGGTCTCATCAAAATCCAGTCCCTCTACTTGAGAATAACCTTGAGCAACTTACCTTGCCTTGTTTCTGACCACAATACCATTTTCATATGTTTTGTTCTTGTATATCCACTTAGTGCCAATCACATTTAAACCTTCAGGTCTTGGAACAAGATCCCACACTTCACTCCTTTTGAATTGATTTAACTCATCTTGCATGGCTTCAATCCAAAATTCATCAGTTGGGGCTTCTTTCACATTTTTTGGTTCAAACTTTGACACAAAGCATGAATCAGTACCAGCTGAGTCTGATCTTCTTGATCTGACTCCTTGATCTAGTCTTCCAATAATTAAATCTATAGGATGATCCTTCTGAACTCTAATTGATGGCCCTTTACCAGTAGGAACATGATCTGGTTGAATTTCTGCTTCTTCAGACTCTGCTTGATTTTCTGCTTCTGAAGGTTGTTCTTCTGATGCTTCAAACTCTGGAACAACTTCAGACTCATCTTTATTTTTCTCAGCAGACAGATCATCAATCACAACATTAATGGACTCCATCACAACCTTGGTTCTGGAATTAAACACCCTATAAGCTCTGTTGTTCACTGAATAACCCAGAAAAATACCTTCATCAGACTTAGGATCCAGCTTTCTTCTTTTTTCTCTATCAGCCAAAATATAACATCTGCTCCCAAACACATGAAAATATTTAACAGTAGGTTTCCTTCCTTTCCATAGTTCATATAAGGTTGATCCAGTACCCTTCTTCAAAGTAACTCTATTATGGATATAGCAGGCAGTGTTCATAGCTTCAGCCCAGAACATGTATGGTAGTTTCTTTGCATGTAACATAACTCATGCACATTCTGCTAATGTTCTATTCTTCCTTTCAACTACACCATTTTGCTGAGGTGTGATAGGTGCAGAAAACTCATGTTTTATTCCTTCAGAAGCACAGAATTCAGAAAATCTCTTGTTTTCAAATTCCTTGCCATGATCACTTCTGATTCTGATAATTCCACAGTCCTTCTCTCTTTGTAACTGAATGCATAACTCTTTAAACACTTCAAAAGTATCTGACTTCTCTCTAACAAAGCTAACCCATGTGAATCTTGAGTAGTCATCAACCATTACAAAAGCATATCTTTTACCTCCAATACTCTCAACTTGCATAGGCCCCATTAAATCCATATGTAATAGTTCTAGTACTTTAGTAGTTACCTGGTGCACTAATCTGGGATGAGACTTTCTTGTTTGTTTTCCAATTTGACAATCACCACAAACACTGTCCTCATTGATCTTCAGATTAGGTAAACCTCTGATAGCTTCAGTACTTAGGATTTTTTTCATGCCTTTTAGATGCAGATGACCCAGTTTCTGGTGCCAGAGTCTGACTTCTTCTTCTGAACTCATGAGACATGAAGTCAGGCTTCTTTCTTCTTCAGACACCTATAAATAACAATTATCTTTAGACCTGCATCCCCTCATCAGAACCTTACTTTCTTGATCAGTTACCACACATTCTTCTTTGTTGAAATTCACCTTCAAGTCTTGATCACAAAGCTGGCTGATACTGATCAGGTTAGAAGTTAATCCTTTCACCAACAGCACATCATTAAGTCTAGGCAAACCTTCACTGATTAAGTCACCAATACCCAGAATCTCACCTTTTGCTCCATCTCCAAATGTCACATAGCTTCTGGAATAAGGCTTTATATTACTCAGCAACTTTTTCACACCAGTCATGTGTCTTGAACACCCACTATCAAAGTACCAGTCTTCTTTAGAGGTGGCTCTCAAAGAGGTATGAGATATAAGGCCAACATTATGAACTTTGGGCTTCCACACCTTCTGAACTCTATTTCTGGTTGTAGCTGGTTCCACTCTTCTATATTGAAAGTGTTCAGGATAACCATACAGTTTGAAACAGAATGGTTTGATATGTCCCTTCTTTCCACAATGATGACATATCCATGGATGATTTCTTCTTTTGTTTCTGTTAAACTTCTGGGGTTGCTTCTGAGGTAGCATCTGAGGTCTCATCTTGGATGTCCCAATCATAGGATCATAAGTCTTAGTAGCTGGAACACAGGATTTTTCTGCTTGAGGTTCAGACTCTCATCCACAAATCCTAAGCCCTTATGTTTTCCTTGTTTCTGAGTATCTAAAATTTCATCCAACACATCAGTAGCAGTATTCATCATCCTCACCTGCTTTTTCATGTTCTCAAGTTGGGAATTTAGTTAGCTAACTTCTTCTTTCAGTTCTGAATTCTGTACTAAAAGCTCACCTTTCTCAGCCTCCAGTTGACATATAGTCTCCTTCTGATCCAGAACTTGTTTGCAAACTTCTGCACTTCTGGTGTATAGCTTCCTGTAGTTGTCAGCCAGTTCATCATATGAGGTTTTAGCAACTTCAGACATAGATGAAGCTTCAGACTCTGAGTCAGACTCACAAAAAGTCTCAGACTCTAAAACTTCAGACACAGTTTTAGAGTTAGCTACTGACTTCTGAGATATTAACTTAACCATCAAGCTAGTATCACACTTAGCTGATTCATGCAGCATCTTCTTCAGAATCATCAATAGACCATGAAACAGCTAGGCTCTTCTTCTGCTTCTTAAGAAAAATGGGACATTCAGACTTGATATGTCCATAACCCTCACACTCAAAGAACTACAGACCTTTAGCTTGATTACTTTTCTCCTCAGACTGGGTCTTGTTCTCATCAGTTTGTTGCTTCTTGTTGTTGAATCTGAAATTCTGACCTTTGGTTTTGGATTTTCTGTCAACCTTCTTCAGAATTTTGTTGAATTGTTTTCCCAGCAACACTAGAGCTTCTGATAAATCACTATCATCCTCATCAGACTCTTGTTGATCATCAGCATGAGAATTGACTGCAAATGCTACTTCTTTCCCTTTCATCTCAGGCTGTTTACAAAAAGCAGTATCAAAGTTCAACAATGACCCAATCAGCTCCTCAACCTTCATAGTGGTGATGTCATGAGCTTCCTCTATAGCTATAACCTTCATGTCAAACCTTATGGGAAGAGACCTGAGAATTTTTCTCACTATCTTCTCATCTGACATCTTCTCCCCGGGAGACTCAAAGGAATTTATCATGTCTAGCACATTCATGTAGAAATCCTGTATGCTTTCATCCTCCATCATCTTCAACGTTCTCAAACTTAGTGGTCAGCAATTAGAGCCTGGACATCTTGACCTTAGAGGTTCCTTCATGAGTGGTTTTCAGAATTTCCCAAGCATCCTTTGCAACAGTACACTGCTTGATGAGTCTGAACATGTTCATGTCCACACCATTGAATATTGCATTCAAGGCTTTAGAATTCCCAAGAGACAGATCATCTTCAGCCCTTGTCCACTCTTCTTCTGGTTTAAGAATCTCAGTTTTGTTCCCATCTTTGTCTAAAACCACTGGATGATCCCAACCTTTGAGCACAGCCTTCCAAGTTCTGCTGTCAATTGATTTTAGAAAAGCACACATCCTGGACTTCCAATATTCATAGTTCGTGTCATCTAGTAATGGTGGTCTGTTAACATAACCTCCCTCTCTGTCCATGCTTTCCAGAAAACACTTCCCTGGAGCTCACCCAATCACAGGCGGGGTGCCTGCTCTGATGCCAATTGAAATTCTGGCTTGGTACTGATCAGAACAATAAACAGGGCACGGTTTTGCAAAACAAAGCACAATTAAAAACAATCAGAAGCAGCAATAAAACAGTGCAAAAAGTAAAAAGGCACAAGTATCTGTTAACCTAATTCGGTGCGAATGCCACCTACGTCTGGAGGATACCAATCCAGGAAGGAAATCCACTATAGGAATTAATCCTTAAGACTCAAGACACTGACCCCCAGTTCCCAGCCTAAGCAATCAATCTCCTCCTAGTTAAGATTTCTACCCAACACCTTGAGTATTAGACACTACTAACTTCCTAACCAAGTAACAACCCTGTTACTGAACCAGCTTCTGAAAACTACCCAGTTTTATGAAGAACACTTCAAAACATCAAAACTTCATTTGTACCTAAAGGCTTAGAATGAATTACAACTCAATCACACCTAAACCAACTCAGTTGAGTGGTGTACCAATAAAACTCTAAGTTAAAAACACAAAAGACTCTATTTCTGATTTCTGCAATAAACTCTCGTAAGCCTTGAACAATGTAGCACTTCTCCTTTTATAGACTTCAGCAGCTCTCATAAATATGAATCCAATCTTTTAATTTGATATGATTCTGAATAATGAATGGCTTGATAAGGAAACACACGATTCAGCATTGTATCTTCTAAGAGATTGCTTCAGAAAATATGTTAAACATAAACACGAGCCAAATCTTCATAAGATCTTCTCCAATTCAATCAGCATTCTAGAACCCTTCAGCCATAATAATTCCATGATAAATCTCGCAAAGATTCGCACAGAAATAACTCAAAACACCCAGCTTCTGAAGAAGTCAACGCGGGTCAACGCTGCAATAGTGCGTCTGATGCACTGTAGCGCGTCTGAAGGATTTCAGCTTCTCACGCATTGTTCCTGCGTCTGAAGGAGCATTCAGCTTCTGAAGGTCCAAACAGCTTCAGAACTTCTTCAAAACCGTTTTCTTGCAACTGAAGACTTGTTATACACATGGAGACGCTTTGCTTGAACACATTGCATTTGCCAAAACATGCAGCCAACTTCAAAATACTCAACAACAAGCAAGTTGTGCGCCTTCAGAAGCTGAACCTTCAGAAGCACTGTTCAGTAGCTGAACCTTCAGAAGCACTGTTCAGAAGTTGAACCTTCAGAAGCACTGTTCAGACGCTGACCTTCAAACGCTGACCTTCAGATGCTGAACCTTCAGACGCAGACCTTCAGAAGCACTTCTTCAGAAGTACCTTCAGAAGCTGGTTTACTGTGCTCCTATTTTCGTGCCTTGGAGCTGTTTATTTTCTCACCTAATCTTTTGAAGATTTGATTGAAGAATTCTCCAAGCTGCGTGTGTTTCCAGAAGAAAGATATTTTCGTGAGATATATTTTGAAGATTGGATATTTTTATTTGTGAATTTATTTTAAAAGAGATCTTTGGAAAATATATATTTCTGAAGAATATTTGTGTCAATATATTTTTGAGAAGAATATTTGATTCGAATATATGTTGATGTTGAAGGCTATAAATAGAGGACGCCACTATTGAAGAAATCACTGAAAACTAGAACAGAA
Organism: Medicago ruthenica; assembly: GCA_018208015.1. NCBI lineage: Eukaryota > Viridiplantae > Streptophyta > Magnoliopsida > Fabales > Fabaceae > Medicago > Medicago ruthenica. The sequence continues at coordinate 35,233,004 of CM031376.1, forward strand.
GCCGTCATTGAAAGATTATTCTTAGGGTTCTAGTCTGTTAATTGTGAACCTTTCTTGTGTCACCTTGATGCAAGCATAGGACTGTGTTTAGTTGAGTTGTATTTGTGCATCACTCATGAGCTTTTAAGCAAGAGTGACTTTTTTTGTATTTGAAGTGTGTCTCCTACTTTGATTGTTATTTGAGTTTAAGATCATTGGGGCAGTGATTGTTTGAGGGGAAGTGAGATGGGATCTCAGGTCTAGGAGTTCCTAGGTTGAAGTCAATACGGGTAGTAGCTAGGTGATAAGTTGTAAACTGGGAGTTTGTTGAGAACTTAAAACTAGGACTACGCTAGTGGATTTCCTTCCTGGCTTGGTAGCCTCCAGGCGTAGGTATGTTTGTCACCGAACTGGGTTAACAAATATCCTGTGCCTTTTACTCTCAGTCTGTTATTTCTTTCCTTGTTATTGTTTCATGTTTTACTCTGTTTTACACCATTGTTCTTGTGTTGGATTATCACGTTCAGCATATGGAATCTATTGTGCCCGAATTTCATTAACATTCTCCATAACTGGAATTCCACGTCTTATTCTGGGAACCTCAACATTGAATAACTCTTCAACAAAGGCATGTCTGCCTGCATTAACTCCATGTCCTCTAACGTTAACCCCCCATCAACCTCGAACATGACCTCGGCCTCTTTGACGAGGGCCTTAAGGTAGTGCAATTGACTCATCAGAAGCTTCCCTTCTAGTACGGTTCCTAGTCCTGGGTGGCATCCTCACCTAATAAAATAACATTAATTAGAAGCAGAAGTAGACGACAAGGAAAGTGACACCAATCAAAGACCACATGAACCAAGGACACAAGTTCAGACAAAAAAAAATAAGACCATCATAGAGTTCTAATAGCTTTTTGCAAGTAAATGGTGCCGCGGTTCACAATTTACTAGCAAAAATCTATTATTACTCTATGTCTGCAGCTATTTGGACCTCAAACCAGGCTCTGATACCAACTTTGTCACGACCCAAAATACTAATGTGACCGGCGCACATACTTATACGTTTTAGTCCAGAAAGCCTAACAACCAAACTCGACAAATGACAATTAAATAATTTACACATAACCCTTTTTCATCAAAATAATATTTACAGAAATTTTAACAGAGTATCCTCTGTATTTTTGACGTTTCCAAGACCTGAATCATGTCCACAAACCTGTTTCCATCAACCAGAATCTCAAAATGACATTTTTACATATTGTACAAATTAAAATGAGACATTTCTAGACTCCATATAGCTACAGATACACTGACTGAAATATGTACATAAGCAAAAGAGCCATCCATCAAGGAGGCCTATCAAAAAGTGACAATGTTGAACTTCAGATCTACTTGCAGCTTTCTACTCAGCTGCTTGAGAATCTAAAAAAAATAGAAAATGAAAGAGTAAGTCACAAGGACTTAGTGAGGAGACAACAACCACCACCAACTAGAAGGGAAACACACATGGGCACGAGTAATTAGGTTTCTCAAATATAATGTCAATTTACAAATCTAGTAACCGTATAAAATTCTATTAACCCGCAATCGTTTGTACGCTTGAAAATTCACACATTGGTAAATATTTCCAATCAGATAAGAATTATTCAAAGAAAATACAATATCGTAAAGAGCTGAAAATACGATTACAAGCCTTTAAAAATACATTGATGAAAATCATAATAAAAGCCTTTAAAAAAAATATAGAAAACTCCATTTAGAGAAAATAATCAAAATTTGGTGAATTGAGAACTAGCTCCATCTCATTGATAGCTCTTTCCTACTAAGAGTGGACTTTCTCTTAGTGGTAGCTCCATCTAGCGGATAGCTCTTTTCTCTCGACTCAAAACAAAACGTAAAACATTTTCAATTAGGGAGTTTACATCTCATTGATAGCCCTTGAAGTTGAGAAAAACACAAGAACGGGGGGTTGAATTGTGTTGGCCTTTTTCTTTCTCAAAAACTTAGGTTAGTTCAGAGTCTGATGTTGATCAGAGTCTGAAGCTAATTTCAGAGTTATGTTGCAGCGGATATAAAGTAAATGAGAGAGAGAGAAGGACACAAGCAATTATCCTGGTTCCTTCCACAACCCGGAAGTAGTCCAATCCCCTTGTCACTTACAAGAGATTTTTCACTATAATCAACAGATTACAAATGCTCAAGCACACAAGCAAAAGACTTCCAAATGCTCAAACATACAGTAAGAGACTTCTAATTGCTCAAGCACACAAGCAAGAGACTTCCAAATGCTTAAACACACAGTAAGAGACTTCTAATTGCTCAAGCACACATGCAAGAGACTTCTGATTGCTCAACCACACAAGCAAGAGACTTCTGATTGCTCAAACATACAATAAGAGACTTCTAATTGCTCAAGCACACAAGCAAAAGACGTCTGATTGCTCAAGCACAAAAGCAAGAGACTTCTAATCAAACAGAATTACAGAGAATTTTGTTTGAGTTGAACACTTGATATACTATCAGTGGTGTTCACAAAATACAACATAATTTTTAGACTCTATACTTAAGAAATTCTAAGATGAGAAAGTTTGGAAGAATTTCTAAGTTATTGATGAGTATTGAATTTGACAGAGTATTGGCACTTTCAAAATTGTAGAGTTTTGTATGTTCTTCTTCAAGTCTTCAGTCCTTTTATAGTGGGATAGAGAGACGTTGAGAAGGTGCCAGATCATCAATAGAGTTGTTTGAATTGAAGATTAATCCAACGTTGATTTATTCCTTGATATGGTATGCGTACCAGAAGAATAACGTTTGAATCCTTTCCTTAAAATGGATCAAATGTTTCGTCCAGGGAGACAAAGTTGCAGAGAGCGGTTCTGACTCTGAGATTTTTGCAGAGGTCTTGTCGTATTATGTACTTTTGATAGTGACAGTAGTTGACTTTTGAGTTTCCTTCAAACTTCAGACTTCAGACTCCCAATCTTCAAACTTCAGACTCCCAGTCTTCAGACACTGTTCTTCAGACACTGTTCTTCAGACGTTGTTCTTCAGACACTGTTCTTCAGACGCTATTCTTCAGATGCTATTCTTCAGACGCTGTTCTTCAGACTCTGATCTTCAGATCCTGAATGTCTTCAAACTTGCAACACAAGCTTCAAAATTTTTCTTGGCTCTTAACTTGATCTTTCAGAACCACTGTTGGATACATAATTTTTTAGTATATGGTCCTGCACACTAGAACACATATTAGTGTATCCAATTTTCTTTTTAACACTTTGTTATCATCAAAACTCAAAAGGGACTTGTTCATACATTTTGTTCCAAAATCTCCCCCCTTTTTGATGATGACAAACACAAGTATTAATAGAAAATTGTTGTTAATTTAATTAACAAGTTGACTTCAGGGTCTGAGGTTTGTAAGCTCCCCTTGAGTCTGATAATCCACAAGGTGAGGTTTGTAAGCTCCCCCTGAGTCTTATCCAGGTTAATTAAATTCAATTTAAATCAAAAAGGTGAAAAATTCAAAAGGTTTCTGAGTGATTTTTCACAGAAATTTAATCAGAGGCTAAGAGATGAAAAGTTGTTCTCCTAAGTTAATTAATTTTCAAAATAAAAAATTAACTTATATTCTGACATGGCTCAGAGCCTGAAATACTTGTTACTTACTCCCCCTTTTGTCATCAACAAAAAAAATTCAAGAATTTAAGACAAAGAGAGAGTTCAGATGTGAGATAAACATGCAATCAGATAAGCAATCAAGTAGCAAAGTTAAGTATCAGAGTAAACTATTTGAGCACACATAAATAGTACAAAAACATTGCATTCAGAGACAAAATGATGTTCAGAATCAAGACAAATTAAACATTGTTCAGAAGCAAGTTAAAATTTAAAGACTAGGGTGTGCAATCTAAGGTTGAGGAGGTTTCTTCAGAAGCTCCAAAATAGCACTGATCCCAGACTTCATCTCATCTTGACTAGTTAGAATCTGATCTTGCTTTGCACTCAGTTCCTGAATCTTACTTTCCAGAACATCTTGTCTAGCTCTTTGTGCTACCAGCTCCACCTGAACTTGTTCAAACATGTGCTTCATGATAGGCTCATCCAAGTCCAGCTTCAAGTTGTCAGGATTTAGTGGTTGCTGAACAAACTTTCCCAAGAATGAGTTCTAAAGACCATACTTCAGAGTCTCAGGAATTTCCAATAAATCATCACTGTCAGCATTTACCACTCCTGAAGAAGTTCCACATTCAATCAGTCTTGAAGTATTTCTTCTTCCACAGTCTCCATGCTCCTGACTACATCAGACAGCCATGTCTGAAGTGCCTCATGCTGAGACGCTACAGAGACAAACTATAGAGTGTCCAGGGTATTGTTGACTAAGGTTCTCAGCTTGTTCCATTTTTCCACATAGTTGACCTCATGAATGGGATGTTGTCTAGCAAGCACCAACTCTTCCAAGCTTTTGAAGATATTGCTTTATCAGCAGCAACTGAAGGTTCTGCACTAGCTTCTGAAACTTACAGAAGAGGGGCAATCAGGTTTTGAGCTCCTGATAGAGTATATTTCTTTAACTCTTTGGCCATTTCAACAGCTTTCTCCATCTGTTCCTTGAGCTGAGCAGGTGACATGGTCTCAGTAGCTTTCTGAACATCAAGTAGAGTCCCCTTTTTGATAACTTCTTGCCTCAGAATCTCCTTGACCCTATTATTTTCTGCAATTTCTTCATCATATGACATCTCATTTTCTTCTTCTTGCTCCTCAGTTTCAAGAATCATTTTCCTCAACATTCTTCTTTTTGGTTCAGAAGCTCCTTCAGCTTCTGACCTTGCATTTCTTGCTACCTTGCTTCTTGAGATTGAACGTCCATTGCAAGTTTCTGAGAAGAAGATGATGAACCAGCCATTTGATTCTGAAGGATTGAGGTTTTAGGGTTCTAAGAGGGTTTTTGAAAAGGAAGAGTTTTTAGGTTTGAAAACTGAACGTGTAAGATGTGAAAGTGAAAGTGTGAATGTGTTTTCAGTGTTATTGTTGAAACGTTTCATAAATTGAAAGCAGACAAAAAACATTAAACACAACTGCACATTAATGACGTTAGGGGGCGCAAAGTACAACTTTCAAAACTAACTCATCACTGCACAGCAGTTATTACTTGCCAGAATCAGACCACGTGTCAGACTACTATTCAGATTCACTCTCATTAGTGGGCCACGTGTAAAGTGTCCACTTACAATGAGTTTTATCAGAAGCCAAAAATTCAGATTCTGAAACTCAGACTCTGATGTCTTCAGAAGCTGAACTTTCTTCAGACTCTCAAAGTGAGCGTCTGATAAGTCTTAGCTTATGATGTACTCCCTCCATAACTTTTTATAAGCAAATTTGACCGATTCACATTTTTTAAGGAATGTGGTTTGTGTTATTTAATTTAAGTTAAATAACCTATTTTGCCCTCATTAATTGTGGTGTACAGTAGTATATTTTCAAGGTGTTGTTGTTAAACGTGTGTGCATTTAAAAAATTAAAGTAAGGGTATTTCAGGTATATTATCCTTAAATATGACAAAAAAAGTCAATTTTGCTTATAATTAGTTACAATTGAAATGGTTGAATTTTGCTTATATTTTGTTATGGAGGGAGTACTTCAGATTCTCAGTTTTTGAAATTCTGGCAGATACTGAGTTAACACGTAAAACAGAGCACAAAGTATGCAAAACAGAGCACAATAAAACTGGTTCAGAAGCAGCAAATTAAAGTGCAGAAAGTAAAGAACACACATTATTTGTTAACCCAGTTCGGTGCAAACATCACCTACATCTGGAGGATACCAATCCAGGAAGGAAATCCACTATGAGGAATTAATCCTAAGACTCAGACACAGACCCCCTGTTCCTAGTCTTCTGAATTAATCTCCACCAATCAAGTTTTCTACCCAGTAACACATAGGTATAAGAACCCCCTCTTACTTCCTAATCAAGTAACTACAACCCAGTTACTAACAACTCTGAAAACAACTATGAAATATGAAGTTACACTTCAACACATCAAAGACATCATTCGTACTTAAAAGCTTAGAATGATTTACAACTCAAAACACCTAAACCAACTCAGATGAGTGGTGTACAATCAAAGCCTAAAGCTTACACAAACTCTTATAATAAAAACTCTTTTGACTCAATCAATCTTCAATGTAGCAGCACGTCTTCTTATATAGTCTTCAGTATGCACACATAATTCTGAACCATATCTCTTTCAAAATACAATTTTGAAATTCTGCAAAGGCTCAAAAAGGAAACATATATTTCTGAATCATATTAAGCAAAGATCCCTTTGAAATATATTCAACAATAAAATAAACAAATCTGCATGCAAGATCTTCACAGGAAATATTCAGCCTTCTGGAAACATAAGCCTTGATAAATCTTCAACAAATCTTCAAAAGATACGCAACAAAAACAACTTCTGAAATGCAGCTTTTGAAGGTCAACCATAGTCAACGTCTGAAGTTCAGCTTCTGAAGGTCAACAGAAGTCAACGTCTGAACAGTGCGTCTGAAGACCTGTTCAGCGTCTGATGAACAGTTCTGCGTCTGAAGGTCATTTCTGCGTCTGATGAACAGTGTCAGCTTCTGAAACTTGCAAAATCCATTTTCCAGCTTCTGAAGACCCAAAATAACTTCTAAAGACGCATTGCTTGCACACTTAGATTTTACCAAACATGTAGCCAACACATAAATATCCAACAATCTCCCCCTTTGGCAAATTTTTGGCTAAAATCAAATTCTTCATAAAACCAAGTCCTTCACTCAACAAAATAAATTCAACGATGAAGAACTCCACATAATTCAAACATAGCAGCAGAGTCAGCAGCGGATAATGCTATGTTAAACAAAACAAAACAGCTTCAGTTCTCCAACAAGAAAAACACAACACATCCTGACATCCTGAAGCACACAACCAAACAACTTCAACACATTCTGAAGTACACAGAAATCAGCTTCTCAGTTTCTAATCTTCACAGTTTCTGAAGCACACATGAACAACTCCCTCTGAAGCACAAACCACACACCAGCAACACACACCAGCTTCACAATTCCCAGAAAACTCCCCTGCAACTCAGCATATCACAAACAACTCTCCCCCTTAATTCTGAACTGCAGTAAACATAAACTCTGTGATATTGCTTCTGAAACTGAAACAGCACACAGCTCAGGAACACTACACTTATACACTCCCCCTAAGCCAGAAACTCCCCCTCAAACGCATCTACACAGCTCTTGTATTGCTTCTGTATTCTGAATAAAACTGTTAACTTCTGAAAAATAACCTCTGAATTCTGAAACTTAGTAAATTCTGAACAAACACATTTAACATATTCTTAACAAGCACATTCTGAAACCAAACACAAGTTTTTATCCCCCTTTTTAGCCCAAAAATCTTGACAAAACACAGTCTTCACATAGGGAACAAAAATTGAATGTTTAACACAGATTGTTTTAGACTCAGTATCAGACTCAGCATCATCTCCCTCACTTCCAGCTTGCACACCCACTGCAATCTGTAATTGCTATAACTCCTTATGTAGACAAACACTTGAAAAATTACAAACAGAGACATTCTTCTTCCCACCTAGCCTTTTATCAAGCATAGACATCCATAGATCCATGTGAAGTTTAAGTTGTTGCAGCTCCTTGATTTGTTTTCCACTTTGACACTCACCACAAACTTTGTCTTTATTGATCTTAATGTTGGGTTCCACAGACTTAACTTTCTTCACACCCTTCATGTTTAAGTGCCCAGGTTTCTGGTGACAAAGTCTGATTTCTTCTTCAGGTACCCACAAATAACAATTATCCTTTGATCTGCAGCCTCTCATCAAAACCTCACCTTCTTTACCAGTTACCAAACATTCTTGCTTATTGAAATTCACTTTCAAGTCTTGATCACACAGCTGGCTTATGCTGATCAGATTTGAAGTCAAACCTTTCACAAGTAGTACATTATCTAATCTTGGTAATCCATCACTGATCAAGTCTCCAATACCCAGAATCTCTCCTCTAGCTTCACCACCAAAAGTCACATATCCACTGGTGTGAGGTCTTATATTTTCAAGACATTGACTAACTCTAGTCATGTGTCTAGAGCATCCACTGTCAAAGTACCAATCTTTCCTAGATGATGCTTTCAGAGAAGTGTGAGCCATTAGACCAACATTATTACATTTGGGTTTCCATACCTTATGAACACTAATTCTGGTTGCAGCAGGTTCTACTTTTCTGTACTGAAAGTGCTCAGGATAACCATATAACTTGTAGCAGAATGGTTTAATGTGCCCCTTCTTTCCACAATGATGACAAACCCAAGGATGATTTCTCCTCTTTCCTTTAGACTTCTGAGGTTTCATCTTAGATGTTCCTACCATGGGATCATGAGTTTCAGTAGCAGGAACAAACCTTTTAACAGGATTCTTTTGTTTGAGGTTCAAAGTCTCATTAACAAATCCTAAGCCACTTTGTTTTCCTTGTTTCTGATTTTCCAATATCTCCTCCAGCACATCAGTAGCATTATTCATCATTCTGACCTGCTTTTTCATGTTTTCAAGCTGGGAATTCAGTTCATCTTTGAGATCAGAATTTTGCACTAAAAGTTCACCTTTCTCAGCCTCCAGTTGACAGATTGTCTTCTTCTGATCCACTAATTGCTTGTAAACTTCTACGCTTCTGATGTATAAGCTTTTGTAATTGTCAGCCAGTTCTTCATAAGATGACTTTTCAACTCTGGCTTCAGACTCTGATGAAACTTTAGACTCTGAGAATGTTTCAGACTCTGATAATGTCTCAGACTCTAAAAATGCATCAGACTTTGAACAAGCTTCTGAGGCCTTAACCTTAACATCAGTATTGTCTCTTCCAGTTAGGGCAAAAACAAACTTAGCAGATTCACTCTCTACTTCTTCTTCTGAGTCTTCATCAGACCAGGAAACAGCTAAGCTCTTCTTCTGCTTCTTAAGAAAAGTAGGACATTCTGACTTGATATGCCCATAACCTTCACACTCAAAGCACTGAACACCCTTTGATTGTTTGCTATTTTCTTCAGTCTTGTCCTTCTTCTCATCACTTTGTTGCTTACTGTTGTTGAATTTGAAGTTTTGTCCTTTGGATTTTGATTTCCTGTCAACATGTTTCAGAATCTTGTTGAACTGTCTCCCCAGCAACACAAGTGCTTCTGATAAGACTTCATCATCCTCATCAAACTCTTGTTGATCATCAGCTTCAGAATTGACTGCAAAAGCTACTCCTTTCCCTTTCTTCTCAGTCTGTTTACAGAAAGCTGTTTCAAAATTCAGCAAGGAACCAATTAACTCCTCAACCTTCATAGTGGAGATGTCATGAGCTTCCTCAATAGCTGTCACTTTCATGTCAAATCTTTTAGGAAGTGACCTGAGTATTTTCTAACAATCTTCTCATCTGACATCTTCTCTCCAAGAGACTCAAAAGAATTTGCCATATCCAGGACATTCATATAGAAGTCTTGAATGTTCTCATCCTCCATCATCTTCAAATTCTCAAATTTTGTGGTCAGTAATTGAAGTTTGGACAACTTTACCTTTGAAGTTCCTTCATGAGTGGTCTTGAGTATCTCCCAGGCATCCTTGGCTATGGTACACTGCTTGATCAGTCTGAACATGTTCTTGTCCACTCCATTGAATAGTGCATTCAAAGCTTTGGAGTTTCCAAGAGCCAGATCATCTTCAGCCTTTGTCCATTCTTCCTCTGGTTTCAGCACTTCAGTCTTATTTCCATCTTTGTCCAACACAACTGGATGATCCCAACCTTTTAGCACAGCTTTCCAGGTCCTGCTGTCTATGGATTTCAGGAATGCACACATACGAGACTTCCAGTATTCATAGTTTGTGCCATCCAATAGAGGTGGTCTGTTAACATATCCTCCTTCCTTGTCCATTCTTGCCAGAAAAGTCTTCCCTGGAGCTCACCCAATAACAGGCAGGGTGCCTGCTCTGATGCCAATTGAAATTCTGGCAGGGACTGAGTTAACACGTAAAACAGAGCACAAAGTATGCAAAACAGATACTGTTCTTCAGACGCTGTTCTTCAGATACTGTTCTTCAGACGCTGTTCTTTAGACTCTGATCTTCAGATCCTGAATGTCTTCAGACTTGCAACACAAGCTTCAAAAATTTTCTTCGCTCTTAACTTGATCTTTCAGAACCACTATTGGATACATAATTTTTAAGTATATGGTCCTGCACACTAGAACAAATATTCGCGTATCCAATTTTCTTTTTAACACTTTGTTATCATCAAAACTCAAAAGGGACTTGTTCATACATTTTGTTCCAACATCCCTCTCCTCCTAATGGCAGCCTATCCATAGGGGCGACTCCATCTAACGGAGTAGCTCTACCTAACCGAAATCAGTACTAGGTGCACCTAGGTAATCACAATTATAATTGTATTTCTCAAAACATATAACTTTAAAACCATGATTTGTAAAATATCAAACTTGTGTCAAATGCACACAATCAAATCACAATTTACAATTCTTTATACGGCGTAGATAAAATCCAAATAAGAGATCATTTTAAAATCGGTGACCTTAAACATGTATCAAAGACGAGAAAAAAAATATTTGAAGGGTGTGTTCTGTAGCACCCTAATTTTGTCCTAAGCATTTTAAAATAAAAATCAAAAAAATCAAAGAGGGAGGAAAAAGTCAAAAGTCAACAAAAGTCAACAGAAAAGTCAACATTTCAAAAATGCTGACTTCGCACTGCGAAGCTCACTTCGCACTGCGAAGTCTGCGATTTCTCTGCAGATTTTTGGTTGCTTTGATTTAATTCCAGAATTTGTTGCATATCATTTCCATATTTATTTTAAGCAGCATTCATGGCTATTTGGGCCAAGCAAAACCAGAATTGAAGGACTTGCCATTAATGCCAAGGTTGGAAGCTTTTTCTTCCAACCTAGCATGTGACAAGCAAGTGGGCTTGCCCTTGGGCAGCTCTAGTCCCTCCCATGTGACCTGTTAACCACCACAAGGTTGCCAGCCACCTGCTTGAGGACTTTCCTCCTGCTTGCTCCCCCCAAAACCAGTCAAACTAGCTGGATTTTCTCACTTGAAAAGCCATGAGTGCCTACCCTGTTTTTGCAGCAGCTTTTCACCCCTCACACCAGCCATAAGTAGCCTTTTTCATCCCTCAATCTCTGCACATTACAGTGCACGTTTTCATTGATCAACCATTGAGATTGCAAGGATTGATCCCCAAGCATTAGCCAATTGCAATTCAGCTTTGTTCTTCATCATTACCTTCTAGAATTGGTTGAATTTGTGGCTGAAATCAGGCTGAGTCTTGCCCCTTGGCACAAGGCAAGGTTGCCTCTATCCATTAGCATTTAATGCAAAGGGATTCAGCTTGATTCTAGCCACAAATCAGCTGAATTTTGGGATTTGATAATGATGAATTAGATTTGGTTTTGGCCTATAAATAGAAGGCAATGCCCAAGGTTACAAACACTTCTGAAAAAACAACTGATAACAGCATTTCAAGAGCAGAAACTCTACTCATTTCAGCTTGCAAACCCTCACAAACAACCAGAAAAAAACCCATCCAACACAAAGCATCACAAAGTTCAAGTTCATCACCAATATCAAAAACCTTTGTGAAAGCCTTCAACCAATTCAAATCCACCGCAGCTGGAGCTTTGCTAAGGAGTTCTGTAAGTGTTCCAAGCTTTTGTATTGCATTTTCATTTGTGTTTGCATAGCAATTTTGGTTCAAAACCATTTGGTTCTAAAAAACCTCTTTTGAATTTCAAAGAAATCCCAAGGTTTTCAAAACATCAAAACTGGTTTGTCCAGCCTTTTTCACCCAAAAAACTCAAAGCTTTTCACTCACCTAAAAGGTCCTGAGTGTGTTCAGAAGTTGTTTCTGAACAAAAGTTCAGAAACAGCTTCTGAACTCAAAAATTCGCATGCTTCGCAGTGCGAAGTCATGGTCGCAGTGCGACCATGACAGAACTCAGAATCTGAGTTTATGTGTCAAAATGACCATTTTTTGAGGTTCTAGCCCCAGAGCTCAGAACCTAAGAGTTTTTAACCCATGTTTTTCAAACCATAACAAGGATTTTGCACAATTTTGACAAAATCACAAGTTCGTATGACATTTTGTGGATAACTTGCAAAGCAAGTTATGTTCTCAAACTTTCAAAACCACATGAACAAATCAGCTATGTTCATCATTTCAATCAAAACTTGAACAATAAGTATTGTTCATGATGTTCAAAACTCAAACATGAACATACGCCAAATACGTTCGCATTTTCGCAAAATGAGACGAACTTGCGCGTTTTCTAGCAAAAATTGCTAAACCTTTCCAATTTGGGTTTTCAAACCAAATGTTTTGATATACCTTGGGATTTCTAAAGAATTCTGCCCAAAACATGAATGAAAAAGGGATGGTGTGACGTATGTCTCTCCATTGCCCCGATTGTACGAACGTGTGACGTATGTCTCGTCGTTCGGACAATCGTCATTCCTTTTTCAACATATCCAACCATAACCAAACCAAACCTTGGCCCCTTGTGGTCAATCCTAACCTTTTGGTCCCCCGTGGCCATTAGATTCGATCGCCCGACTCGTTGGAGTCTACTCGGTCAATGTTCGACTCGTCCGAGTCCATTGTACCCGTTCTTGATCTCAGTGGATCAATCGAACATTCGCCCGACTCGTTAGAGTCCACTCGGTCAATGATTGACTTGTATGAGTCCATTGCACCTCTCTTGGTCCCATAGCGGCCAATTCGAACCCTTTCACCCTAACGGACGTACCTTTTAACAATTCTAGTGCGATTCGTGAACAAACGCTTAATAAGTCTCCCAAGCGCGAGCATACAAGCTATACGCTTAATAAGTCTCCCCAAGCGCGAGCATACAAGCTACGTTTTAATCGCAAGAATTCGGTTAAAACATCGTCCATTTAAAATTAACCAACATATGTACGTTTTTCTACCAAAGAACTACGTACGCTTTGAATTCTCCGACTACCGGGAGATACGTAGGAGCAAGATCGACATCTTGTCAAGCGCAATAATAAAAACTTTTTCTTTCTTTTCTTTCATTTGTTTTTATCTCTTTCCCCCCCTTTATTATATTGACATAAATGAACATGCACGCAAAGTATTTAAAAACAATTCAAGCTTTAACCAAATAGAAGGTTCCCGTTGAGTACAACGGACGTGAGGGGTGCTAATACCTTCCCCTTGCGTAACCGACTTCCGAACCCGACAATGGTTGCGATGACCATCCTTTCCTCATCGTCAAAGGGTTTTATTATCGTTTCCCTTTAAACAAAAAAAAAAACTTAAGGGTTTATCAACGTTCCCTTTACACAAAAACTTTGGTGGCGGCTTCACAAAGGCCCTCCGAGCGTTTACGAACGACCTCGGAGGATTTGCGCGTCTTTTTCCCAAGGAAAAAAACGAGGTGCGCACAGCTGGCGACTTCACTGGGGACCCTGTTCCCACTAGCGAGTCAAGCCTAACCTATTTGGCTTTTAAGCCAATTGTTTTTTATTTTTTTTTCTTTGCGTGCCATGTTTATTATTTTATTCATACATGTCATATTTATGTTTTATGTTTATATTTGCTTTATTTTGCTTTATATTCATATCATATATATATCAAATGCGGGGGTTACTTGAGTGATGTTACTCCACATTGTTCGGGTTAATGCCGGACGTGTGAGGCTCTCTACCCGAGCTTGAGAAAAAAACTAAGTTAGAAGGAGGTTGTGTGCGGAAGCCCGCGTTGACGTATGTCCGTGAGGTAGGATGTCCAACCCCGCTTAGATGAGATTTTCACGTGGAATTAATTGAAGTCATGTCGACGTATGTCCATAGACAACCCTAATTCCATGTGAGGTCTATGACTCTAAGGACCTCTTCTTAGGAAATTTCACCATTTAGAGCCTACATGTGAGGATGGGGGGAAGTTCCGAACCTTCATAAACCATACCTTTGCATATCATTTGCATTCATGAAAGTTTTTTGCATAAAAAAAAAAAAAACGCATATTTTGCATACTCATCGCATACATACATCCACATGCATCTTCATGCATCTTTTTCAAAAAAAAAAAGTCATTCATTCCCCTAAAAAACAGTTCAAAGCAATCATAGCCCGAAAACCCCGAAAGCCCTCGGTCCAAGAACCAGATCTCCAACACTCGTACGGAACACGAGCTAACAAACAAAGGATCATGGACAATTTGGAACAAACTCAAGCGGCTTTGAGAGAAGAGGTTGATGGAATGAAGGGAAAGATGGATCAGATGCTAGAGTTAATGCAAGCTTTATCGGCACGAGAAAGTAACCCTCGCCCAACAACGGATGCATCCAATGTGCAATGGCCTCTCTAAGGTTTACCTCTGAATTATACCCCACCATTCGAAAATGAGGGTCAAGGACCACCCCCACCACCGCTCACAATCCCCGTAAGGAATGAAGAGCGTCGTCCTCAAGGAACTTCCACTACTCAGCACGAGGCGATTCCCCATGATGTGGAAAATATTCAGCCAAGGCAATCTGCTCCCGACACCACCCACCAAGACAATGATACTACCCAAATGTATCGGGTTTTGGAAGAAAGGTTGAAAGCTGTCGAAGGGTTCAGCTCATACGGTGCCCACAACGCCTTGGACATGTGCCTAGTGCCCGACGTGGTCATCCCTCCGAAGTTCAAAGCACCGGACTTCGAGAAATACAAAGGAATTCAATGCCCTCGGAACCATCTAAGGATGTTCTGTAGGAAGATGGCAGCTTACGCAATGAACGAGAAACTCATGGTGCATGTGTTTCAAGATAGTTTAAGCGGAGCGTCCTTGGATTGGTACATGCAGCTCGAGCGTACCCATGTCCAAACTTGGAAGGATCTAGCTGATGCCTTCCTAAAGCAATACAAATATAATTTGGACATGGCTCCAAATAGGATGCAACTACAAAACCTCCTACAAAGAAGCAACGAGTCCTTCAAGGAGTACGCTCAGCGGTGGAGAGAACTAGCTTCTCGTGTACAACCACCACTATTGGAAAGGGAGCTTGTCGACACCTTTATGGGCACACTTCAAGGCCCATATTACGACAAGATGATTGGAAGCACGTCTGCCGGTTTCTCCGATCTAGTCATGGTTGGTGAAAGAATAGAGGATGGAGTAAAGAGAGGAAAAATCCAAGGCTCTCTAGAAGCTCAAAGTGGAGCTAGAAAACCCCCCAGCAACTTTCACAAAAAGAAAGAGGGGGAGACAAATGCCGTTCTAGTGGGACCATCTTGCCCACCACCAAATCAAATGTCTCACTACCACTACCCTTATGTGGCAGCAGCAACGACTCAAGGGCGTTACTCACCTCAAGTGATTCCCGCAGCCCCACCTCGACAACCAGTAGTGTTGCCTCAGCAAAATCAACAGCAACAACAACAAGGCGGGTACCCATCAAGGAATCAAGCGGGCCCAAGGAACAATTATTATAATAGGCAGTTTGATCCTGTACCTATGCCTTACGGTCAAATCTTGCCATATCTAATCCAAAAAGGTATGGTCGAGACAAGACTACTACCACCAATGTCGCCACCATATCCACAGTGGTACGACACAAATGAAAAATGTGATTTCCACGCAGGATCCGTGGGGCACAATGTCGAAAACTGTAGAGTTTTCAAACACAAGGTACAGGATCTTATTGACAAAAAGCTGTTATCTTTCAAAGAGGAAAACCCCAATGTAAAGAACAACCCATTGCCGGGGCATGCGGGTCCCTCTGTAAATGCGGTGGAGGAACAAGAGGACTTTGGTCCAGTCAGAAGGGTAGCCAATGTTAAGACTCCCCTGTCAACCATAAGGGAGCGTTTAACCGGCTTTGGATTGTTCGAGGAAATGCACGCCAACTGTGAAGCCTGCAAGGTCAACCCGAACGAGTGCGAAGAGTTGAAGAGCTGTCTTCAAGAGCTAATGGACCAAGGTTGGATCCAAATTGGCTATATAAAGGATGGCACGGACGTTGCTACCTTAGAGTCTAACAACCCAAAACCTCTCGAAATCCCATACCAAAGGAGAGAGGTACCAAGGCCAATACAACCTATAACATTCCACGTACCTGCACCCTTCTCTTTTGAAAGCACAAAGAGGGTACCATGGAATTACCAACCTGTGGCCTATGTGGAAGGAAAACCACTAGCCAAAATTGAGCCCAGCATCACTAATATTACCGGTGTTGGAGGAATGACCAGAAGCGGTAGAGTCTTCGCTCCGAAAGAACTCGGAAAGGCGCCAGCCGTACTACCAAGAGAACCGCTCAAAGAAAAGAGCGTGGAGGAAGAAGAGAACCAAGCGGGGCCTTCTCAAAAGACAATCCCGCAAAAAGAGGCCGAAGAGTTCCTAAGGATAATCCAAAAGAGCGAGTATAAAATCATTGACCAGCTAGGTCAAACTCCCTCCAAGATCTCCATGCTATCCTTACTACTAAGCTCGGAAGCACACCGAGAAGCACTACTGCGGATCCTCAGTGAGGCACATGTCACCAAGGACATTCCTGTGGACCAATTCGACGGGATAGTCGGAAATATTACCTCAAGTAGGTACTTGGGTTTCAATGGCAATGAGCTACCCGACGACGGGCACATTCATAACCGCGCCTTACATATCTCCGTAAAATGCATGGACCACATCCTCTCAAGAGTGCTAGTGGACACGGGGTCATCATTGAATGTCATGCCCAAGACTACCCTCCTCAAGCTATCATGTGAAGGGACAGTAATGAAGCCCAGCGCCTTGGTCGTAAAAGCTTTCGATGGGTCAAGAAGAGCCGTCATAGGGGAGATCGACTTACCAGTCCAAATCGGGCCTAAGGTTTTCACCATAACCTTCCAAGTCATGGATATCAATCCAACATACAGTTGTCTTCTCGGACGACCATGGATCCATGCGGCCGGAGCCATTACCTCTACCCTGCACCAGAAACTGAAGTTCATCATTGATAACCAAATGATTGTAGTTTCCGGGCAAGAGGACATGATGGTAAGCCATCTCTCATCTTTCCGTTATATAGAAACGGATGAAGAAGCTGTGGATGTCCCATTCCAATCTTTGGAAGTGGCGAATGTCGTGACATTGAGCTCAAAGCCCAAAGAGGAGGCTAGGACAGCCATGTCATCATGGAGGGCAATAAGAGAGGCCCTAGAAGAAAGCCGACCCACCGGATGGGGCAAGTTAGTGGACATGCCGGAGAAGAAGAATCGCTTCGGGTTGGGGTATCATCCATCAGCCGAGACCTTCTCAAAGCCTCCAAAGCAGGGGATCCTCCCTATTTCGGAAACATTCATCAGTGCGGGGTTTATCCATGAAGATCAAGTGGCCCTACTTGAAGACGTAGATGAAGACGTGCCTGATTTGGTGTACCGTTGCGCTTCGGATGAAGCTTTGAACAATTGGAGGGCTATCGCAATTCCCGAGATCATTACCAAGATCAAGTAATAAACCATGTTTGTTTGTTTTTACTTTTAAAAAAAAAAATCATTTAGCTCTGCCCAAGGCAAATGATTAGTCGTGTGGGGCCCCCATGTTTTAAAAGTTATTTACAATCATGAATAAAAGCACTATTTTATGCTCATTTGAGTCTTTTTCTTTTTGCATTTGTTTTTAAAAAAAAAAAAATTTTACAAAAAGCCTAAAAAAAATCATACTCATGCAGATCTACACATCCACCCTCCAAAAACAACACTGCCTTAAACCCTTATGACTTCGATTTCCCGATTAATCAAACGGAAGATGATGAAGAGGACGATTATGAACCGCCTGAAGAATTGTCTAGACTTGCAAATCAAGGGGATAGGGTAATACAACCTCACCAAGAATCAGTTGAAAAGGTCAACTTGGGGACCGAAGAGGATAAGAAAGAGGTCAAGATAGGAGCCTCCCTACACGAGGATGTGAAAGGAAAGTTGATCAAGCTTCTGCAAGAGTACGTGGACGTATTCGCTTGGTCGTACCAAGACATGCCGGGTTTAGACCCTAACATCGTTGTACACAAGCTGCCACTCAAGCCGGAATGCCCGCCAGTGAAGCAGAAATTGAGAAGAACTCGACCCGATATGGCTCTCAAGATCAGAGAAGAGGTCAAAAAGCAATTCGATGCCGGCTTCTTAGCCGTAACCAAGTATCCAACATGGGTTGCCAACATTGTGCCAGTTCCGAAGAAGGATGGCAAGGTGAGAATGTGTGTGGATTATCGGGACTTGAATAAAGCAAGCCCAAAGGATGATTTCCCGCTACCACACATCGACATATTGGTGGACAACACAGCCCAATTCTCAGTCTTTTCCTTTATGGATGGCTTCTCAGGATATAACCAAATCAAGATGGCTCCAGAGGACATGGAGAAAACTACGTTCATCACTCCATGGGGGACATTCTGCTATAAGGTAATGCCTTTCGGATTAACAAATGCCGGGGCAACATACCAAAGAGCAATGGTGACTCTTTTCCATGACATGATCCATAAGGAAATAGAGGTCTACGTCGACGATATGATTGCCAAATCCCAAACGGAGGAGGATCATCTAGTCCATCTACAAAAGCTTTTCAAACGCCTAAGAAAATTCAAGCTGCGCCTAAATCCTAACAAGTGCACATTTGGCGTTAGATCCGGGAAGTTATTGGGCTTCATCGTCAGCCAAAGAGGTATTGAAGTGGATCCCGACAAGGTAAAGGCCATCCAAGAAATGCCAGCGCCAAATACCGAGAAAGAAGTTCGGGGTTTCTTAGGAAGATTGAACTACATCGCCAGGTTCATTTCACACATGACAGCTACCTGCGAACCAATCTTCAAGCTGCTAAGGAAAAACCAAGCCGTTCTTTGGAATGAGGATTGCCAAGAGGCGTTTGACAAGATCAAACAATACCTGCAAGAACCACCAATTTTAATACCTCCGGTTCCGGGTAAACCCCTCATCTTATACCTAACCGTACTTGAAGGATCAATGGGTTGTGTGTTAGGACAACAAGATGAAACGGGAAGAAAAAAGCACGCAATCTACTACCTAAGCAAGAAGTTTACCGACTGTGAAACAAGGTATACTTCGCTTGAAAAGACTTGCTGCGCTTTAGCATGGGCTGCTCGACGCCTAAGGCAATACATGTTGACCCATACAACTTGGTTGATATCGAAGATGGATCCCATCAAGTACATCTTCGAAAAGCCGGCCCTCACAGGGAAGATAGCCCGTTGGCAAATGCTGCTGTCTGAGTACGACATCCAATATGTTGCTCAAAAAGCCATCAAAGGGAGTGTTTTATCCGAGCACCTTGCTCACCAACCATTGGAGGATTATCAGCCTATACAATTCGACTTCCCGGACGAAGATGTCGTAGCTTTGAATGGCGAAAAGGTCACAAGCGATGATGAAGGGCCAGAACCGAAAGCTCAATGGAAGCTCGCTTTCGACGGCGCCTCAAATGCCATGGGGCACGGTATCGGAGCAGTTTTAATCTCCCCAAGAAATGGATACCAACCCTTCACAGCAAAATTATGCTTTGACTGCACCAACAACATGGCAGAAT
Organism: Medicago ruthenica; assembly: GCA_018208015.1. Classification (NCBI taxonomy): domain Eukaryota; kingdom Viridiplantae; phylum Streptophyta; class Magnoliopsida; order Fabales; family Fabaceae; genus Medicago; species Medicago ruthenica. The sequence continues at coordinate 35,252,604 of CM031376.1, forward strand.
ATGAAGCATGTATCCTAGGCCTCGAAGCAGCAATTGATCTAAGGATCAAAAACCTTGAAGTATACGGTGACTCAGCCTTGGTCATCTATCGAGTCAAAGGAGAATGGGAAACGAGACATCCCAATTTAATTCCCTACCAAGCCCGGGTTGTAGAGTTGATTAAGCATTTTGATGAAATCAACTTCCATCACATACCTCGAGAAGAAAATCAGGTGGCAGATGCTTTGGCTACATTATCATCAATGTACCAAGTAAATTCTTACAACGAGGCACCTATCATAAGGATGGATCGTAGAGACAAACCAGTTGTAAGTGCATCAGTCGAAGAGGGACTTGACGACAAACCTTGGTTCTACGACATCAAGCGATACCTCGAAGAGCAAGAGTATCCAGACAATGTCTCGCACACCGACAAGAGGACCCTCAGAAGATTGGCATCCCAGTTCTTCCTCATTGGAAATACCCTCTACAAAAGAAACTATGACATGGTCCTGCTCAGATGTGTGGATAAACATGAGGCGGACATGCTCATCAAAGAAATCCACGAGGGATCTTTTGGAACCCATGCTAATGGGCATGCAATGGCAAAGAAGATCTTAAGGGCGGGCTACTATTGGTTAACCATGGAAGCTGACTGTTTCCACTACGCCAAGACTTGTCACAAGTGCCAGATTTACGCTGACAAGGTGCATGTGCCACCAACTCCACTAAACGTCATGACTTCACCTTGGCCATTCTCTATGTGGGGCATAGACATGATTGGAATGATTGAGCCCAAAGCGTCAAATGGACATCGCTTCATTCTTGTTGCCATCGACTACTTCACCAAATGGGTAGAAGCAGCTTCGTATGCAAACGTAACCAAACAAGTGGTAGCCTGATTCATCAAGAAGGAAATCATTTGCCGTTATGGTACTCCCCACAAAATCATCACCGATAATGGGGCAAACCTGAACAACAAGACAATGAAGGAGTTGTGCAAGGATTTCAAGATCGAGCACCATAATTCCTCCCCTTACCGACCAAAGATGAACGGTGCGGTAGAAGCAGCCAATAAGAACATAAAGAAGATCATCCAAAAGATGGTAACAACATATAAGGATTGGCATGAGATGCTTCCCTTTGCGCTACATGGCTACAGAACAGCCATTCGCACTTCAACTGGGGCAACCCCTTTCTCCTTAGTATACGGCACGGAAGCTGTGCTCCCCGTAGAGGTGGAAATTCCTTCGTTAAGAGTCTTGATGGAAACCAAGCTAGAGGAAGCTGAATGGGTCCAAACAAGGTTCGACCAACTGAATCTCATAGAGGAAAAGCGTCTGACGGCAATATGTCACGGACAACTCTATCAAAGGAGGCTCAAGAGAGCATTCGACAAGAAGGTCCGTCCTCGAGAGTTCAAAGAAGGAGACCTAGTGCTCAAGAAGATATTACCTATCCATAAAGATCCCCGCGGGAAGTGGACTCCTAGCTATGATGGGCCGTACGTGGTAAAGAAAGCTTTCTCAGGCGGAGCCCTGATCATCACCACTATGGACGGAGAAGAGTTCCCACTCTCAATAAACTCCGATGCAGTCAAGAGGTATTATGCCTAAAAGAAAAAAAGAAAAGCTCGCTAAATCGAAAACCTGAAAGGGCGGTTTAGGCAATAGAGAGCGTCCTGCTAGATTGAAAACCTGAAAAGGCGGTCTAGGCAAAAATTAAGGACATCAAAAAAAAAAGGAAATATACCCCGGTGGATTGAAAACTCGAAAGAGCGGTCCAGGCAAAAGTTAGGGGTTAACAAAAGAAGAAAGGCAATGACTGCAGCATCCAAGCTCCGGACAAGATTCAAGAGGAGAAGAATCGGTCTCATCAGCATCTTCAAAAAAACAAAAATATCGAAGTCATAAGGAAATAGCATGTGTTGTGCCAAAACCAACAATTTTCTTTTGCTTTTTCTTGTCTTTCTCTATCTCACTTCTCACTTTGTGTATTTTTTACCCATTTAAGAAGTCAAATCTGCATTGAATAAATTTCCTTTTGTTATTTTATGTTCTCAGTAGCGCATAAAATTTTGTTTTATTCATGATGAAAATGCTTTAAAACATGGAAAATAAACAAAAGAAATTTCTTCCAAAAAAAAAAGGAGAGAAAGCAAACAAACAAGCGTTGTTTCATTTGAATTCGTGTAAATTTCGAAAGAATTGCGGTAATTCCCACCAAATATTGCACCAAAAGACTTGTGCTCTTCAGCAAAGGCAAGTGTGTAACTCACGGCACGCGGAGCGCAAAAGCCCCAAGGGTTAAGAGGAGCAAATTTCCCCAGTAAGCACCCTAAACATCCAAACATCAAGGCTGGATATCGATCATGCTTCCAAAACGATCCTTATATCCCCATGAGCCAAACCTCATTGACACCCCCAGGGAGTCTCAACCCCAAACAAAAAGTCCAATCATCATTGGCAGACAAACACAAATCCCCAGGACAAGCCCGAACTACACCGGTTTTGATCCCATTCGGGTATGTAGGCAAAGGACCTTGTCCTTCCAAACCAACCAACCAAAAAAACAAAAAAAAGAGAGTTCAATCGTCATTGGCACAACCACAACCAAGACCGACTTTGCTCGGCACCCAATCAGCATCCCTCATATCATGCATAGCATAATTCATGCATCATGTCATTTTCATTCATGCATGCATATACAAATCATTCATACACATGCATTTCATTTCATAGATCATGCATCCTCAACAAGGATTCTCCAGTGAGTATCACATATTCACCAACATCCATCAACAGTCAAGTAAGCGTTCCCCAATGAATCTCCTTCACTAACTGTCCCCAATTCCCCAGAAGGGATCTTTGTTTGAGTCCATCTCGTATCATATTGCATTGCATATCATTGCATATCATACTACATAACATGAATCATACAATCATGTTTTCCGGTTCAACCGGGGGCACCTATTTAGGGTAAGACCACAGCTCGTTAGGAATCGACCTTCAATGAAAGCGGCTGAATAAGATTACCTAGCTTAGGTATCGACCTCTAGTGAAAGTGCCTAGATAAGATCACCTCCCCCAGTGTATCGACCTTCAGTGTTAGCGGCTGAATAAGATCACAGCTCGTTAGGAATCGACCTTCAGTGAAAGCGGCTGAATAAGATTACCTAGCTTAGGTATCGACCTCTAGTGAAAGTGCCTAGATAAGATCACCTCCCCCAGTGTATCGACCTTCAGTGTTAGCGGCTGAATAAGATCACAGCTCGTTAGGAATCGACCTTCAGTGAAAGTGCCTGAATAAGATTACCTAGCTTAGGTATCGACCTCTAGTGAAAGTGCCTAGACAAGATCACCTCCCCCAGTGTATCGACCTTCAGTGTTAGCGGCTGAATAAGATCACAGCTCGTTAGGAATCGACCTTCAGTGAAAGTGCCTGAATGAGATTACCTAGCTTAGGTATCGACCTCTAGTGAAAGTGCCTAGACAAGATCACCTCCCCCAGTGTATCGACCTTCAGTGTTAGCGGCTGAATAAGATCACTTCCCCTTTAGGAATCTACCTCTAGTGAAAGTGCCTAGATAAGATTACCTTCATCCCCCAGTGGGTCTACCTCCAGTGTTAGCGGCTGGATAAAATCAACTTTCCCAACCATTGCATTTGCATTCCGCGAAGGACAAAATTCGGGTCCTTCTTTTTACTTAATTGATCTTCGCAAAGAGTTCATGAGATGCCCTCGGCACTCACGCACTCTATGCGAAGACAGAATTAAGTAGGGGCAGCTGTAGCACCCTAATTTTGTCCTAAGCATTTTAAAATAAAAATCAAAAAAATCAAAGAGGGAGGAAAAAGTCAAAAGTCAACAAAAGTCAACAGAAAAGTCAACATTTCAAAAATGCTGACTTCACACTGCGAAGCTCACTTCGCACTGCGAAGTCTGCGATTTTTCTGCAGATTTTTGGTTGCTTTGATTTAATTCCAGAATTTGTTGCATATCATTTCCATATTTATTTTAAGCAGCATTCATGGCTATTTGGGCCAAGCAAAACCAGAATTGAAGGACTTGCCATTAATGCCAAGGTTGGAAGCTTTTTCTTCCAACCTAGCATGTGACAAGCAAGTGGGCTTGCCCTTGGGCAGCTCTAGTCCCTCCCATGTGACCTGTTAACCACCACAAGGTTGCCAGCCACCTGCTTGAGGACTTTCCTCCTGCTTGCTCCCCCCAAAACCAGTCAAACTAGCTGGATTTTCTCACTTGAAAAGCCATGAGTGCCTACCCTGTTTTTGCAGCAGCTTTTCACCCCTCACACCAGCCATAAGTAGCCTTTTTCATCCCTCAATCTCTGCACATTACAGTGCACGTTTTCATTGATCAACCATTGAGATTGCAAGGATTGATCCCCAAGCATTAGCCAATTGCAATTCAGCTTTGTTCTTCATCATTACCTTCTAGAATTGGTTGAATTTGTGGCTGAAATCAGGCTGAGTCTTTCCCCTTGGCACAAGGCAAGGTTGCCTCTATCCATTAGCATTTAATGCAAAGGGATTCAGCTTGATTCTAGCCACAAATCAGCTGAATTTTGGGATTTGATAATGATGAATTAGATTTGGTTTTGGCCTATAAATAGAAGGCAATGCCCAAGGTTACAAACACTTTTGAAAAAACAACTGATAACAGCATTTCAAGAGCAGAAACTCTACTCATTTCAGCTTGCAAACCCTCACAAACAACCAGAAAAAAACCCATCCAACACAAAGCATCACAAAGTTCAAGTTCATCACCAATATCAAAAACCTTTGTGAAAGCCTTCAACCAATTCAAATCCACTGCAGCTGGAGCTTTGCTAAGGAGTTCTGTAAGTGTTCCAAGCTTTTGTATTGCATTTTCATTTGTGTTTGCATAGCAATTTTGGTTCAAAACCATTTGGTTCTAAAAAACCCCTTTTGAATTTCAAAGAAATCCCAAGGTTTTCAAAACATCAAAACTGGTTTGTCCAGCCTTTTTCACCCAAAAAACTCAAAGCTTTTCACTCACCTAAAAGGTCCTGAGTGTGTTCAGAAGTTGTTTCTGAACAAAAGTTCAGAAACAGCTTCTGAACTCAAAAATTCGCATGCTTCGCAGTGCGAAGTCATGGTCGCAGTGCGACCATGACAGAACTCAGAATCTGAGTTTATGTGTCAAAATGACCATTTTTTGAGGTTCTAGCCCCAGAGCTCAGAACCTAAGAGTTTTTAACCCATGTTTTTCAAACCATAACAAGGATTTTGCACAATTTTGACAAAATCACAAGTTCGTATGACATTTTGTGGATAACTTGCAAAGCAAGTTATGTTCTCAAACTTTCAAAACCACATGAACAAATCAGCTATGTTCATCATTTCAATCAAAACTTGAACAATAAGTATTGTTCATGATGTTCAAAACTCAAACCTGAACATACGCCAAATACGTTCGCATTTTCGCAAAATGAGACGAACTTGCGCGTTTTCTAGCAAAAATTGCTAAACCTTTCCAATTTGGGTTTTCAAACCAAATGTTTTGATATACCTTGGGATTTCTAAAGAATTCTGCCCAAAACATGAATGAAAAAGGGATGGTGTGACGTATGTCTCTCCATTGCCCCGATTGTACGAACGCGTGACGTATGTCTCGTCGTTCGGACAATCGTCATTCCTTTTTCAACATATCCAACCATAACCAAACCAAACCTTGGCCCCTTGTGGTCAATCCTAACCTTTTGGTCCCCCGTGGCCATTAGATTCGATCGCCCGACTCGTTGGAGTCTACTCGGTCAATGTTCGACTCGTCCGAGTCCATTGTACCCGTTCTTGATCTCAGTGGATCAATCGAACATTCGCCCGACTCGTTAGAGTCCACTCGGTCAATGATTGACTTGTATGAGTCCATTGCACCTCTCTTGGTCCCATAGCGGCCAATTCGAACCCTTTCACCCTAACGGACGTACCTTTTAACAATTCTAGTGCGATTCGTGAACAAACGCTTAATAAGTCTCCCAAGCGCGAGCATACAAGCTATACGCTTAATAAGTCTCCCCAAGCGCGAGCATACAAGCTACGTTTTAATCGCAAGAATTCGGTTAAAACATCGTCCATTTAAAATTAACCAACATATGTACGTTTTTCTACCAAAGAACTACGTACGCTTTGAATTCTCCGACTACCGGGAGATACGTAGGAGCAAGATCGACATCTTGTCAAGCGCAATAATAAAAACTTTTTCTTTCTTTTCTTTCGTTTGTTTTTATCTCTTTCCCCCCCTTTATTATATTGACATAAATGAACATGCACGCAAAGTATTTAAAAACAATTCAAGCTTTAACCAAATAGAAGGTTCCCGTTGAGTACAACGGACGTGAGGGGTGCTAATACCTTCCCCTTGCGTAACCGACTCCCGAACCCGACAATGGTTGCGATGACCATCCTTTCCTCATCGTCAAAGGGTTTTATTATCGTTTCCCTTTAAACAAAAAAAAAACTTAAGGGTTTATCAACGTTCCCTTTACACAAAAACTTTGGTGGCGGCTTCATAAAGGCCCTCCGAGCGTTTACGAACGACCTCGGAGGATTTGCGCGTCTTTTTCCCAAGGAAAAAAACGAGGTGCGCCCATGTTCCCCATTTTGGTAAATACTTTAACATATTAAATCATAAAAATATCAATAATAACGATAATGAAAATAAGTGATAATGATCATCATCAACTCACAATTACGACGAATCAACTAAGTGTGCTCTCCAACCACCTTTGGAGAAGCATGTGAAGCATCCGGCGCCATATCTGAGCATAAATAGTTTTCTATCAAAATTTAGAAGCTCATTCTAGAACTTTAGTAACAATAGAAACCATGAAGTGTAAGTTGAAAATATTTATATTATAGTATTTTTGATATCATGTAGGCTTCAACTTGTTAATTTATCCCCAACTTTCGTTTTAAACAGAATATGAAACAAATGCATATTATACACATGAACAACCAGCAAAAGCAACATACTTTATGTCAACATTGTTGAAGTTACATAGAACCATTCAAATCAATTGAAAGTTTGTTATAATCATATGTTGAAGTTATATATATGTACTATACTCTCTAAAATTAATTTCTAACCCACTAATCATGCCTAAGTATGCACTAATTGAAAGGTAAGTTGATAAATATACCTCAAAAGGTCTCAATGAGCAACTTCCACAAAATGGATACTTTTCCTCTTCCTCAAATCCCAAACCTTAACCCCAAAATTTCACCAAATAGAACTTGTAATATGAAATTGCTTTGCTTAGAGTGAACAATTATTCTTATGGATGATTGATTTGGTGATGAAATTGGTTGATTTAGGAAGTAAGGAAAAAAAATGAAGAAGGGGAGAGTAAAGCAGAGAGAGTTACGGGAGTGAGAGGAAAATAAAAGGGGAAAGTGATGTTGAGCCACGTGTGTGATATGTTTCTATATATTACCACTATTATTTATTTATTTTTCCTAGCTTAAATGAAACGGTGTGTTTCATAGACATTGCTTTTACTTTAAATACTAAGTTCATATCTTGTATTGACACATCCAAACAATCAAACAAGCTATTTTCGCATTTTTATCCTTTTATTTTTCTACCTTTATCTTTATTTTTCAACCCTTTAAGTAGCTTCAATTGAGAAACTCTCCTTTTTTTATACCTATAGTTCAAAAACCCAAAACAAGTGTACATAAAGCTATATTAGAGAAGATAGGGAACCCACAACCGAACGACAAAGTTCCTCCCTCAATTCAATCGCTTGAAGCAAATGGAATCATATTTCAGAAAACTCAGTCAAACCTCGACTAATCTCACTCTTCCATCATAAAATTTGGAAGATTGGACACTGCCATTTGGCACTGCATTGTCACATCATCAGTGCCACCTCAACATTCAATGCGTGAATCCCACAAAGTCAGTATGAAAAATAAAAATAAACCTAATTATAGAGATCAAAAGCAAAAAATAAAAAATAAAAATTACAGGAACACATAAACATAAATGACCTAAAAAACATTAATATCGATTTCCATTTTCAACTACGGCATATGCAAGTTTTTATCCCTTGCGACTAGGTCGATCGTACCAATCTACAATCTATCAACCATAAAGTTTGTCATTGCATATACGTTTTTCTTAATAGAAGATCGATCATACCACTTCATAGTCCACCAAGAGATAAGTGGGTAGAAATTTTATTTAATTCTTTACCTTCTCCCATTGGTCAAACCTTTGGTCACCATTAACGAGGATAGTTGTTTATTGGGGAGATGTTCGATGATGGTTAATGTTAACATTCTCAGAGTCACATGTTTTATCATCTCCTCCATTTGCTCTCTCATTTAGTTTGAGTAGGAGTTATTTATCTCACCATACTATCATGGTTTTAGCTAGAGCCGTAAAAAACTGGGCCGGGCTAACGGGTCAGGCCTATTAGCCCATTTTTTGGGCCGGGCTAGACTTCAAAAAGTCGGGCCACAAAATAACCAAGGCTTTTTGGCCCAGCCCAATTTAAAACACCGGCCAGGGCTGGCCCATCGGGCTTCGGGCCGGCCCATTTAAAATAAATATAAAAAAATTTAATTAAAAAACAATTATTTTGGTATTTGTTTAGGCTCACTCCTAGTCCAACAAAAAATCATAATCTATCTTACTCTCTCGCCTAAGCCAGTAAAGTAAGCCTTGCTATTTCTCACTTTCATCAGTTCTTGCTTGCGGCGCTACTTCCTCTTCCTTTCCCCTCTCAGATGGAACGACCGACGACTTACAACGGCAAATTCCGACGAAGATCTTGCTCCTCTATAGTGCCCAATGGTCTCATAACATTTTGAATTGTTAGACTCATTTTCAATTGTCATTTTGAACCAAGTTCTCACTTCTCTTGTGTTATAATTTCTTTTGTTAATCTATTTTGCACTATGTAAGGTTGAGTGAATTGTTTAACCCTATCGGTTGCACTTTGTGATGTTGGGTGAATGTTTATGCCTTAACTATTTTATGTAGATAATATTTGATGTTGCAGTTATTTTGTGAGTTGTTTATTTGTGTTATTGATCATTTTGATGTGTTTGTGAAAAAAGAGTAGTTTTTTGTTGTACATTTCATAACTTAAAAAATTGAAATACAGGCCGGTCCATCAGGACACTAGCCCATGCTAGGGCCAGGCCGAACTCAAATTTTACAGCCCATTCTTCAGTCGGGTCGGGCTAACTAAGCCCAGTTATATGCATTAGCCTATCGGGCCAGGCCGAATGGACGGGACCAACCCATTTGACACCTCTAGTTTCAGCTTCATACTCAAATCTTTTGAACATTTTCACGTAATACTTCATCCGATTACATTTATAAATAAAAAATAATATTTTAGATTCATTGAATAAGTAATATATATATATATATATATATAGAGGGAGTATATTTGTGGCTTGAAAAAATTAAAAGAATTTGATATTGACTTCATAACCCACTACCACCTTTCCACACCAGTTTTCGAGAAAGCTGCCACATTTCTTATTTTCCACCTTTTCCAATTTAACTTGACCTTGATGGCTTTATTTCATCACAATAACTTACCATCGGTCTGTCTCTTCTCTACTTTGGAGCACTGTCATTATTATTACCCTCAAAGCACTATCCTTTGTTACTTGTTTCAATCCTCATGGAACCAATATTTAAAGATTCACCCAAAGACATCAGTTAAAAATATGATTAAAGTTGAGAATAGCAACAATAAATGTGTCTATACGTGTGTATGAGTTTGTATATTAATACTTTTTCCCAAATACGGTCAAGTATCTTTTTTTGGTTACAAATACGGTCAAGTATCTTGGAAAGTATTATAGTACCCTACCGACACTCTACTAATTGCCATATGATAAAATATGTACCTATAAATTTGTATAGTATTTTTTCACAATACAGTACTATAGTGTATGAAGGCAAGTACTATAGTGTATCCTACTTTTATAAGTAATATTCACTATTGACAATTAAGAAAGAAAAAAAGAACTCAAATATACCTTTATATAAAGAAAGATTCGACAAAATAGATATATGATAACCTAAAAATCTATTATTTTACGGTGATAAAAACTTGTATATGCAGTAATTGAAGTTGGAAACTGAAATCAACTTTTTTAGGTAATTTATCTTTTTTTGTCATGCAATTTATAGTTTTTTTTTCCTTTCTTTTGATCTCGGTGATAATTTGTAGTTTTGTTTTTCACTATTGATCGCTGTAATTATGTAAGTTTTATTTTCCCACCCTTCCACGTGGCAGTTACACATTGAATGTTGATGTGAGTGACAATTCAATGTCACATGCCAAAGTTCAATAATCCAGATTCCGTCCACATGAGCAAATTCAACATGAATTACATCTCTCTAGGGACCAAAAACGATGAAATCTTAAGTTGTACAGAAATAATCTAATAAAGTATTTTTTTTTTCTTCAAAAGATCACAACGAAAATTCTCTCAAATCTCATGGACTAAAAACATAAATAACTACAAAAATAACATTTTTATATTGACGAAAGATCAAATTACACCGATAAAATGTTACACATTTTAATATCGTTTTACTAGATATATATATATATATATATATATATATATATATATATATATATATATTCAAAATTTAACATATAAATTGTTAGTTTATAACATATAGATCATCCATATATATTTTTATGTAAATTTAAAATTATTTGATAGGTTATTTGCTAACCGCCAAGATTAAGAGTTTGTGCACTTTCATTGAACATGGTTGATCTTGGTGGATCTCAACAACATGTAAACGATTTTAAATTTATATAAAATATGACATGAATGACCTATATGATATAAATTTACAATCTAATAGTCAAATATAAAAACTATATATCGAGTAAAACGATATTGACTAGTGTAACATTTATGTAATACACCCTTCGATCTCATATATAAGTAAAAATTCCTTTTTTCATTGAATAATTAAATTATCTTGTTTGTTAAGTATATCAAATACATCGGTTATTCAATATATATGAAAAAAAAATTGTTTATATATCAGACTAAAGAGAATATTAATTTAATATCCCCTATTTCTAATTAATATTGGATTAGATAAGTTTTCGGTCCTATAAATTTTTTAAATGTCGCTTTTAGTACTAGAATTTTTCTTCAATTTTTTATCTTCCTAATATTTCCCGTCACCGATTTTGGACCCTGCTTTTAAGTAAGATCATGTGAACCTTTTATATTTTGGATATTGTTTTTTATGAATGTTTAAAATATTATAAGAATAATTAAAAAAATTGAACTTTTAAAACACATGAATTAAATGCAAAATTTAAGTGCCAAAAACATAAAAGTTCATGTTTATTCACCCTTTGTTAAATTTTTTGTAACTTTTGCAAAAAAAAATTATAATGTAATAAATATGACTGAAAAAAGTTTCAAATTTTTAAATGATACAGATGAATTATAATGTAATCTAGTACTATTGCATAACCCCTCTGCCTGATCTAAATTTCTCATCAGCATAATTGGAGTCCCAACTATTAGTTTGATTTTCTCGCAACATGAATTTGAAAGAGAAAATGAAGATTAAAGAAGATAGAAGAATGGAAATTGATTGTACCTTATGCATTTATACCTTGATTTTGGATCTTGAGATGTCAATTGAAATTATAATCAAATTCTTCTTCCTTCTTGTTGTTGTTCATTTTTCTTGATTGTAATTGTTATATATAATTGGTTGCCTAATCTGAAAATCAAATCACACTTGTTAGTAAAACCGAATTTGAAAATGAGTAGAGAAAATGAAGTTGAAAATGGTTAGAGAAAACTAAAATGAAGAAAGATGGTAAAAAAAATGATGAGAGAGGGAGAGTGAGATTGAGAGAGAAATAAGTGTATTTTCTAATGAAGAAAGGTGGGAAGATAAAATTTTGAAATTTGACATTCAAAGTAGATAAAGAGATCTAAAGTGGTTTAATAGCGGGATAATAGAATGAATTGCTACAATGTTTTGTGAAAAGCAACTTTTAGGATTAAAAATGACTAAAGTAACCCCTCTATATGAATATGATTAGTTATTGAGACATGGATAAAATTAGAAAAAAATGGAAAGTTGAAATGGATGAATTCTAAACCATCAGAGAGAGTTGAAATTCCAGAATTATCCCAATAAAACAGTTAAACTTTTGTTTTTAATTAGGGGCAGTTACATTATTTTGATAGCAATTTGTTTTTATTGATAGAAAGTTGATGATTGACTATATACCTTTTTTCACTATGCAGGTGAGAATCCACTTCATGTAACTTATATGTGTTTTGACAAATATTACTCAAAATATCAAACGATGGTAAAAAAAGATAAACACTCTAACAATCATGAAATAAATTCATGAGGGTACATTCATATTTTTATCATAATATTTTTTACGAAATTTTTTTTAAAAAAAACTTTAATTGAAAAATCGGTTTAAATAATTTATCTTAAAAAGTTATTTTAAGTATTTCATCATTTTGTTATCACTTTTTTTTTATCGATAACAAAATTTGAAAAATCACTAAAATAATTTTTGAAACATGTGATTTTAATTATTTAAAATCTTCAACTATGAATAGTTAAGTTAGTGAAATTTTACAATTTAAACTTTTCTTAAAACAAGTAAGTTAGTAAAATATAAAATAAAAGCGTAAATAGAGGAAATAAACGAAAAAAATCTTCCAAATTCACAATCCTTGCTTGTTAAGAAAGAACAATCATCTTTCTTTCCTTCAAAAAAAAAAAAAACAATCATCTTTCTTAGGTATAATTACACACTTACCCTTTCCTTTTTCAATTTCTACTTCGTTTTTTCATTTTTGATACCCTAATATTGGATTTTTGATTCAGGAAGTGATTTTGATCGAAATTCGAAAACGGTAACGATGTCGATGCTCAATTCGTTTTTCGCTCAGGGTTTTAAGGCTTCTAAGTGGTACTGTTCATTTTACTTTCTTTTTTTAAATTTTTTTATGGTTTTGAATTTGTTCATTGATTTCTTCAGAATTTTTATATATAGGGTTGTGGTGAATTATTTGAGATAATTTGTTGTTAATTGAATAATTTTTTTGTTTTATTTGCTCACAGATGAATATGTTTTAGGGCCCATTTAGATTAGGCTTATTTTGAGCTTATGCAAATAAATAAGTTTTGTAAATGTAGTTTATGAAAAAACAGTTTACAAAGATACAATTTTCGTTAGTGAGAACTTATAAATTAATACAAGTGCTTATTTATTTGTTTTGCATAAGCTCGAAATAAGCCTAATCCAAACGGGCCCTTAGTGTATGTTTGATTCTACTTTAACAAGAATTGATTTTGAGTGAATGATTCTGAATAAAAGTGAGTTGAAAATAAATTTGTGTGTTAGAATCAATTCTAGAATGAAAATCTACATATAATAGCTTAAATTAGAATTGTTTTTAGACCCCAAAATTGATTTCTCAAAAACATACCAAAGATAATTTTTTGGGTTAGAATTGCTTTTGGCACTTGAAAAGCACTTCTAAGACATCAAGAAGTGTGACCAAACATTTCATTAGTGTATGTTTGATTCTGGTTGACAAAAATTGAATTTGAGTGAATTGATTCTGGCTAAAAGTGAGTTGAATGTAAAGTGATTTATGTTTGGATATATTTATGTAAAGTGAGTTGAACAATGAATTTGAGTGTTAAATCAATTTTAAAATAAAAAATTATAATTTTTAGCTTCAAGTAGAATCAATTCAGGAGGTAAAATGAATTCTACATTGGAGCAACCTAACATGACATACTCAATTCTACACCTCTAGAATCAATTTTGATACATTTACAAGTGAAATCGAACATACACTCTAGGATCAATTTTGACACCTCTAGAATCAATTTTGAATCATCTCAAATTTTTGTTTTTAGTGTTTGTAACCACCTTTTAATCTCTACAAATTATAATGCCATTTTGTATTTGTAGAGATTAAAAAGTGGGTTTACGGGGGATTTGTATGATGGTGTAGGCTTGATATTTAGGACTGTGCTTCTCTGTAGGCCTCAGGTTAGAATCCTCTAGATGCTAACAACTCGGGCCAGTGCATACATGGCTTTGCTCTGGCTTCAATTGGATCCCGCTAGCTAATGGACGGTGGGATTGGTCCCTTGGATTAGTTAGTCCTTGGGCCAGATAACAAGTTTAAAAAAAATAAAGAAGATCGAGGGACTAAAAACAGAAAATGTAAATTTGATTAGACTAAACATATTTAACCCTTTGCTGAAAAAGGGCCCTTTTTTTAATCAAATGTTAGCAATTTAGTTGTGTTTTTATGAGGGACATTGCACTGATGTTCTTGGGTGTTTAATCACTTATTTCACCCCTGCACCTAGTGTCTGGATTTACACCCTCTTGACTCTTTCACTCTGTTACATGTTAGTATGGTATCGGCATCACTGCAGATTTTTCCCGTAAGTACAACTCAGATGGTAAAAGGTTGTAGGGACATTTAATATGTTGGGGCGTGGGTTCGAACCCGCAATTCCCCACTTCTGATCACTTAATGTGTGTAAGTTTTACCGCTAGGATCTTTAGAACCAAATAAAAGAAAGAATTATTGCAGATTTGGAGTGGTAGACAGGTGGGTTTTGTGATGTACATGATTAATCTTTGCCATTTTACTGTTTGTTCAAGAGAAAGTAAACTTTCAATTCCGCCCCCAAACTACTATGAACTATACAAATATATTAAGTATTTGTTATCTTTTTAAGTTAGTCCCTAAGTTGCTTTTAAAAATAGAAAGAGAATGATATTTCCGGGACAAACTTGATGGATTGAAAATAGTGTACGGACTACTTATTAGATTTTTACAGTCCACAGACCAAATAGCAGAGAGTGACAGTTTAGGGACAAATTGAAGGGTTATTCTTGTTCTTGTTTCTATTAAAGGAAACCTTTCTTTCATACTGACATGTAATTATAAAATATAAACATCAATGTACCATTTTACGTCAAAGTTTCAGGTCCTGTACTAGAGTTGATCTTAAAATATAAAGAACCTACTGTCGTAGATCTAGAGGCTAACTCAAACCCACATAACTAGCTTATAATGTGAGGATTGTCTAAGTTTTATAAACCTATTTAGGCCATATCTCTTGTCAATTCGGAACTTGGGTCTTTCGCTGCACACTCCCTCATGCCCATAGATGTTGGGACTGGTGTGTGGATAATACGGTGATCCAAAAATGGATCTAGGATAAACACTCGTACCATCTTAGTTTCATGGTATAACACAACACCACATGTCCGACTTTTAAGGTGAGGATTACCTAAGCTTTATATTAGGCCATATATGTAGCCAATGCGGGATTTGAGTTTTTCCATATAGTGATTACATGAAAGAAAGTAAATAATCATGGAGGGACCGAAACATAACTTTTTACCAGAGTTTCTAAATAGACTGGATCCGTATCTATCTTCAAGGCAACTAACAAAGTTGGTGGTGGAACAAATTGCGAATGTAATGCTAAGAGAAGTGTGGTTAAGGTTAATGACCAAATACATACAATATACGTCTTTCTATGATATCATCCTTGTGATTGTGGCAGGCCACTTTTAGAGAGTCGTATTACTGAGGTTCAGCCTTCTATTCTCAGCTATTAAAAGCAACATTAATATGTTCCATGGAACAACTGCTGGGGAGCTTAAATGCTTAGACTTAGGGTTCCTTCACAATCTCATGAATGCATTGGTTAACATGGTCTAATTTCTGCACAAAAATTCCCTCGTCACGTATACACACAATGACACAAATGTTGTATGCGAGAATTCAAGATTTTAGTAGCTAATCAAGTCCAAATGCAGATTTACAATGCTTTGGGATTTGAGTGCACTTAACTCACCATGAGTGCTATAAAAACGTTTTCCCAGAGATATCGTACTGTGCTATACAAATTTTAGGGCTCTTGCTTGTTTTGGTGAGAACAAAAGAAGCTAATGTACAATTTTTCCTGAAGCCATGGTCAAAAGACGCAGAATGAATGAGAAGCTTGAGATATGTTTTTGCTCTGCTCTTACAGTTCCAAAAAGTGTAATTTGTGCATGTGTGTGTGCGCGGATAACTTTCCCTATTATTTAATAATTTGTCAGTTGATTTTCTAATATGGGGTGCTTTATTTTCTAACGGACACATTTTACTTAAAACAATCAAATCCCAATTGTTCACATGTGAATTATATTTTTGAGTATTGTGTTTCACTTAGATTTAAATAATTATTGTTATAGGTACCAGATTTCTGTTTTATTGCCATTTCTTCCTTTATGTTTAAAATTTACTAATGATTAATTTAAAAATTTCACACTTTCAGCAAAACTCTGCTTAAACTGTCAATTCCACGGATAAAGTTACTCCGAAACAGAAGAGAGAATCAATTGAAGAATATGCGACGTGAGATTGCCAAGTTACTTGAGACTGGTCAAGAAGCCACGGCTCGCATTAGGGTAATACCCAATTGCATGATGCATATTTATTTAGTTTCAAAATTTAAACCAATCAGGTTTCAAAGAAATCTTTTTGACATTTTTTTTAATGGTGCTGTTATTTATATATCTATGCAGGTAGAACATATTATTAGAGAAGAGAACATGATGGCCGCTCAAGAGATCCTTGAACTATTTTGTGAACTTGTTTCTGTCCGCCTTCCAATAATTGAATCTCAAAGGTATTTTAGAGATCGAAAGTTAATCTGAATGACTAGCTTTGCTTATTATTTGAATTTGTTTTATAGTAAATGTGATTTACATTCAAGCTAGCCGTTTGTTAAAAATGATGTCTTACAAAACTGATCAAATAGCTAGTACGGATGATGGATTTTTTTTTATAGTAAATTTGTTTGCTGATGACTATATTAACAATACTAAGTAAGTGAATGGATCATTGAACAAACAAAAGATATATTACATATTGGTGTATGGAAAGAATGCCAGTATATCACTTTGGAGGAGAAGACAACAAATATATTACATATTGGTGTATGCAAAGAATACCAGTATTGCACTTAGAAAGAGAAGATGATGGAAACTTTGTAAGGTGGTTTGGCCACCCACAAAAACGCCAGTAAGAAAAAAGTGGATCAAATTGAATATAATCGAATTAAAGGAGGTAGAGGAAGACCCAGATAAACATTATGAGAAACCAGTAAAAAAGGTTCTTGCTCTGAATGACTTTGCAGAAAATTGCTTTTTGTTATAGTACAATAGTTTCAGTTGATCCATCTAGGCAACCTCACCCACTGAATAATGGTTTTTTTTTTGTTAGTTGTTACTTATTTAAATCTGCATCTACAGTCTTTTTCCATGTCTTTGCTGTTTTATGTTATTGAAGTATTTTTAGCACTTTTAACGTCCAACAACTTGTGATATACAAACTTTGCACCACTACCCAAATTGTCTCAACTAAGACGATCATTAGCTGTGTTTTTGGTGAGCAATTGAGCATCACTTTTATAGTTGACAAACTTGTTAACAATTGTTGATGATTTTCAATTGGTATATAAGTTGCCACTGCCCTTTCCATTCTTTTGATCACCTTTTACATGCAAATATATATCTTTTGACTTTTTCCCGTTGTAGCATCATGGCTGTTTCTTGTTGTCTCACTATACTGTATGTTCTTGTATTATTTTGGTTTGGTTCTCCTTTTTTCTCTTTTCCTTTGCTCATTTCTAAGTTCTATTATCATGTTCTTTATTTTGAAAATAAAACGTTTGATTCCATGGCATCTGTGTCCACGAAATGATATGATATATGGGGTCTAACATGGAAAGAATATATGCACTGCAAAGAAACATACATATTTTTACGTTGAATGATTTCTTCATTAACTTTACACGGTTATTAGAATGTTTGTACTACGTGTACTTGGTATCATTTGGAAAACTAGGAATCTAGTTCAATTGTATGTATTTTAGAACATGATAAGCGCTGCATTGTTTAATGGAGTTTTTAATGTTGTTCTGGTGCCCAAGTTTTTTGTAAGTATATGTTATGATTAAGACCTATTCATTGTTGCAGTTGAAGCACAAAAAGTGAATCAGTACTGTTTTTATTATTTTGTATCTAAAGTTTTAATGTTGTGCAGGGAATGTCCCCTAGACTTGAAGGAAGCTATATCCAGTATATGTTTTGCTGCCCCTAGGTGTGCCGATCTTCCGGAGTTGATTCAAGTTCAGCAGCAATTTGCAACCAAATACGGGAAGGAGTTTATTTCTGCTGCTACCGAGCTCAGACCAGATTGCGGTGTTAATCGCCAGGTTTCGTGAATTTTTCATGATATACAGACTCTTGATTTTCTTTCGTGTATAAAAACATCTTACACAACAGGCTATTTTCTTGTATGTCGTTCTTAATGTGAATTTCAATTGTAGATAATAGAGCTTCTGTCAGTTCGTGCTCCTTCACCAGAAAAGAAACTCACTCTATTAAAAGACATTGCTGTTGAACATGAGCTAGATTGGGATCCAGCTACTGCTGAAACTGAGTTCTTTAAAAAACATGAAGACTTGCTGGTAAGTATTATTCTGTAATAACTAACTAGAAATGGAAAAGATGATCATGATATGCTAAATTTGTTCTTTCACGTAACATTATCTTACGTTACATTCCTCTTCTTGTCAGAATGGCCCGGCCGAATTTTTTGGTGGGTCAAAATTGCCCCTTGCTGAAGAAAAACATGACGAGGAGTTGTATTCCAATCATGATGTTCATGATACACCGAAAAAAGAGCAACTTGATTCTGATTCTGACTCTGACATGTTAGATTTTCCTGAAGTTCCGAAGACATACGTCCAGATGCAAACTTTGCCAACTGCAAATTTTGGCACACCTCCTGATATGGTTACACCTCCAGGAGCTATGCCACACCCTGAAGTTGATCTTCATTCATCAAGCCATTCTGAAGCTTTTACAGATTTGAAGCAGGAACATGTTGAATCAATAATTCACAGAGATGAACCACATACTTCATTTGGTAAAACGGAAAGTCAACAATTTTTGCCTTTCACCGCGCCTCCGTCAGAATCACCTGCATCATATAATCGAGGGCATAGTGACTCACCTACCTCCTTCCCAACTGAAAAATCTATCTCCTCTCCATCACTATCATCTGTACCATATAGTGCGAAGCATAGTGACTTGCCTCCCTTCCCTTCAACTGCAAAATCTGAATCCCCTCCATCAGAAATGGTTGCATCATATAATGCAACATGGCATAGTGAATCACCTCCCACTTTGTCAACTGCGGAATCTGAGTCTAATGTGGACTTGAAGGATGTTGTAGCTGCCGCAAATGCTGCTGCTGAAACTGCTGAGCGTGCCGCAGCTGCAGCTCGTTCAGCAGCTAGCCTTGCTCATCTTCGTATTAGGGAGCTTACCAAGATGAGAAGTAATGAACATATACCTGACAGTAGCTCTGAGAATCCATTTTATGTTGGAGGCAACAATGAGTCTTCAACACCAGAAAGGGATCATAAAAATAATATAGGTAACCCCTATGCCAATGTTTTTAAGGATCATGAAATTCACGAGGATCATAATGCTTCGCTAGGCTCTCATTTATCAAGTTTTCCTTCATTTGACACACTGAAGGAAGATTTTGATTCTTCCCCACCCACTGATCGTGTTTCGGATGACAAATCCAATAGTCACCAGCCTAAGAGACTACCTTCAATGGATGACGACACATATTTCTCGTATCCCGACTTATTTAACTCTCAAAACTCAAATGTTGGATCTCATACTCATTCAGATTAAAGGCGATCCACTTATGATATGTGACAGGGAATCATCATTCAACCACACATTTCCTTCAGTTTGAACTCAGAAATCTTGCTTGTGAGTTTGTTTTATGCTGCTGCAGAATCCACCTTTTTTTGTTTTTCTTTTCAAAGAGCACGCAATTCCCGTCTATATTATCTTTGTAGTACATATACTATGGCTGGCTTTGCATAATGACTGGAAATATTTAATTGCTTTTGTCCAAAAAGCCTTCCTTTTTGTGGCTGGTGGGGTTGCTTTGGTGTGGAAATCTGATTGTTTCAGAATAAAACCATTCGACATTGTTTTTCGTTATTTACATTATAGGAGGATACATGACTTGTAATACGTTCGAGACTTCATTTGTAATTATTGTAATTCTGTTGCATATTACAGTGTGAATGTTATCATTTTACTTAAATACACCTATTACATATAAATATTGCAGACAAGAGACTGGCTCACCGGCAAGCTTATAAGAGAAACATGGATTATTTTGAATCTTATCGAACAGACGTTCGATCGATACCCTTACCTAATATTTTGTTGCAAATTCGCATGCTCCCTGGACAATATTGAATGATGCTATTAATCATTGTTATCGATGTTGTTGAATAAAGCTGCTCTTATAACAGTACCTTCATGGTTAGGTTATATATTTGTTCATGACAGTCTCTTAATATGTATGCTCCACAGCCTCCACTGCCCCCATCTGATTCGGAATCTTGTTGAGAACATACTCCTATTCCTAACGCCCCATAATGTCTAGAGAAACGAACGACAAATCAAAGTCAAGCCCTTATGTCCTGAAGTACACCTTCTGCAAGATGTAAAGATGTAGAATATAAGGAAAAAATCATCAGAATTTGGGAGCACCATCACCAACCAATTGAAGACTTCATACCAATCCGACAGAGAAAATTCACGAGTCAAACAAATTATTTTTTCTAGATTTAGAACTTTAATGCATAACACTCGGTTTGTGACATGGTTTCCCCAATAACAATTCTGTTGTGTAGATTCCCATGAGGAGGTAGCCTTTAGAACAATAGTTGTCAAGACATGACAATCATCTTTGAGGGTGCACAATTCTTTGTATGCCTCCATCATTTCGTCTCCAATGAAAGCTATCTCCACACTGGGAAAGGTGAGTTGAATGAAGCAAGCTAAGGAAATCACGTAGTTATTCTCTTGAGATAGTTATAGGCTCCACTACCAAACACCATCCACCCAACCCCCATACCTTCAACCTTACTATCCCCTTTGTAAAGATATTAGAAAAACTAGGTTTGCCGATGTTATGGTGTACGGGTGGATATGAGGATAACATGCATGTGTGTACTTGACTGTGGTTTCATCACTTGTGGGATTGTGGATCAGGGCTTTTATGGTGGGACATGCAACACTTAGAGCCACGTCAAACAAAGTGGTCAAAGATTAGAAAGCGTGTTCCGACAATCAACATGTTTTTATATCATTTCCGTTTAACACATTTGGCTTTCCAACACCAGAAGTTGTTGACCTAGGTCAGGGTCATACATAACAATATTATGTCTTCTAGGTCCATGAATGTTGTGTTTACGAGGATTGATTATGCCATAAAAAAAGGCTTAGCGGCACAGTTTGTTGCGCACTTGCCTCCCATTCATGTGTAACTTTCTGTACTTAAGTCAATTTCCAGTAAGTTGTCCAAGCCAATAAATTCGTCCAAAAGAATTGATTCACCAATTTTCATCTTTTATAAGCTTTTACCTCAAACTAGTTGACATTTGAAAAATGTCCTTCCGCTCCACAGAGTATAATACACATATCGGAAGACATACTCGCCTTACTTCCATATTTCACTTCCAACACCTTCATAATCATAGGTTTATCACCTAATAGGCGTCATCTCCATTTCGTTAAGAGGCTAACAGTGAATCTTCTTTTATAATTTACTCTTAGTCCAACTTCATTTTATCCTACTTTACCCATACAATTTTAATTTACTTTCTTCGAGTCCTCTAAAGAAATCTCTGTTTAATTTACTTTCTTCGAGTCCTCTAAAGAAACCCCTGAATTTGAAACACTATAATTTTTAACATTTTTGTTAAGTAGTTTAGTGGTTAGAAATTCACTCCTTAAGATGAATAAATGAGATATTTGGATTTTGAATCTCGGCCCTTGCATATATAATATGACGCCCTTACCAACTGAGTTAAGCTCACAAAACTAATTTATCACATTTTTACTAATATCTTGTAGACAAATAGGTCGAAGATGAGATTATCAGAAATGAATATATTTTCATTGTTATATTAAATAGCCTAATGTGATGAATAAACATCAAAAGCATTATATATATAGGTCTAAGATGAGATTATCAGAAATGAATATATTTTCATTGTTATATTCAATTAGGTCTAAGCCGAAAGCTAGGGTCAGTAGTCATTCATTCTCACAAATTCTTGTTATATATTATCAGTATATAAAAAGCATTAAGAGCAATTGAATTGAATAAAACTAGATTAGCATTCATAAGCAATAGAGTTTCACAGCCACATGTGTTCAAACATATTACATCAGATTCATCTCAGACTCAATCTCTAAGAGATTTAGCTACTCATAATGTAAATTATAAATAACTTAATCAATAGAAGCATAGAAAAATACATAAACTGACTATTAGTTTGATGGGATGGCCACCTCTTCAGTCTTGCTCTCTCAAAATCGTGCTTCATTTTTCCAAAATTCCGAACCCTTGTTTCTGAAAACAAATCAGCTAAAATAGGCAATCTGCGCCTACAATCGTGACACGATTTCAGGCATCGTGACACGATTCTTCATTAAAGTCCCCAAGGTTCACACAAATCAGTTTCCCAATCGTGACACGATTGTGCAATCGTGACACGATTTTATAGGCAGAACTTCACTTCCAATCTGGTTAGAAAATCGTGACACGATGCCCAAATCGTGTCACGATGCAATTAGTTCAAGTTCTTGATGTTTTCTTGCTTTTTGCACCCCAAGATGTCTCAAATTGCTACAAAAATGATGTTCACACTAACAAAGAATCTAAAAAAATTACGTAATGACATGATGTCATCACAACCCCAAACTTAAACCATTCCTTGTCCTCAAGGAATTTACTTGCAATATTGACAAACGACAGTAAATTAACAATCACCTCACCAAGTAGTAGTACCAAAAGTTCAACACCTTTACCAGCCATTTGATGGGCTAGCCAGCTAATCTTCTTCCTCAATTCACAACTTCACGCAACAGTTTGGTAAGGGTTTCACACAATCACATGCAAATCTACAAATTACCATAGGCTTGAAAAGTTTCTAAGTGTCAATCAAAATCCATGTCATCACACACTGTAAAGGACTTAAAGGGTTATAACGGGGCTTAGGTGAAGGTGAGATAATTTTTGGAAAAGTAGGTTAAACAAATATTGGAGTTAAGCTTTCCTACTATATTTGAAAATTTGAACATTTACCTCATTCACCCCAAAAAATAAACACAAGTACTAGAGAACTCTTTTGTCTTTGAGACAATAATATTTTCATTAATTCATTTATCTTGTCTCTTTTTTTTTCTTGCACCTTTTGTGCATTTTTTTTCTTTTGATTTTCAATCTCAGAGAGGTATTTGACTCTCTTTAGGTCTCTAGTACCCCGACCCCAAACTTAGTTGGTTGCAGATTCCAAAAGCAACTCCAAACTTAAGTCTTAACAACATCCTACAACCTAACTCCAAACACAATTTGGGTACATGTACTAAAGGTCTCTAGGCTTGTAGTTTGTCACCGAACAAAAGGATCTAAACCTACCGGCTCAACTCGGCTTGACAAAAAGATAATTATAATCAAAACAAAACAATCCAGGTAGGCTTCAAAAGGCTCATGGCACCAAGCACTTTGCCTTAGTGTGTGTATGACAAGATCAATTAACAACAGAGAAAAATTGCAAGTTCTAGAATTGCAGTTGCATGGAACACTCTTTTGAATTAAATTAAAAAATAAAATTTGGCAGTGTCCTTACATGTTATGATATCTGGGAGTTGTGACTATCTATCCTTACATTGCCGAACACTTCAACCTTGACGTGTTAGGCCTCTACCTCCTTTTGAACTTTTGGCATACAACTTAATCAAAGATTGTTACTAAACTGGAGAAAATCAACACCACAGATAAATTCATCAATAATAAACAAGTGCATGTTTAGTACAATCCAATAAAAACAAAAAAGACAAAGTCCTGACTTAAACGAAATGAAAGAACAAGAATTAAAAATGCTGAAAATATCAAAGAAAAAAACAGCAGAACAATTACTGAACCATCAGTGGTCCAGTTCGATCCAACTCAGCAGGAGCAAACCAAGTATTCGTTGAGCTCTTCCATGAAATGCACACTAGTCCGCGCCTCCCCCTCATCAAAATCAGCTGTAAGCTCCCTTTCCCTGTTGACCGCCCTTTCCCTCTGATGCCCAAAATACTGAACCATGGACTCCCTTGATCCATCAAACCTCTCATAAGTCCCTTGCGGAGGTCTCCGATGCACTTGTGCCGCTTCAGCAAATTCCGGCGAAAACCGAGGGCGGTTTACATATAACTGATCAGACGTCTCGTTCATCCAGTTAGCAGATGCAAACATGTAATCAAGCATCATTGGATGAATGGGTTCATAGGTCCTTTGCTGACTACCCTCTTCGCGATGCATCTGAGGAGGTGGTGGGTGTTGTTGTTCATGCTCGCCTTGCTCTTCCCTCTAGATCTTACCCCTAATGAATTCTTCATATTCACTCACAAATGCATCCATCGTTTTATCAGTAATTGGTTTCATGGTCGGGGTATCCAAATCAATCTTGTACTCCTCAACCTCTGCTTCCTCACACAACCAACAAATTATACTACTATGCCCAATCGATTTCAATTTGGTAGTTGCTATCTCGTAAATGTTGTTGGCAATCAACTCACCAACATTAATGGGGTTACTTGACAGAATGGCGACAATGGTCAAGGCACGCTTCAAAGGTATTTTTGATGTGCATGAAGTGCCCTCCAAAGTTTCCACCACGAACGATGCCCAAGCTTTCGGTACCGGTTTGAAATCAGCTTTTGCAAGCATCCTGGCCTTCCTCCATCTCGTCCCCTCTCTACACAAAGTGTTCAGCAACTCTTCCTAGTCCTCCTTAGTCATGTCCTTCACTTCAGCCCATCTTCTCTTTACATCACACTCTTCGGGTGCAGTCAAATCCAGCAATCGATTAATAGCATCTAGGCTGTAATCGATGATTTTCCCGCACACACGTGATTGGTATTTCACTGTTGAGAACCTGGCATTTGCGTAAAACTCCAGAGTTAAAGTTTTGTTGGTCTTCTCGTGCACCATCCCATTAAGCAACTCCCAGCCTCGTGCCCTTATCATACTGTCGAATTCAGGGTTTCTCACAAGGTTGATAAGATCAAACCGCTTTTCTATCACTACCTTGTAGAGTTTAATCTCACTAAATCTTTTCCTTCCCTCTTCACTAACAAAACGGAATGATGGTTGTGGCGGTGGTTCTGCCGCTGTTCGGGGTTTGGTTGGTTTACGACTAGCTGAGTTTTTTGTGGGTTTTGCTCTTTTTGCAGTGCTTTTGGTTCTTAAGGTGGGAGGCATGGTGTAGAGTGGTTGGTTAGGATTAGTTGGGTGGTGTTTGTTTTGAAAGGATGAAATTTGAGGAATTTGTGGGAAGGGAGATGGTATGGATGATGTTTATGGTGAGGAAATGGATGAAATTTCGTGGGTGGTAATGTCTGGTAGAATTTGGGAAGAGTAACAACAGGTTTCGAATTTATGTTTTTTTTTTTTGTGAAGGGTATATATAGGCCAGGCAAAATCGTGTCACGATGGGGTTTAATCGTGACACGATTGGTATTTGTAACGGTAAAAATTTCAAACTGAACAGAAAATTGTGTCACGATTAGAAGGAATCGTGTCATGATTAGAAGGAATCGTGTCACGATTTTCTCTCAACTGCCAATTTAATGAATCTTTAAGTCCAAAATCGTGTCACGATTTCAGCATCGTGTCACGATTTTGGTGGCAGTGAGTTAGTAATTTTGAAGGGCAAAATCGTGTCACGATTTCAGTATCGTGTCACCATTTTGGTGGCAATGAGTTAGTGATTTTAAAGGGAAAAATCGTGTCACGATATCAGTATCGTGACACGATTTTGCTGGCAGAAACCACACTTTGTAAACTGAGAAAAATTTCCTGCCCATCTTCTTCTCCTTTTTTTTTAATAATAAAATAAAATAACGAAAAACAATACTACCTGAAATTTAACATCGTGGGTTGCCTCCCACCAAGCGCTTCTTTATCGTCATTAGCTTGACTTCAGATGACCTTTGTAGGTCCTCCAGCACCAGTCCTACCCTTTCTCTTGGTAGGTCGCCTCCGAGGTAGGGCTTAAGTCTCTGCCCGTTCACCTTAAATGTTCTATCCTCTTTCGGGGTGATCAACTCCACTGCTCCATGTGGTGATACACTTTTAATCACAAATGGTCCTGACCACTTTGACTTGAGCTTTCCAGGAAACAGCTTCAACCTGGAATATAATTATACAACAAAACTAGTTGCCCAGCGTTAAATTCCCTATGAACTAAGTGTTTGTCATGGTAACTCTTGGTTCTTTCTTTATAAATGAGCGCATTTTCATACGCTCTCAGTCTCATCTCTTCTAACTCGTTAAGTTTCAAGAGTCTTTTCTTGCCAGCAAGAGTTTGATCAAAGTTTAAAGATTTTATAGCCCAATAGGCTTTGTGTTCCAACTCCACTGGCAAGTGACAAGCCTTACTATAAACCAATTGATACGGGGATAACCCCATGTGGGTCTTCAAATTTGTCCTATAAGCCCACAGTGCATCGTCTAACTTCCTAGACCAGTCTTTCCTATTTGACGCAACCGTTTTCTCTAAAATTTGCTTAAGCTGGCGGTTAGAAACCTCAACTTGCCCACTAGTTTGAGGGTGATAAGGGTTTGCAACTTTATGCTTGACATCATATTTTTTTTAAAACATTTTCAAGATATTTGTTGCAAAAGTGCTTCCCCCCATCACTGATCAAAACTCTAGGGGTTCCAAACCTAGTAAAAATGTGCTTTCGCAAAAAGTTTACAACCGTGTTGGAATCATTAGCAACACGAGGTATTTCCTCAACCCACTTGGTTACATAATCAACACAAACTAAAATATGCAGATAAGAGTAAGAGGATGGGAAAGGTCCCATGAAGTCGATGGCCCAACAATCAAAAGGCTCTATTTCCAGGATTCCATTTTGGGGCATCTCATTCATCTTAGAGATATTACCTGTGCGCTGGCACTTGTCACATTGTTTCACAAACTCCTGGCAATCTTTGAAAAGTGTGGGCCATCAAAAGCCGCTTTGCAAAATCTTGGCAGCGGTTCTGTCACCACTTTGGTGGCCTCCATAAGCTGAGCTATGGCAGTGCCACATGATACTCTTGGCCTCCTCACCTGCAACACAACGTCTAATCAAACCGTCAATGCTTACCTTAAACAAGAAGGGATCGTCCCACAGGTATTGGTTGGCCTCCTTGAAAAATTTCTTCTTTTGTTGCCAATCCATATGATCAGGGACCAAGTTCCCGGCCTTAAAATTGGCCATATCAGCAAACCATGGCCTCTCCTCTACAACAAACAACCTCTCATCCAGGAATTCTGCTACAATAGCCTTCTCTCTTGCCGTTACCTCCCAGTTTTCTAATCGAGACAGATGATCTGCTACCACATTCTCGACTCCTTTCTTGTCTCTAATTTCAAGATCAAATTCTTGTAGCAGCAAGATCCATCTCAATGGGTTTTGAGCCCCCCTTTGTCAACAAATACTTTAGAGCTACATGATCTGTAAAAATGATGACTTGGGACCCAATCAGGTAAGACCGAAATTTTTCCAACACAAACACTACAACAAACAGTTCCTTTTCAGTTGTGAAGTAATTAATTTGATTTTCATTCAGAACTTTGCTTCCATAGTAAATTGCATGGAAAAATTTCTCCTTTCGTTGGCCTAAAACTGCTCCAACCGCGTAATCACTCGCATAACACATTAATTCAAAAGGGAGATCCCAGTTGGGAACAATGATTACGGGTGCAGTCACCAACTTGGTTTTAATTCAAAGAAAAAGAATCCAAACAATCAGAATCAAAATTGAAATCATTTTCCTTAACTAAAAGGTTACAAAGGGGCTTAGCAATTTTTGAAAAATCTTTGATAAAACGCCGATAAAAACCAGCATGCCCCAAGAAACTTCTCACCTCCTTTATGTTAACAGGAGGGGGTAGTTTCTCTATAACCTCAATTTTAGCTGGATCCACCTGAATGCCTTTTCCACTTATTTTGTGTCCCAAGACTATACCTTCAGTTACCATGAAATGGCATTTTTCCCAGTTTAAAATGAGGTTAGTCTCGGTACACCTTTTAAGTGCAGCATCTAGGTGGGACAAACATTGATTAAAAGACTTACCAAAAACAGAAAAATCGTCCATAAATACCTCGATGTTTTTCTCTATCATATCAGGGAAAATAGAGAGCATACACCTTTGAAATGTCGCCGGCGCATTACACAGCCCAAAAGGCATCCTCCTATAAGCAAACACCCCAAATGGACATGTGAAAGAAGTCTTCTCTTGATCTTCCGGAGCTACAGCAATCTGGTTATACCCCAAATACCCATCCAAGAAACAATAGAAAGCATGCCCAGCCAATCTCTCGAACATCTGGTCTATGAAAGGTAAAGGGAAATGATCCTTTCTTATTGCTTGATTTAACCTCCGATAATCTATGCACATCCTCCACTCAGTAATAGTTCGAGTAGGAATTAACTCATTCTTTTCGTTTGCAACCACCGTCATTCCTCCTTTTTTCGGGGCAACATGTACTGGACTCACCCAAGTGCTGTTAGAGATAGGGTAAATCATGCATGCATCCAGAAGTTTCAGTACCTCTTTCTTAACTACATCCTTCATGGTAGGGTTAAGCCTTCTTTGTGGTTGCACCACAGGTTTAAATTCAGGCTCTAGATGGATTTTGTGCATGCAATAGGTTGGACTTATGCCCTTCAAATAAGAAATGTGCCAGCCCAATGCTCCTGGATTCTCCCTCCATACCCTCATTAATTTTTCTTCTTCCAACGGGGTTAAGGAATTACTGATGATTGTCGGTTTGGAAGCATCTTTACTTAGAAACACGTACTTCAAATGAGAGGGAAGTTCTTTTAGTTCTGGAATTTTTTGCACTCCCCCTTCCTTTTTACGTGCATTAGGTCCCCTCTTGATTTTTTCACTAAACAAATCTTCAACTTTTACAGGACCCACCTCTTGCTTGTTAGCTTCAAGTTGCTTCACACACTCCTCTAATTCATCATCTCCGTCTTTGTCACAATATTCCACTGAATTTACTATTACTCTCTCCATCGGTTGTGTTGGGATTCCTTCTTTGGATGCATCTTCAACCATATCATCAACCATATCCACTCGGTAGCATTGAGGGTTCTCATTTCTATGCTTCATTGCTTCAAATATATTGAAAACCACCTGCTCGTTTTGAAACCTCAACATAAGTTCACCCATCTCCACATCAATTAGCGCACGACCGGTTGCTAGAAAAGGTCTACCTAGCAACAATGGTATCTCATCATCTTCTGCCATATCTAGAATCACGAAATCAGCTGGAAAAACCAAATCATGGACTTGTACCGACACGTCTTCCAACACTCCATAAGGATATGAAATTGACCGGTCAGCTAATGTAAGAGTCATTTTTGTTGGTTTAGGTTCTCCACATCCTAGTTTCTTCATCATGGACAATGGCATGAGATTTATGCTAGCTCCCAAATCACAAAGAGCTCTCCCTACATTCACCTTCCCAATAGTACAAGGAATGGTAAATGCTCCTGGATCTTTCAATTCAGGAGGGAGCTTCCTTTGAAGAATAGCACTACAATTTTTCGGACAGAGCTATATTTTCATTGTCCCTCGGCCTCCGTCTTCCGGTTAATAAATCTTTCATGAATTTTGCATAAATCGGCATCTGATCTAAAGCTTCACTAAATGGAATGTTGACTTGCAATTGTGTAAAAAGTTCCATGAACTTCTTGAACTTCCCCTCCTGCTTCTCTTTCTTCTTTGACAAATGAGGGTAAGGCAGCTTTACATAGGATGGAACTTCTTTCTTCTTACTCCCTTCATTCAAAAGCTGACATTTGGTCTTCCTCAAAATAGAATCCACATCAATTAAATGCTCACTTTTTCTCCCTCATCATTTTTTTCTCCCTCAGAATTTTCATTCTTCTTTTCATTTCAACTTCACCATTTTCGTTCTTTTCAACTTCTCCTGATTCATTTTCCTCCACCACTACTTCCTCCTTGTTCTTGGGGATTTTTGGAGCCAATGGTGTCAAAACCTTCTTGCTTCTCAACTCCACAGCCTTGCAACTTTCATTTTTCGGATTGTCTTGCGTGTTAGAAGGGAAATCCTCCATTTGATTGATTAGCCATTTGATTGGCCAACTGCCCAATCTGATTCTCAAGATTCTTCATAGAGGCTTCATTGTTCTTTTGCACTGTCTCCTGATTTTCTTTAATCTCTTGCAGATTTGTTTGGGTAAACTTGACAAAACTGGTCTTGGCCTCTTCAAAAGCTGATGGTTTTCTCTGTTGTTGAGGTGGATGATTGGGTAAGAGAGGGTTTAAAGTGTTATTATTTGAGTATTTGAGGTTAGGGTGTTGTGCCCACCCCGGGTTGTATGTATTTTAGAAAGGATTTCCCTTCTGGTAGTTCCCCATGTAGTTAACATCCTCACTTGCTCCTTCGGGTACACATTCACCGTTAGTATGTCCTTCACCACAGAAATCACACTTAGGCGCAGCCGGTGGTTGTTGCACTTGCTGAACTTAGGCTTGTTGAGCTTGTAGTTGACTCATGGTGAGTGCATGAACCTGTTTAGTAAGGGCTTCCATCTGCTTGGTCATCAACGTTTGGTTGGCTAGGAAAGCACTATTCTCATTCACCCCAAAGACTCCTTTTCTACTCTTTTCGGTTTCAGCTCGATACTCATTTTGGGCCATATTTTCAATGAGATTTTAGACTTCATGGTCGGTTTTTACCCTCGTACTTCCTCCAGCTGAAGCATCAAGAAGCATTCTTTGGTTTGGTCTCAACCCCTCGGTGAAGACTTGCATATGGCTTTTCTCACTCAAATCATGTGCTGGACACCTCTTAAGTAACAACTTAAACCTTTCCCAAGCGTCATACAAAGACTCATTTTCCCTTTGTTTAAAATTGGTGATCTCATGTTTCTTCTCCCAATACCTAGACATAGGGAAAAATTTCTCAAGGAATTTGAGTTCAAGCTCGTCCCATGTTTGGATAGTTCCACTAGGAATTGACAATAACCAGTCTTTAGCTCTCCCGGTTAAAGTAAAGGCAAACATCCTAAGTTTCTTTTGACTCTCGGTGATATGGGCTGGTGGGACACAAAATTGACACGTTTCGTAGAACCTACTCAAGTGTTCATGAGGGCTTTAAGCATCTCTCCCCTCATATTGGTTTTCTTTCATACCCTGTTGTACATATGTTTTAATATCAAAGGCCACAGGGTTAGCTGGTTGAAAAACATGGGTAAGCTGGTCACAGTTAGCAGCTAACCCATAGTCACCCATCATCGGTCTTACAGGCGATGGATTCTCTCCGTGATCTCCCATGATGATTGGTTCAGTCTCAAGTGGTGTGGGGTTAATGTATTGTGTTCTGGTGCTAGGATCAGCTGATCGAGCTAACCGAACAGCTTTCCGATTTGCTCTGACTGCCTTCTCGATCTTCGGATCGTGCAACAAATCTCCGGGTTGCAATCTACCTCGCATAAATAGCAAACGAATACCTTAGTAGCACTGTACAATACAAATTTAATGAAACTGATTCAGTAAGATTTTTAACAGAATTTAAATTACAGAAATCCTAAATTATACGATATTGCCTTGTTGAAATGATTCAACAGTCCCCGGCAGCGGTGCCAAAAACTTGATAGACTTTTAGCAAGTGTACTAAAACTATCGAAGTAATAAAATATAAGTTTGTATCCACGAGGACTGTGTTAATCTCAAGTTAACAATATTGTTGATAATTAGGATGTATAAAGATTATGGTTGCCCTAGGCAGTTGGACTTGGTTGTATGAAAAGTAAATAAACTGACAAAAGTTGTGTTGAAAATATAAAGAGAGATGAGATCAAGTCTTTCGAATCCTCTGATCAATTAAGGTTTGGTGAACTGCACCTATTACTATGAATGATCCTCTAGATTTACGATGGTTAACAAAATTAGTTCTAATCAATCCCTTGAGTTAGAACCCTCTTCTCAGATTACAACCCCTAATTCCTTAGGTGATCTAATATTCCTTGAAGTTTTTAAACACGTTAACTTCTGATCACAAATAAACGGTTATCTATTCCTAGACTAACCCTGTTTATTTGAACAATTCAATTAGGTCCAAGCCGAAAGCTAGGCTCAGTAGTCATTCATTCTCACAAATTCATATTATATATTATCAGTATATAAAAAACATTAAGAGCAATTGAATTGAATAAAACTAGATTAGCATTCATAAACAATAAAGTTTCACAACCACATATGTTCAAACAGATTACTTCAGATTCATCTCAGACTCAATCTCTAAGAGATTTAGCTACTCATAATGTAAATTACAAATAACTTAATCAATAGAAGCATAGAAACATACATAAACTGACTATTAGTTTGATGGGATGGCTACCTCTTTAGTCTTGCTCTCTCAAAATCGTGCTTTAATTCTCCAAAATTCCGAACCCTTGTTTCTGAAAACAAATCAGCTAAAATAGGCAATTTGCGCCTACAATCGTGACACGATTTCAGGCATCGTGAAACGATTCTTCATTAAAGTCCCCAAGGTTCATGCAAATCAGTTTCCCAATCGTGACACGATTGTGCAATCTGGTTAGAAAATCATGACACGATGCCCAAATTGTGTCACAATGCAATTAGTTCAAGTTCTTGATGTTTTCTTGCTTTTTGCACTCCAAGCTGTCTCAAATTGCTACAAAAATGATGTTCACACTAACAAAGACTCTAAAAAATTACGTAATGACAGGATGTCATCATCCGTCATCAATCAATCACCAAGTAATCATCAAGATTAATCATATCAATATCTCAACAAAATCCTCATAATGTACATAAGACATTCTCATCAATAAGTCATCATCATTTTATGCAATTACCACTTAGATGCACAAGTTTACGCCAATACATTGCCACATACGACTCATTATGTATATGCAATGCGCCTAACGACTCTACCGGGTTGGATATCAGAATTATTTTACCGAGTTATCCCATCGTCACTTTCATCGTCGCTTAACATCGTTGCTTACATCGTCGTTGGACTTGACTCATGAATGAATGCATATACATATATTATGACTCAACATCACGTACATACATATGACTCAACACCAACATCATCAACATTATCATATATTCTTTCATATGATCGTCGTCGCTTACTACATCATCATCAAACATTATCATATATTCTTTCATATGATCATCGTCGCTTAATACATCATCATCATCATCAAACATTATCATATATTCTTTCATATGATCATCGTCGCTTATCATATATCATATATCATCTTCTCTTATCAAATAACATCGTCGCTTATCAAACATTAACATGTCATTCACACCATAACATCACATCATCACAACACACACATAACAAACAAGGTTGCATTAACCCATTAACTCATCATCATTTTTCACCATTCATACCTCATTACTTATTTACAAAGTCCTCATTCATTTCATAACTTAAATGAAGACAATTTATAAGTCCATCTCAACCAATTAACTTCTAAACTTCCTTATACTTAAGTCCAAGTTAATTCATGAATTACATCATGATTAAACACTCGTAGATCAAGTTTAGGGGTTTGGGCCACAACACATGCCTTAGAAACCTTTAAAAACGATAAAAATGAAGTTTCGAGCTACATGTAGAAACACACGGTCGTGCGCTATCCACGCACGGTCGTGCGACCCTATGTCACGACTTACGCACGGTCTGTGCGTATAGGGCGCACGGTCGTGCGTGTTGCACAGACCAGAAAAGCTGATTTTTTTGCATTTTCGGCGGAAAAATCCCATTTAAACGAAACCTTTCGATCCCAAATGCACCAAACTCAATTACAATGATTTACCTAACATTACTTACTCAATTACACCTCGAACACAACTTAATTAACTTAATCATAATCACTTATTTCTAACTTAATCAACTTATTTCAAAGTTCATCTCAAAGATCCATTTCCTTCCAAAACAACTTAATTCTCCAAACATAACATTACAACAACAATTCCAACTTTCATTCCAAATTAACATAATCAAAATCACTTAATTCAGCTAGCATGAAACAACTTAATTCGTTTTAATAACAACTTAATCATTTTCACCAATTTAATCAAAGTTCTCATAAACAACAACAACAACAACTTCAACACAACCAAATTCACAAACTAAACATACACCCATGTTCAAAATCAACTTAATCAAGCATATTCATCATCAATTATCAGGTTCTTCATCAAATTCATCAAAATTCACAAAGTTACCAAAACAACATAATCAAACATGGATTTTGATAAAACAATAACATGAATTCATCAACTTAACACATGCTTAATTTAACCACTAAAAAGGAACACGAATTTAACACAAAGAATCATAAGTTCATGAATTTAAGCATAAGCTAAAAATACTCAACTACGCAATTGCTTATTAACAACCCATTTGGTGAAAATAATCTTCCCCCTTACCTCAATTCTCTTTAAAAATTGCTTCCTAGCTTCAATTCCGCCCTTCTAGAGCTTTCCCCTCTTCTTTCTTCCCAATTCTTCCTTTTCTCTATTCTCTATCTAGCCTCCTTTGTGATTTTTGTGAAAATGTCTTGACCTAGCTCTACTAACACTAAAAATTCTTTTTAAATACTATTGGACTAGGGTTACTCACTCTAATGGGCTTAGTCACATTTCACCACTAATCTCTAAATTCAAATTTCAAACTTCTAATATATGACAAAAATGAAACTAACCCTCAAAATGATCAAAATACCCTTAATCACTCAAAATCCATTAAATCACTAATTCCCAATAAAATAATCAATCAATAAATATAATAAACAAACAATGATAATAAATAAATCTAATACTAAAAATCGGACTGTTACCCTCCGTGCTGGGTTTATCAGCGTCCTAAAGTGATGAGTGGGAGTAGTTGGAATTTAATGGCCTGAACTAAAACGTTTAAGATGTGATGACTGTTCAGTTTTTCTTTCCACATGTCAGCTTCGTGTGGTACACGTGTATCGGGGATCACACTTCATGCGCGCGCCACTTGAGTGCACTACGTTACTCAAGGTTGTCTTCCAGCCGTTGGATCATGACTTTCTAATTCCCTTCCATCTAGGCCATTCGTTTGAAATCCCTGGTGTAGTACCCTAATTTTGTCCTAAGCATTTTAAAACAAAAAATCAAAAAAATCAAAGAGGGAGAAAAAAGTCAAAGTCAACAAAAGTCAACAGAAAAGTCAACATTTCAAAAATGCTGACTTCGCACTGCGAAGCTCAATTCGCACTGCGAAGTCTGCGATTTTTCTGCAGATTTTTGATGTTTTTGATTTAATTCCAGATTTTGTTGCATATCATTTCCATATTTATTTTAATCAGCATTCATGGCTAATTGGGCCAAGCAAAACCAGAAATGAGAGACTTGCCATTAATGCCAAGGTTGGAAGCTTTTTCTTCCAACCTAGCATGTGACAAGCAAGTGGGCTTGCCCTTGGGCAGCTCTTGTCCCTCCCATGTGACCTGTTAACCACCCCAAGGTTGCCAGCCACCTGCTTGATGACTTTCCTCCTGCTTGCTTCCCCAAAACCAGTCAAACTAGCTGGATTTTCTCACTTGAAAAGCCATGAGTGCCTACCCTGTTTTTGCAGCAGCTTTTCACCCCTCATACCAGCCATAGATAGACTTTTTCATCCCTCAATCTCTGCACATTAGAGTGCACGTTTTTATTGATCAACCATTGGGATTGCAAGGATTGATCCCCAAGCTTGGCCAATTGCAATTCAGCCATGTTTCTCATCATTACCTTCTAGAAACCTTTGATTTTGTGGCTGAAATCAGTCAAAGACTTAACCCTTGGCACAAGGCAGAGTTGCCTCTATCCATTAGCATTAAATGCAAAGCCAAATAGCCTGAGATTAGCCCACAAATCAGCTAGGTTCTAGGATTTTTTCATCATTACTTGAGATTGCATTTTGGCCTATAAATAGAGACCCAAGGCAAAGGAAAATGCAGCATTGGATAGCATAAGAAAGAGCAGAAAATAGAGCATTAAGAGAGCAAAGAAACACTACTCATTTCAGCAAAACAACCAGAGAAAAAACCAATCAAACACAAAGCTTTACCAAGCTCAAAGTTCATCACCAATATCAAAAACCTTGCAAGAACCTTCAATCAATTCAAATCCATTGCAGCTGGAGCTTTGCTAAGGAGTTCTGTAAGTTTCCAAGTCTTTGTATTGCATTTTTAATTGTGTTTGCATAGCAATTTTGGTTCCAAACCTCTTGTTTCTAAAAAAAACCCTTTTGAATTTCAAAGAAATCCCAAGGTTTTCAAAACATCAAAACTGGTTTGTCCAGTCCTTTTCATCCCAAAAACTCAAAGTTTTTCACTCACCTAAAAGGTCCTGAGTGTGTTCAGAAGTTGTTTCTGAAAAAAAGTTCAGAAACAGCTTCTGAACTCAAAAATTCGCATGCTTCGCAGTGCGAAGTCATGGTCGCAGAGCGACCATGACAGAACTCAGAATCTGAGTTTAGGTGTCAAAATGGCCAATTGTTGAGGTTCTAGCCCAAGAGCTCAGAACCTAAGAGTTTTTAAACCCATGTTTTTCAAACCATAAACAAGGATTTTGCACAATCTTGACAAAATCACAAGTTCGTATGACATTTTGTGGATAACTTGCAAAACAAGTTATGTTCTCAAACTTTCAAAACAACATGAACAAACCAGCTATGTTCATCATTTCAATCAAAACTTGAACAATAAATATTGTTCATGATTTTCAAAACCCAAAATGAACATACGCCAAATACGTTCGCTTTTCGCAAAATGAGCCGAACTTGTGCTTTTTCTAGCAAAATTGCTAAATCTTTCCAATTTGGGTTTTTCAAACCAAATGTTTTGATATACCTTGGGATTTCTAAAAGAATTCTACCCAAAAACATGAATGAAAAAGGGATGGTGTGACGTATGTCTCTCCATTGCCCCGATTGGACGAATGCGTGACGTATGTCTCGTCGTTCGGACAATCGTCATTCCCTTTAAAACACATCCAACCATAACCAAACCAAATCTTGGCCCCTTGTGGTCAATCCGAACCTTTTGGTCCCCCGTGGCCATTAGATTCGATCCCTCGACTCGTTTGAGTCACTCGGTCAATGTTCGACTCGTCCGAGTCCATTGTACCTGTTCTTGATCTCAGTGGATCAATCGAACAATCGCCCGACTCATTGGAGTCCACTCGGTCAATGATTGACTTGTATGAGTCCATTGCACCTCTCTTGGTCACATAGCGACCAATTCAAACCCTTTTACCCTAACGGACGTACCTTTTAACAATTCTAGTGCGATTCGTGAACAAACGCTTAATAAGTCTCCCAAGCGCGAGCATACAAGCTACGTTTTAATCGCAAGAATTCGGTTAAAACATCGTCCATTTAAAATCAACCAACATATGTACGTTTTTCTACCAAAGAACTACGTACGCTTTGAATTCTCCGACTACCGGGAGATACGTAGGAGCAAGATCGACATCTTGTCAAGCGCAATAATAAAAAAACTTTTTTTTCTTTTCTTTCGTTTGTTTTTATCTCTTTTTTCCCCCCTTTTTATATATTTTGACATAGATAAGCATGCGCGCAAAACATTTAAAAACAATTCAAGCTTTAGCCAAATAGAAGGTTTCCGTTGAGTACAACGGACGTGAGGGGTGCTAATACCTTCCCCTTGCGTAATCGACTCCCGAACCCGACAATGGTTGCGATGACCATCCTTTCCTCATCGTCAAAGGGTTTTATTATCGTTTCCCTTTAAACATAAAAAAAACTTAAGGGTTTATCAATGTTCCCTTTACACAAAAACTTTGGTGGCGGCTTCACAAAAGGCCCTCCGAGCGTTTACGAACGACCTCGGAGGATTTGCGCGTCTTTTTCTCAGGAAAAAAACGAGGTGCGCACAGCTGGCGACTTCACTGGGGACCCTTTTCCCACTAGCGAGTCAAGCCTAACCTATTTGGCTCTTAAGCCAATTGTTTTCATTTTCTTTGCGCGCCATGCTTTCATTTTATTTATCCATGTCATATCTATGCTTTATGTTTATAATTGCTTTACTTTGCTTTATATTCATATCATATATATATATCAAATGCGGGGGTTACTTGAGTGATGTTACTCCACATTGTTCGGGTTAATGCCGGACGTGTGAGGCTCTCTACCCGAGCTTGAGAAAAAACTAAGTTAGAAGGAGGTTGTGTGCGGAAGCCCGCGTTGACGTATGTCCGTGAGGTAGGATGCCCAATCCCGCTTAGATGAGATTTTCACGTGGAATTAATTGAAGTCATGTCGACGTATGTCCATAGACAACCCTAATTCCATGTGAGGTCTATGACTCTAAGGACCTCTTCTTAGGAGATTTCACAATTTAGAGCCTACATGTGAGGATGGGGGAAATTCCGAACCTCCACATATCATTCATTCGCATTCGCTCATGTTTGTACATTATGTTTTATTTAAGCAGGGGCAATCAACCTTTATTTGTTTATTACTTGTTTTATGCATAAATCATAATTGGGGATATGAATGGCCAATGTGTTGAGGGGTAGCAAAATTTTCAAAAAAAATTCAAGTACTTCGCAGTGCGAAGGTACTTCGCAGTGCGAAGTACGCGAATTTTGTCAGCCCAGCTGACCCTTCATTTACTCCCTCTCAACCACCCATTTCCACTATCTTTTCTTTATTATTTTTCCCAACCGTTTATCTCCTTTTCTTTAACTCTTAAAACAAAAAAAAACACATTATCTTTGCCATAACTTCAAAAACAAAGAGCTCTAGAAAATTTGAAAAAAAGTGAGCATACCCATTTACAAATCTTCCATTAATCTTGTGTTATTCTATTCAGAACCAACTACCAGGTATGATTTCCTTCCCTTTTCCTCTGTTTTTTTCTCTGATTCGCATTACCACTGTTTGGGTTTTTAGGTTTTTTTATTTTGAAGTTTCCCTTTTTAAGTTTAAGTTTGAAATGAGCTGCATCTAGTCCTTAGTTTACTATATTAGTTTGAGATTCAGTAAACACGCAGTATAAGCAGCTGAAACCAACCTTGTTCTTTCAATTTCAAAGTTGTTTTCTTGAAACCCATTTGCAAAATTTTTGAAAGAAAAAGGTTGTTAAGTGTTTCTTTTTGATACCCAGCTGTGGTTCTAAGGTCATTAGTCTACATGCATTGGATTTTAGAGAAAGGGCTTAAACCCAGAGGTGTAGGTGCAGATTTATGGGGTTTGCTGTCATGGTCGCAGAGCAAAGTTCAACTTCGCACTGCGACCGTTTCTGGGCAACCCAGAAATTGTCGAACACCTTCGCACTGCGAACCTACCTTCGCAGTGCGACTGTAGCAGAAACAGAACCTCTGTTTTTCACTGCTTCTTCTCCAATTCCATCGATTCCACCCCATATCACCTACAATCAGGAACCTTGTATACTGACTTTATCATTTTCCTTGCAGATGGCACCAAAACCAGCAGGAAAACGCTCGAGGGGTGAGGCATCCGGATCTAGACCCCAAGGGGGTTTTGACGCCTCTCGCTTCCTAAGTCTTCGGAACCAGGAGAGATACGAAGAGCTCCTTGGTAGGACCTTCTGGCCTGAGAGGCAGTTTATTATAAGTGACAGGGGCACTTGGAGGGAGTTGGCCCGGTTGATAAACCACCGCCGGTGGGGAGTTTTGGTGAACCCTCCCCTTAACCTCAATTATGACATAATCCGGGAATTCTACGCAAATGCCATTCCCGTGGATCTAGAGGGGGAGTTTACATATCAGACCATGGTGCGTGGTCGGATCATTAGATTCGATCGCGATGCCATCAACACCTACCTCCACAACCCTTTCCAATTGGAAAATGATGAGCTTTGTGCTTTCCATAAGCACCAAAACCGTGGTAATTGGAACCACGATCTCTACGCTCAGACCATTTTCCAATCCGGAAAAGGCTATGAGCTTAATGCGGCGGGGCAGACCACAAAGGCCCTCAAGGGCAACCTCACCACCTACGCCCAGGTCATTTTCCATCTTATTGTCCACAACATAAAACCCAAAAGTCATACCTCCTCCACCACCTTGGACGTGACCCCCCTAATCTACTATATCCTCACCGGTAAGCAAGTAGATGTGGCCAGGGCAATCTGCCAAGAGATTAAGATAGTGGTCGAGAGTGGCATCAAGCCACCGGCCAAGAAGATGTGCCCGCTTGCTTTCCCGGGTCTTATCATGGGACTCTGCCGGGAAGCCCGAGTAGCCATTCCCCCTCACGTGTCCGAAACTATTAAGAACCCCATTACGGACGAGTATATCTCCAGACACTGCACAGGGAGGAGAGCGGCGAGGGTACAACAGCCACGGCCTAGACCTCCACCAGCATCAGGGGATCACCACACCTGCACTTTCATATTGGAGCAGAATGCCTCCACTCATCAGTACATGACCATGATGCATGATTCCATGTATCGCCTTCAGAGGCAGCTGGGTAGGCCGACAGATCCCGATGATCAGATACCGACACCCCAGATGTTCGCGGCTCATGGTCGTTGGCCCGGGGATAGACCGGAGTATGCAGAGGCTGGAGGCAGTGGTACAGCGGCCGGAGGCCAGGGAGGGGATGACGAGGATGATGAGGACGAGGACGAGGAGGACGAGGATGAGGAGACCGAGGATGATGAGGCTTTCACTCCTTGAGTGACCCCTTTTTATTTATTTATGCTTTCTCATATTTTGTTGTTTATGTTTATGTCTTTTTTCTCGTACACTCTTTAGAGGTTTCTTTTGTTTGGTACTTTATAGCTATATTGGTACTCTTGCTTTATTATTTGAGTACTTTTTGCTTTTATTACCTAGCTTTTGCATCATAATCATGCCTACTTATATTAATATGTGTGAATGTTAAAATTTTTTGTTATCTATCATTGGTAATGTGAATTCGACAAAACTTTCCGCAACGGATTAAGCCAAAGTTTTTAACCATAGACGAATGGTAGTGATAAATGTGATTAATTTTCGCAAAGCTAAAATGCATGTTTCCTATTTTTTTCTCATGACTAAAACTTGAAAGGAGAATGTATTTTCCATACCAAATTATACCATACAATTCACGTTATTTAATATGTTTGTTCTATGAACCATTTTAGAACCAGCCAGATGTGAGGAATCCTCAAAGTTATCATAATACATACGCAGGAGACCGACATTTTTGTATAGCTCGATCTTTTTATGTTAAATCTGAATTTTGTTTTTTAATTACATAAAAGTATTGACATGATCAAGGCATTTGTTTGAAAACGAGAGAAAACAATCGACCACAAACAGCCCACCCTGTGAGTACTTGTTAAACCCCTTCGAGCCTAACAAATCAGAATTTTTAACTAAGAACTGCCAACTTTCATAAGCTCAACTGCTTAATGAGATTGCCGGAGTTTGTAAAAAAAAAAATTTCAGTTCATAGTTAAAACATCACTGAATTCTGATAATTTCCTTTCGATTTTTGAACCCTTAAAACATCATGATTAGTGTCCCTTGCCAAAAGAGGAGGGAACATTCAATTAGGGTATCATACTAAAACAAGTTGGGAAAAAAGGGAGGATTGTGAAAGTCAAGCAACGTTGAATTTCTTAATTGATCTTGACAACCAAAAAAAAAAAAGAGAAGGAAAGAAAAGCAAAGCAAACCAAGAAAAAGAAAAGAGAAAGGAGAAAAGAAGACCGATAAAATCCAAGAGTTGTCGAGATCAAGGAGAAAAGCATTTGTGAATCACCAAAATTGTGATTTGAACAAAGAAAGGGGTAAGTTAGGAAGAATGTTCCCTCTTTCTTGGCCATTTGAATTCAATTTCCCCACATATGACATTTCTTTTGTAGCCCAGCCAAATTACAACCCTTAAAGACCTTTTGATCAATGCTTTCATGTTTTTAAGAAACAATAATTGGATGGACATATAACTCGATCGGAATGTTAGCAAAATTGCCGGATGAGTGTTCATAACCCCTCACATTAATATTCAATTTGTTCATTTACTTAAATGAGTGATAGGTTGGTTCATTGATAAGCATGTTATTAATTTGAACTGTACGATATGATTTTTTGTGTGGTATTTATTTCGACTTTTTCAGTGCAATCTCGGAATAATAGGGGGCATAAAATTGCGTGCGCAAATTTCATATGAATCCTCCAAAACCAAAAAGCCCGACCTCGCTCGGCAACCAAAACCAAAAAGCCCGACCTCGCTCGGCAATCAAAACCAAAAAGCCCGACCTCGCTCGGCAATCAAAACCAAAAAGCCCGACCTCGCTCGGCAACCAACAATAAAGCCCAATTTCCATTAGTGCTCGCAATTTTTAAACCAAAACCTGATTGCTCCCGGTGCACAAATCATTCAAGGCTCAACCATGCTCAGCACTCTCCCTACAATTCACAAAAAGCCCAATTGTCTTTGACATTCCTCAAACATTCAATCAAAAGGCTCAATTGGCACCAGCAATCCCAAACACGATTAAAGGAACTACACCTTTGGGGC
The DNA here is from genome assembly GCA_018208015.1 of Medicago ruthenica. Classification (NCBI taxonomy): domain Eukaryota; kingdom Viridiplantae; phylum Streptophyta; class Magnoliopsida; order Fabales; family Fabaceae; genus Medicago; species Medicago ruthenica. Next base: position 35,295,409 of record CM031376.1, read on the forward strand.
AGGTCACCTCCCCCCTTAACAAAATTCTTCCCAAGCGAAGTCTTTTACTTTTGTCAAAAATTCCATCTATGATAGTATATATTTCCAAAAATTTTTTACTAGAATCTTTCATATTTTCAAATAAATAAAAGCAAGCACATTTTCTCTGAATTGTGAGTACTTAAAAAAAAACGTGCATCAAAATCTATCCATAAAGCAGATAAGCCTCGCAGGCCAAGCATGGTTATTTACTAAAGGGATTTCTGGTCACCGGTGAATCAAAAAAGGAATATCCCCGTCAAATCAAGAGCCTGAAGGAACGATTCCAGCAAGGCTGACCAACCAGAGCACAAGCATCCCCAGCAGAACCATCAGTTATGCTCCTCAGCGGTTTAGCACGATTTACTCAGCGGATTAACAATCCCCACGAGGTATTTATTCCTTATTAATTATCGCGGTCTTACCCCGTCCATATTTAAATGTATCCCCTGAGAGTTTATCCCTGCAAGGATTACCGAATGTTTATACTGGTCCACTTTTTACCTTGCCGGTCTAATCTTGTCCCCACGAGTTTGGCAGTCGTATTAGAGGAGCAAAATTCCCCAGTAAGCACCCTAAACATCCAAACACCAAACAAGGCTGGATATCGATCATGCTTCCAAAATGATCCCTATATCCCCATGAGTCAAACCTCATTGACACCCCCAGGGAGTCTCAACCCCAAAACAAAAGGACCAATCATTATTGGCAAACCCACACAAATCCCCAGGACAAGCCCGAACTACACCGGTTTTGATCCCATTCGGGTATGTAGGCAAAGGACCTTGTCCTTCCAAACCAACCAACCAAACAAAACAAACAAAAAGAGCCCAATCGTCATTGGCACAACCACGACCAAGACCGACCTTACTCGGCACCCAACCAGCATATCACTCATATCATGCATAGCATAATTCATGCATCATATCAATATCATTCATGCATGTATATACAAATCATTCATACACATGCATTTCATTTCATAAATCATGCATCCTCAACAAAGACTCTCCAGTGAGTATCACATATTCACCAACATCCATCAACAGTTAAGTAAGCGTTCCCCAGTGAACCTCCTTCACTAACTGTCCCCAATTCCCCAGAAGGAATCTTTGTTTGAAACTATCTCATATCATAGTGCATTGCATATCACTGCATATCATACTGCATAACATGCATCATACAATCATGTTCTCCAGTTCAACCAGGGGCACCTATTTAGGGTAAGACCATACTCGTTAGGAATCGACCTTCAGTGAAAGTGCCTGAATAAGATTACCTAGCTTAGGTATCGACCTCTAGTGAAAGTGCCTAGATAAGATCACCTCCCCCAGTGTATCGACCTTCAGTGTTAGCGGCTGAATAAGATCACAGCTCGTTAGGAATCGACCTTCAGTGAAAGCGCCTGAATAAGATTACCTAGCTTAGGTATCGACCTCTAGTGAAAGTGCCTAGATAAGATCACCTCCCCCAGTGTTCGACCTTCAGTGTTAGCGGCTGAATAAGATCACAGCTCGTTAGGAATCGACCTTCAGTGAAAGCGCCTGAATAAGATTACCTAGCTTAGGTATCGACCTCTAGTGAAAGCGCCTAGATAAGATCACCTCCCCCAGTGTATCGACCTTCAGTGTTAGCGGCTGAATAAGATCACAGCTCGTTAGGAATCAACCTTCAGTGAAAGCGCCTGAATAAGATTACCTAGCTTAGGTATCGACCTCTAGTGAAAGCGCCTAGATAAGATCACCTCCCTCAGTGTATTAACCTCTAGTGTAAGCGGCTAGATAAGATCACACCCATCCTCAGGAATCTACCTTCAGTGTAAGCGGCTGGATACGATTACCTTCATCCCCCAGTGGATCTACCTCCAGTGTTAGCGGCTGGATACGATCAACCTTTTCAAACCATTGCATTTGCATTCCGCGAAGGACAAAATTCGGGTCCTTCTTTTTACTTAATTGATCTTCGCAAAGAGTTCATGAGATGCCCTCGGCACTCACACACTCTATGCGAAGACACAATTAAGTAGGGGCAGCTGTAGTACCCTAATTTTGTCCTAAGCATTTTAAAACAAAAAATCAAAAAAATCAAAGAGGGAGAAAAAAGTCAAAGTCAACAAAAGTCAACAGAAAAGTCAACATTTCAAAAATGCTGACTTCGCACTGCGAAGCTCAATTCGCACTGCGAAGTCTGCGATTTTTCTGCAGATTTTTGATGTTTTTGATTTAATTCCAGATTTTGTTGCATATCATTTCCATATTTATTTTAATCAGCATTCATGGCTAATTGGGCCAAGCAAAACCAGAAATGAGAGACTTGCCATTAATGCCAAGGTTGGAAGCTTTTTCTTCCAACCTAGCATGTGACAAGCAAGTGGGCTTGCCCTTGGGCAGCTCTTGTCCCTCCCATGTGACCTGTTAACCACCCCAAGGTTGCCAGCCACCTGCTTGATGACTTTCCTCCTGCTTGCTTCCCCAAAACCAGTCAAACTAGCTGGATTTTCTCACTTGAAAAGCCATGAGTGCCTACCCTGTTTTTGCAGCAGCTTTTCACCCCTCATACCAGCCATAGATAGACTTTTTCATCCCTCAATCTCTGCACATTAGAGTGCACGTTTTTATTGATCAACCATTGGGATTGCAAGGATTGATCCCCAAGCTTGGCCAATTGCAATTCAGCCATGTTTCTCATCATTACCTTCTAGAAACCTTTGATTTTGTGGCTGAAATCAGTCAAAGACTTAACCCTTGGCACAAGGCAGAGTTGCCTCTATCCATTAGCATTAAATGCAAAGCCAAATAGCCTGAGATTAGCCCACAAATCAGCTAGGTTCTAGGATTTTTTCATCATTACTTGAGATTGCATTTTGGCCTATAAATAGAGACCCAAGGCAAAGGAAAATGCAGCATTGGATAGCATAAGAAAGAGCAGAAAATAGAGCATTAAGAGAGCAAAGAAACACTACTCATTTCAGCAAAACAACCAGAGAAAAAACCAATCAAACACAAAGCTTTACCAAGCTCAAAGTTCATCACCAATATCAAAAACCTTGCAAGAACCTTCAATCAATTCAAATCCATTGCAGCTGGAGCTTTGCTAAGGAGTTCTGTAAGTTTCCAAGTCTTTGTATTGCATTTTTAATTGTGTTTGCATAGCAATTTTGGTTCCAAACCTCTTGTTTCTAAAAAAAACCCTTTTGAATTTCAAAGAAATCCCAAGGTTTTCAAAACATCAAAACTGGTTTGTCCAGTCCTTTTCATCCCAAAAACTCAAAGTTTTTCACTCACCTAAAAGGTCCTGAGTGTGTTCAGAAGTTGTTTCTGAAAAAAAGTTCAGAAACAGCTTCTGAACTCAAAAATTCGCATGCTTCGCAGTGCGAAGTCATGGTCGCAGAGCGACCATGACAGAACTCAGAATCTGAGTTTAGGTGTCAAAATGGCCAATTGTTGAGGTTCTAGCCCAAGAGCTCAGAACCTAAGAGTTTTTAAACCCATGTTTTTCAAACCATAAACAAGGATTTTGCACAATCTTGACAAAATCACAAGTTCGTATGACATTTTGTGGATAACTTGCAAAACAAGTTATGTTCTCAAACTTTCAAAACAACATGAACAAACCAGCTATGTTCATCATTTCAATCAAAACTTGAACAATAAATATTGTTCATGATTTTCAAAACCCAAAATGAACATACGCCAAATACGTTCGCTTTTCGCAAAATGAGCCGAACTTGTGCTTTTTCTAGCAAAATTGCTAAATCTTTCCAATTTGGGTTTTTCAAACCAAATGTTTTGATATACCTTGGGATTTCTAAAAGAATTCTACCCAAAAACATGAATGAAAAAGGGATGGTGTGACGTATGTCTCTCCATTGCCCCGATTGGACGAATGCGTGACGTATGTCTCGTCGTTCGGACAATCGTCATTCCCTTTAAAACACATCCAACCATAACCAAACCAAATCTTGGCCCCTTGTGGTCAATCCGAACCTTTTGGTCCCCCGTGGCCATTAGATTCGATCCCTCGACTCGTTTGAGTCACTCGGTCAATGTTCGACTCGTCCGAGTCCATTGTACCTGTTCTTGATCTCAGTGGATCAATCGAACAATCGCCCGACTCATTGGAGTCCACTCGGTCAATGATTGACTTGTATGAGTCCATTGCACCTCTCTTGGTCCCATAGCGACCAATTCAAACCCTTTTACCCTAACGGACGTACCTTTTAACAATTCTAGTGCGATTCGTGAACAAACGCTTAATAAGTCTCCCAAGCGCGAGCATACAAGCTACGTTTTAATCGCAAGAATTCGGTTAAAACATCGTCCATTTAAAATCAACCAACATATGTACGTTTTTCTACCAAAGAACTACGTACGCTTTGAATTCTCCGACTACCGGGAGATACGTAGGAGCAAGATCGACATCTTGTCAAGCGCAATAATAAAAAAACTTTTTTTTCTTTTCTTTCGTTTGTTTTTATCTCTTTTTTCCCCCCTTTTTATATATTTTGACATAGATAAGCATGCGCGCAAAACATTTAAAAACAATTCAAGCTTTAGCCAAATAGAAGGTTTCCGTTGAGTACAACGGACGTGAGGGGTGCTAATACCTTCCCCTTGCGTAATCGACTCCCGAACCCGACAATGGTTGCGATGACCATCCATTCCTCATCGTCAAAGGGTTTTATTATCGTTTCCCTTTAAACATAAAAAAAACTTAAGGGTTTATCAATGTTCCCTTTACACAAAAACTTTGGTGGCGGCTTCACAAAAGGCCCTCCGAGCGTTTACGAACCACCTCGGAGGATTTGCGCGTCTTTTTCTCAGGAAAAAAACGAGGTGCGCACACCTGGAACCTATAAAAGGAGGGAAACTCCTAATTTCCACTGTTTACATTTCAGAAACTCCATTACTCCTACGGAAAATTCTCTACTTTCTTTCTTCCTTCGCACTCTCTGAGATATTTTCACACCTTATTTTACTTCCTTTTCTGAGTTCCTCTGATTATTCCGAGTGGAAATCTCCTTTTCTCAGGCTAAAATTTCGGGATTCTGCAGTTTTACGGGATTTTCACCTTTTTCCTTAAAAAATCATCTATCTCAAAGGTACTTTTCTTTTGCATTTTTGTTTATCTTCTTCGTTTTTGTTCTTTTATGGGTTGAGAGAGGAAGATGAGTGTTTGTTCTGTGAATTATGGGAATCTAATGGATTCATCATCAAGTGGCTATCTCCCTACAGCGGTTATGAGAGTGAGATCCGGGAGCGCCGCTGCCTTAGGGTAAGGACTGGTTTTGAATTTCCTCCAATAGCCTTGGAGGATCCCATCGTGATTACTGATTTTGAATGGGATGCTTCATACTGCAAAATGAGGGAATCCCTCGCTGAACATTTAAAGCACGCCCCTTCTCATAAAGAAATTGTTTGGTGGTTGGAGGAGTGTTCTAGAGCTCACACTCACGGTTTCCACTATCTTTTCAAGAACAACGCCGCACGGATGGGGGAAGATATGTGACCTCCTCGCTCTGAGTTTGATTCTAGTTGGGCTCATGATGATGTTATGAGCGCTGAGACGTATTACCGTATGGAGGAAAAGCTTCGTGAGATCACGTAGGACGATCGACAGCCTGGTAAATGGGCGCTCGAAGGGCCGCGCGGAAAGAGGCAGGTGAGCAGCCAGTATAAAGGGTGTTGCTTCACCATGTACGATATCCTGATGCTGGAACTTGACGTGTTCGTCCCCTTCAATGGTTTCGAACTTGGAGTTTTACACCACCTGAAGGTGGCGTCTTCCAAACTTCACCCTTTGTCTTGGGTGCTTGTGAAAGTATTCCAATTCTGGTGTGAATATAAAGAGCAGCAGCCTACGATGCGCCTATTCTTCACTATTTTCAGAGTCCAATGTAGGCGCAAGGTGGGGCCACAGAGTTGGGTGTCCCTCCACCAAAAGACGAAGCTGTTCGAGAATTATGTGGATTCTCTGAAGTCTTGGAAGCACAAGTACTTGGTGCTCCGTACCTTGAACCGGTGTGCCCATGAGTGCATTTTTCGTGTCCTTACAGGTCATCCGGAGGAGCGTTCAGACTCCGAGGGCCTGGATTCAGAAGCCACTCAAGAATCAGACTTTGTTGTGGCGTGGCGGGAACAGAACCAAGGTCAAGGTTGTGGTGGCGCCTCCTCGAGTACGACGGTGTCTTCTGAGGAAGTTGCGCATGAGCCTCTCTTTTCTCACTTATGAAGTCAAGAGCATCATGCTTCTCATTTCGTTGTGTACTCTTATAGCAAAGACACTGGTGAAGTAAATATAATAGTCACAAGAAAGGGGGGGTTTGAATTGTGACCCTTTTTAAATTTTAATCTTGTACTTAAAAATTACTTCTCAAGTTGATACTTAGAAGAGCAAAGTTAAAACATACTTCAAAATGTTCTAAAGTGTTAGTGCAGAACAGAATGTTAAAGTTAAATAATGTGTGTGTGATGTGTATGCAGTAAATAAAGAGTATATGGATATAGAAGAAGAACACACATAATTTATAGTGGTTCACCCAATGTAGGCTAGTCCACTCCTCACAATCTGTGAGAGTTTCCACTATGATGCTTGAGATAACCTCTCAACTCCTGCACCGTACAATCCTGCTTCCTTGGAACAATTACAAACTGTATTCTCTAAGCCTCAGCAAGCTCTTAACTTTCTATGCTAAGTCACACCAGACCTTACACTTTTCTACTCAACCTATACTTTAATACCCTGAAAGCTAGATGAGATTTTCTCTTTACAATTGATTGGGAGTTTGAATGAATGAAGACAAGAAGAAGAGAAGAAGAAGATTATCTTTGAAAAGATAAGAGATAATTGATTCACACTCTTTGAGATTTTAATAATCGTTAGAGTTGATTTGTGAAATCAATTTTTCTATGAAGCTTTAAACTCTTTTAATAAGATGTTTAAGTATGCTTTTAAGCTGTGTCATTTCAAAGTATGCCTTCAGCTCCTTTTATAGAGTTTCTTGACTTCATGTAGTTGTTAAGATGTGTCCAATGGTCTTGTGCCATGTGTCCTGTGACTTAGCAACTTTTTCTTGAGAGTCTTGATCAACATTCTGTACTCCATAATGTTTCTGGGTTCATCAAGATACTTCAGAATGTTCCTGGGTTCATATGGATGAATGTCAGATGAATTTATGGTATATCCTATGAATGTCATATGAAGATATGTGTTGTTGATGAGCTTTTGTTATGCGTGTATACTTCAAAATGTTCCTGAAACAAAAGCCTTTGCAGATCAGTGTTTGAATGCGTGCAGGAGAGAGGAAAGTGGAGCTGTCACTTCATGCCCATGCTTTAGAGGATCTTGCTGGTCTTGTACAGTATCAACTCCCTTATGTGTCGAAATCATATTGATTCTGACTTGAGATTGCTTGCTTTGCTTTTGCTTTCACTTTTGTAACCACTTTACTGTGCTGTCAGATTTAAAGCATATGCTGTATTGAACTTTCTAAACTTCAGAATGTTCCTTTGTTTTACTTAGGATGATTTGTAAGACTTCCATTTGATGTAATCAAATCCTAATAGTAAAACATCAATGAAGTGCAGTATGCACAACATCTAGGATGATATTCTAAGAGGAATATTCCTAATGTTTTGTACTTCATTTGTTCATATGTCCTCAATGAACAATGAATGCGCTTTTTGTCTTTAATCCAAATAGATGCCTTTATTCCTTGATTGATCCAAGTTATTGTACTTTTTTGGGCATTTCATTTATGTCACGTGAGCCTTGAATGTTGTATGTTCATGAATTTCTGGGCTTGTTCTTGATAACCATAAGAACAACCTTCTGAACTATGTCCAACCTTCTAAACTCTGTTCAACCTTATAAATTCTGACTGACTTCTTAAGTCTTAATGTTCTTTGATTCCTTGTATTTTGGTATGATTCATACTTTGTTCCTGTCTTAATTAAACACTCAAGAACACAAATTAAATATCAAGAAAATAATCAAAGTCCATTAATCCTTTAATCATTTTGGTTTGTTATCTTTAAAATTAATTAGGGATTTTGCCTCAACAACTGGTTCTACCCCTTTTGAAAAACAATTGTAGTTTGATTTGGAGGAGTTTGTGGCTTCTTCAAATTAGAATAGGTCCAGGATCCTGATTATCTCAAGGGTCCGACAAAAACGGTTGGAAAGCCCAAATATGTAGAGACCAGGCTGGTTATCAGAGGGAAGGACGCCACCCATCAGAGGGAAATTTTTGGTGAGAGGGGCGGGGGCGTGTCTTGTAATTTTTTCTTTCTCTTGTTGCCATTTTTCTTTGATTACTAACTTAATCTTTTGTTTTTTCTCTTCTACAGATTCCATGAGGTGCCTAGATTCATTGAGGGCTATGAGGCAAGAGGTGAGGACCCCTTCCCCTGCTTTGGGGGCTCCCTCATCAGAGGAACAACACAAAGCTGCGGAGGGTATCGTCCCTTCTGAATTTGCTAAGGCTCTTGCTGCAAAGGCGCTAGAGACTCCTCCTGAGTTGCCAAGGATCTTGCTACAAAGGCAATGGAGCCTTCATCCCGGGATGACTCCCGCCACAAGAAAAAAAATATTTTGAACGCCACAAGGACTCTCGAAGGGAGTCTCACAAGGATGCTCAGCACCGTTCTAAGTCCAATACTTCCACGCAGCGGGACAGGGGACATAAAAGGGATGCCTGTCACAATGATGGGGGAAAGAAAGCTGGTAATAGAGATCCCCCCAAGAAGCCTAGGGGTCTTACCGGTGCGGTCAGCTAGGACGGTGGCGGAAGTAATTCCAATGTTGTCCATCAGCCTGCTGCCAAGGCGGCTGTGGTTGGAGTAATTCAAAGGCCTTTGTTCCAACTCCCAGGTCCAGAGTGGAATATATGCGCATCCTGACGCCAGAAGACCGGGCCTTCTTCAACCGCATGGATTTTCCTTCTCGGCGGAAGTTGGTGGCGGATGGTGCTATACGTGCCTTCAAGTTGGCGGGTTTGTGCAATCTGATGACCGCCTATGATGTTGCCACCTGCTTGGATTCTGCGTACCGGGTGGAATATGAGAATGGGCTCAGGGTTTTGGACGAGGCCAGGAAGAAATTGGATGAACTCAAGGGGCTTATGAGGAAAAGGTGAAATATGATGTTGTTGAAGAGGCGCGGCGGGCTGGAGAAGAGGCTGAGAGGAAACTCAATGAAGCCAATAAGAGATTTGAGGAGGCCGCCAAGAAGGTTGAAGATGCCTTGGTAGAAAAGAAAAAGGCTGAGCAGTCCCCTGTTTCTGCAAATAACAAGGTTACATATGTGAGTTCGGGCCGTACCCGTATAAAGATGGAGGCACAGGAAAGCGCCTCGAAAATAACCTATCTTGAAAATGCGATGTCGACGAGGGATTTCTAGCTTAAGGAGGCTGACTTGAAGATCGCCCAGTTGGAAAAGGAAGTAAAGTCCAGAGAGGAGGCCAACAAGCTTCTTAACCTTGAGCTTGAGGTGTTAAAGCAGATGCGCGAAGTTCCAACGGTCAAGATGTCCCTCCGTGCTTCCCTAAAAAAGGCTTTGAGTGAAAAGGTCACCGCTCAACATGAGGTGTCCCTTCATCAGAGGAAGACCAAGGAACACGTGGAGCTTGTGATTCAAGGCTTGGAGGAGACTTTCCAGAATGCGCTAATCCAAATGGAGTTCACATTGACCAACGCATCCATATGCCTCCTCCTCCGAGAAACCCGCCTGCAGGTCTAGAGGGTAGCGTCCATTAACTTTTCCTTTTTTCTTTGTTTATGTAATTACGCTGCGACGACACCTCTTGTAATGAATCAGGTTCCTTTTGTTTACTTTCGTGCTTTAAGCATTATTCATTAACTACTTTGTTTTGTGTCATCTTTGCGTTCATATTTGTTGCATTCCACATTTACTTTCACGTTCACATTTGATTTCATGGTGCACTGAACTTGCTTCTTTGTCTATTGCTTCTGCGATGAATCTTGCCTCGTTTGCTTGTATTCGTCTGGCGCCCAGGGGGATATGACTGACCAAGGTTTAGTCCCCCCTTTCCTACCTCAAGTTGACACTTGGTTCCGGGGGTGTTTTAGGGTGCGAGACTCTATACCTGAAGGTGGCTAGCCATTAGGCGGGTATGCCGCTGTTGTTTAGGTAGTCGTTTCACTTGGTATTGAAAGCCATGCCAACCGTTAGTCTTTGGCGGTCGTTTAGGCTGTCATTGCACTTGATAGTGAAAGCCTTGCTGACCGTTCGTCTTTGGCGGTTGTTTAGGCTGTCATTTCACTTGCTAGTGAAAGCAATGACAACCGTTCATCTTTGAGGATACTACCTCGTGTAGGTTTAGGAATTCCGGTCCAGCCAATCAAATAATTCAACAAACACTTTTCTTTTTGAGAGAAAAACGCTCATTTTATTAATATCATGAAATCGATTTGCAATAGGTCCTATGTGTGGACTTCGAAAACCAAAATACAAAAGGTAAAACTTGGAAGAACTTATTAGTACTTAGCTATAATAGCGCCAAGAAAAACTCGCTTTTCCTTTCTCTTATCTTCACTATCACTATCACGACTTTTTGCTCCCCCTTCAACGGCGTTTAGAACCTTCCTTGAGGTAGATTCCTCCCGCTCTAGAAGCGCCTTCTTTTTGGAAATTCACTACAACTCGAAGTCTTGCACGGTGAGTCCTTTCGTCGTTTATCATCTTTCCGATGTGCATCCTTAGTGATACGGTTTAACTTCCCTTTCTTAATTAATTCTTCAATTGCATCTCGGAGTTGATAACAACCATTGGTGTCGTGACAGTGGCACCGCTGGAAACGACATTATTTCAATTTGTTCGTCCTTGCGGATTCTTTTATTGGCTAAGGAGGCCTGATGCCCGCCTCTTTGAACTCTCAGGGTTTCTTTATTTTCTTGGACAATAGCGTTCAGCGAAACCATGGTTTTCAACTGCTTCCGCCTCGCATTGAAGTGAGAAGTAAAATCTTCGCACAGTTCTCCCCAAGAATTGAGGGAATCGTCTTCTAACCCTTTGAACCATGTCATAACGACGCCCTTCAGTGTTAGAACGAACAATTTTCATTTCACCGCTCCTCGAGCTTGGTGAAAATCGAGGATGATATCTATGTGCTCCACTTGTTCATCAGGATCTGTAGTGCCATCATAGGTTTCCAGTTTGGGCAGCTTCTCAAAATCGTGAGGGATGGGAAAATCCACTATTTTCCTGGTGAATGGACCCTTCCGCTGGCTCTTACGGTGGCACTCTAGAGAATAATCATCCTTCTTCTAGTGGCTTCGGCGTGGAGGAGAGTCTTTCCTTCCACGGTGATCTGGAGATTTTCCGCGGCGGGGACGGCGAGTGGAGTGGCTACTACTTCCTTTATCTAAATCATTCGGGGGGTTTTCCACCACCTCTGTGGCGGTTCACAGGAACAGAAACGACATCGTCAACAACCACTGGAGTTTCGTGGTGTTGATTTCGCTACGCGACTTCAATCTGCATAGCGATTTCCATCAGAATCTTCTTTTGATTCTCTTCAACACGTTTGAGCCTATTGTTTTGTTGCTGGAGTAGATTCACCAAATTCGTCAAAAGTTCGTTCGTCTCTAGAGGCGCAAGATTTGGTGGAGGAAGACGAACATCCTTCGTGTGTGGAGGAGGTGGAGGTAGTGTCGTTTCCATCACCGTGGAAGGATGAGCGTTGATCGTTGTGTAACATCCCGATTTTTATTATTAGTTTATTAATATTATTTTTATGTGATATTAGTAATATTAGTATTATTTAGAATTGATTTGTTTATTGTCTTATTATAATATGGTTGAGTTGATGGGTTGGTTAATTATTAGAAATAAGAGTTTATGAGAAATTAAGGAAATAGAGGTGTATGAGTAAATAGGAAGTTTAAGTGAGTAATTGAGTAATGTTTTATGTGTGATGAATAACATGATAGAAACTAAGCCCATTAAGTGTTGTGAGAACCCAGCCTAAAAACAAGAGAATATAAATAGGTTGTAGTGATTGGAGAATTAGGTTAGAGCTCATTTGTGACAATTGTGAAAAAAGGCAAAGATAGAGAAAAAGGGATCTAGAGAAAGAAGAGGAGAGCTTAAGGAATCAAAGATGAGAGGGAGACCCAAGCTTGAGTGAAGCTAGTTTTGAAGATTTAAGAGGTAAGAGGGGGAGTTCTATTCTCATTTGGGATTATATGAGCAAATGGGCAGTAACTTGGTTTTTGTGATTCTTGTTAATTTCATGTTCTATTGATGGATTGATGATGGAATTGTGTCCTAATATGTTGTTGTGATTATGGGTATATGAATATTTGTAAATCCATGATGTTATGATGTTAAATCCATGATTTGATTGTGTTGATGTTGTGTTCTTGAGTTCCATGTTAAATTGGTGAAATTCATGAAAGTTGTTGCTAGATTGTTGTTTTGATGTTTTTATAATTTGAATTGGTGAATGTTGTTGTGATGATTTTGAAGAAAAGAGGATGTTGTTGTTGTTACCATGTGTGGGGTTAGAATTACCATGTTAAATTGAGACGAGGAGAAATACTTTAGAACAAATGAGAATCATGATAATCAATAGTGAAATGGGTAAAATTAAGTTAATTAAGAGGAAAATTAATGTATAATTGAATGGATAACTTTAGTATGAAGATTAGGGTTGAGTTTGGTGAGAATTGGATCGAACTCGGTGTTGAAAGAGGTTTCCCCAGACAAGTTCACAGAAAACTCCGTTTTCCCCTATCTGGGTGTCGTGCACGACCGTGCGCCTAATCCGCATGGACCGTGCGTAGCTCTCGGACTTGCCCTGTGTGTTTTTCAGATGAGACGCATGACCGTCCCCTGTTGTGTAGAACCCCATTTTTTATGCTTTTAAAGTGTATCCAAGATGTATTATCAGGTCCCAAACCTCTAGACTTGAATGATAAGAGTATAATTTGGTATTGTAAGAGTAATTAGCTAAGCTCATGATGAAAGTAAAGTTAGTGAATTGAATGGCTATTAATGGACTTGTAATTAGTTATAAGATGAATTGTGAATTGATTTGTGGACTTATTAGACGGTTAGCAAATGTTGGATATTTGGTTGTTGGCTACATGTTTTGCTAAAATCAAATGTACAAGCAGTTCGTCTTCAGAAGCTGATATCTCAATTGTATGTCTTCAGAAGCTGGGTCTTCAGAAGCTGGAACAGTACTTCAGACACACTGTTCAGAAGCTGACCTTCAGACGTACTGTTCAGACACTGACTTTCGTTGACCTTCAGACGCACTGTTCAGACGCTGACTTTCGTTGACCTTCAGACGCACTGTTCAGACGCTGACTTTCGTTGACCTTCAGAAGCTGCATTTCAGAAGCACGTCTTCCGCGTTCATTTTTGTGCCTTGGTTATGTTTATTCTCTCACAGTATCTTTCGAAGATTTGATTGAAGATTTATCCAAGCTGATGTTTCTAGAAGGCAAATTAATTCGCGTGAAGATATTGATTGAAGATTTGTTTCTTTGATTTAAGAAAATATTTTCAAAGCAATCTTTGGAAAATATATTTCTAAAGTATATTTGCTTCTATGAGCTTCTAAAGAATTTTAGAACAATATCTATTGAAGATTATTTTGTTCAGAATTATGTGCTGCTGAAGACTATATAAGGAGGACGCTGCTATTGAAGAAGTGAAATATCAAAACAGAAGTTATAGAGAGAGTCTTAGGTTTTGAGTCTGTAAGCTTTATTCTTTATTTCTGTGCACCACTCAAGTGTTAGAGTTGGTTGTTTTGTTATTGAGTTGTATTCACTTAAAGCTTCTAAGCAAAAGTGATGTTTTTGTGTTTTTGAAGATTGTCTTTGTAGTACCCTAATTTTGTCCTAAGCATTTTAAAACAAAAATCAAAAAAATCAAAGAGGGAGAAAAAAGTCAAAGTCAACAAAAGTCAACAGAAAAGTCAACATTTGAAAAATGATGACTTCGCACTGCGAAGGTCACTTCGCACTGCGAAGTCTGCGATTTTTCTGCAGATTTTTGGTTTCTTTGATTTAATTCCAGAATTTGTTGCATATCATTTCCATATTTATTTTAAGCAGCATTCATGGCTATTTGGGCCAAGCAAAACCAGAATTGAAGGACTTGCCATTAATGCCAAGGTTGGAAGCTTTTTCTTCCAACCTAGCATGTGACAAGCAAGTGGGCTTGCCCTTGGGCAGCTCTTGTCCCTCCCATGTGACCTGTTAACCACCACAAGGTTGCCAGCCACCTGCTTGAGGACTTTCCTGTTGGAACAAAATGTGTTTAACAAGACTCTCATAAAATAAGGGGGAGATTGTTGAAACATTTATGTGTAAACATATCTCTCTTTATGGTTTTGATGATAACAAAGTATTAAAGAGAAAATTGGTTATTTGCTAATGCTTTGTTCAAGTGTTTCAAAACCACATGCTTAATTAGTGTTGATTGATAATGGTTATGAAGAACAAGCTAAAGAGCAAGAAGGAAAGCCAAGAAGCAAGGTTGCAAGGCTAAGAAGAAACTGGTCCTGAAGAAGTGCTCCTGAAGTGAAGCCTCTGAAGTGGTCCTGAAGAAATGCTCCTGAAGTGCAGCTTCTGAAGACTGGGTGCGTCTGATGAAGTCAACGAAAAGTCAGCATCTGAAGACCAGCTTCTGATCCGTACAACTGAAGCAGCTTCTGATCACTGTTCACTCAGAAGCTTCTGAAGCTGATATGGCATGGATTTTGACCAGTACTGTGCGCATTTAATGCCTGGAGATGTCAGAACAACTCAATGGAACAGTTGTCTCCCTGACCCAAACATTCTCCAGTTTTTAAGGTGGGCCAATTCAAAAATGGCACCTGCCCTGTTCTCACAGATAAAGTGCAGCACACAATTGCAGCAACCTAGTCCAATTGCAACGGCTAATTTCCTGATTTCCAGCAAATCTCCAACAGCTCTATTTTTATCTATAAAAGGAGGGAGATTTGAAGAAGAAAATGTTGAAGACTCTTTGAAACGCATTGCTGAAACTCTGCTCTGTTTTCTGTGTAAAAACTGTCAAAGTTCAAATCTCTTAGAAATTCTTTAGTCTTGTAACTTAGAATTTCTTAAGGTTAAGAGTCTTAACCTGTGTTGTATTTAGAGAACACCTCTGATATTTGATCAAGTGTTCATCCCAAACTCCTTTACTTGTAAACCAGTTTGGTCCCTAAAGTCTTAGTCTGTATACTAAGCAATTGTAACCTCATTCCTTTGTGGTCTGAGTCAGAAGCCTCTTGTCTTTGTGACTTGAGCATTGGGAAGTCTCTTGTCTTAGTGACTTGAGCAGTGGAAGCCTCTTCCTTGGTGGTTGAGCATAGAAGTCTCTTTCTTTGTGATTGAGCAACTGGAAGTCTCTTCCTTAGTGGTTGAGCACATTGTGTAATCTTCAGATTATAGTGAACTCTCTTGTTGGATACAAGGGGACAGGACTACTTCTCACATTGAGAAGGAACCTGTATAATTTCTGTGTGTCCTTCTATTCCCTTACTCCTTAACTTGTTTATATCCGCTGCATTTAACTTCTGATATTTGTTCAGAACTGATCACATCAGCTTCTGAACTGAACCTTAAGTCTTGAAAGAAAAAGAACAAGTTTTAGAGTCACACAATTCAATTCCCCCTTCTTGTGTGTTTGTTTTTCTCACCTTCAGTTGGTATCAGAGCCTGGTTCTGATATTAACACTTAACAGTGTGTCAGTAGGATCCTGAGAAAAACATGGCCTCAACTAGCGGTTCACCTCCACCATCTCCCAGAAATCAAAGAAATGTCCAATATGACTATAGTACTGAAGAAAAGAAGTCTAGGTCACACAATAAACCTCCTATGTTTACTGGTGACCCAGAAAAATTCTCTTGGTGGAAGAGCAAAATGTATAGTCACATTATTGGGATTGATGATACTCTATGGGATATTATTGAAGATGGAATCACTATCCCAGTAGATGAAGAAGGTGTTGCTGTCAACAGAAGAACTCTGAGTGATGCAGAAAGAAAGATCTATAGGAAGCATCATCATGTCAGAGGTATTATTGTGGACTCATTGCCTCACACTGAGTATCAGAAGCTGAGTGACAAGTCCACTGCAAAGGCCATATTCACATCCCTCTGCTCTAACTATGAAGGTAATCAGAAAGTTAGAGAAGCTAAGGCAAACATACTTGTTCAGCAATATGAACTGTTCAGAATGAAAGAGGATGAAAATATTGAGACTATGTTCTCAAGATTTCAGACTCTGGTTTCTGGACTTCAGATTTTGAAGAAAAGTTATACCACAGCTGATCATGTGAATAAAGTCCTTAGAAGTCTGCCATCCAAATGGAGACCTAAAGTGACTGCCATTGAGGAAGCTAAGGATCTGAATACTTTAAGTATTGAGGATCTTATAAGCTCCCTCAAAGTGCATGAACTGGGACTCAATGAGGATGAGTCTGTTAGAGAGCCAAAAACATTAGCTCTGAAGTCTAAAAGAAAACCTGCTAAAGCTTTGAAAGCTATTGAATCTGAAGAAGAGTTTCCTGAGGGAAATTCTGATGAAGATTCAGATGCTGATGAGCTTGCAATGATTTCTAAAAGACTTCAGTATCTGATGAATAGAAAGAAAAAGTTCTCTAACAGGAGCAGTAACTTCAGAGGATCTGGTTCTGGTTCAAAGAAGGATATCCAGAAGGAAAGCTGCTACAATTGCAAAAAGCCTGGACACTTCATTGCTGATTGTCCTGATCTTCAGAAGGAAAAATCAAAGGAAAGAGCAAAGAAGTCCAGTTCAAAGTCCAGCAATTTCAGAAATAAGCTTAAGAAGAGTCTCATGGCTACATGGGATGATCTGGACAATGAGTCAGAATCTGATGAGGAAGAGGCAAACCTGGCCCTAATGGCAATTGCATCTTCTGATGCAGAATCATGTTCAGATTCTGATGAAGAAGATGAGGTATATTCTGAACTCTCTAGATCTGATTTAATTGAAACAGTTAATGATCTTATGAGTCATCTTAAAAGCAAGTTAAAAGAAATTAAGTCTTTGAAAAATCAAACAAACTTGCTGTCTGAGGAAAACCTTAAACTTCAGAATCAAATTTTTGAATATGATGAAGAAGTTGAGGAACTCAGAAAAGAGGCTCATAAGAAATCTGAAGAGATTCCTAATGAACAGGAAATAGCTCTTCAGGATTTCATGTTAACTGGATTCAATAGAACTAAAATTGCCTCCATGATGTACAATATGATCAGAAACAAAGGTGAAGGCATTGGCTATGATTTATTCAAACCTTCTAATGATTTAAACTCACCTTCATGTTCTGAAAATATTTTAAAAGGCAATGGTATTTGCTTTGTGCCTGCTTCTGATAATTCTGAGAAATTGAAAGTATCAGAATCTGAGACTAAGTCAGAAGTTCTGAACAACTCAGACTCTGAAGCTTCTGAACCTAAGGAAAAGATGAAGGCAACTGTTAAAACCTTGCCTAAATCTAAGCCAAAAGGTCCTAAGCCTAAGAGTAAGAGGAAATCAGACTCTGAACTTAAACCTGTTCAGAATCTGAAGTGTTCAGAACCTGGAACTAGCAAGTCTCAGAATCTGAATAAATCTGATTCAATTTTTTCTAAGACTGGGTTTATTAAAACTTCAAAATCTGTTAAACCAGTTAATGTAAAACATTTTCAATCTCAGAATGATAGGCAAAGCAAGCCAAAGCAAACTAATCAATTTTCTGTTTCAAACTGTTTTAAGAAAGGCAAAACTGAAGCTTGCCTTGTGCCTGAAGTAAACAAAATCAGAATTCTGAAGAGATCAGAATCAAAGTACTCAAAAGGTCTGACTCTGAACCAATCAGAACCAAAGACCTCCAAGTCTCAGGTTCTGAAGAAGTCTGAGTCCAAACCTTTGAGAACTCAGGTTCTGAAGCACTCAGGTTCTGAAACTCTGACTTATTCTAAATACAAGGATTCATATCCAAAGTATCAGAACAAGTCTGAATACCATAACTTCAGACACAAGAAGCCAAAACCTTTCAAGACTAACCCCAAAGGACCCATGAAAATCTGGGTACCTAAGTCTGAAATTATTTCAATTGTAGATATGCTTGTCATCCAAAGAAAAGGAAAGGTCCTGGTACCTGGACAGTGGATGCTCGCATCATATGACAGGGGACAAGTCTATGTTCCAAACCCTAACTCTGAAAGAGGGAGGAACTGTGGGATTTGGAGGAAGTCAGAAAGGAAAGATCATTGGTACTGGTAAGATAGGTAATTCTTCCCTGTACATTGATAATGTTTGGCTGGTAGATGGACTTAGACATAACTTACTTAGCATAAGTCAATTATGTGATAGTAATTATGAAGTCCTGTTTAATAAGAACACCTGCACTGTAATCAGTAGCAAAGACAAGTCTGTAGTGTTCAGAGGCAGCAGGAAAAACAATGTTTACAAAATTAATTTTTCTGAATTGGTTCAGCAGAAGGTAGTTTGCCTTCTGTCTGTGAGTGATGAGAAATGGGTGTGGCACAAAAGGCTGGGACATGCTAACTGGAGACTCATCTCCAAGCTTAGCAAGTTACAGCTGGTCAGAGGCTTGTCCCAAATTGATTATCACTCAGATGCACTGTGCAGTGCATGCCAAATTGGAAAGTTTTCTAAAACTTCTTTTAAACCAAAGAACATTGTTTCCACCTCTAAACCTCTAGAACTCCTTCACATTGATTTGTTTGGTCCTGTTGGAACAGCTTCAATCAATGGGAAGAAGTATGGACTTGTTATTGTTGATGATTATAGTAGGTGGACTTGGGTTAAATTCCTCAGAACCAAAAATGAAACATATGATGTGTTTTTCAAATTCTGCAAACAAGTACAAACTGAAACTGATTTGAAAATTTTGAAAATCAGAAGTGATCATGGTGGTGAATTTGAAAATGAACCTTTTGAAAACTTTTGTGAAGATCATGGAATTTTCCATGAGTTCTCATCTCCTAGAACTCCACAACAAAATGGAGTTGTAGAGAGAAAGAACAGGTCCTTACAAGAGATGGCCAGAACCATGATCCATGAATCAAAAATTGCTAAGTACTTTTGGGCAGAAGCTGTAAACACAGCATGTTATATTCAGAACAGGATCTATATCAGACCAATTCTGAATAAAACTTCGTATGAATTATTTAAAGGAAGAAAACCAAGTATTTCTTATTTTCATCAGTTTGGTTGTACATGTTACATACTGAACAATAAGGTCTACCTAAAGAAATTTGATGCCAAGGCTCAAAAGGGTACCTTCTTAGGATACTCAGAGAGATCTAAGGCATACAGAGTGTATAATTCTGAAACACATGTTGTGGAAGAACCTATACACATTAGGTTTGATGATAAGAAGCCTGGTAGTGAAATACCAGAGCTGGTTGAGAGTTTTGCAGATGTCAGAATCTCAGAAGAGCCTTCAGAAGCTGAACCCAGTTCAGGTTCTGATGAAGGTTCAGAAGCTGAAAACAATAAAGACTCTGAGAAACTCTCCAGCAATGACACTACTCCTAATGCTAATCAAGACCAGCATGGTTCTGAACAAGTCCCTGATGGCCCTTCAGAAGCTAATCCACCCAGAACCTCATTCAAGTACAAGTCTTCACATCCTGAGGAGTTAATCATTGGAAACAAGAACAGTCCAAGGAAGACAAGATCAGCATTCACTCAGAATGATTCCATGCTTAGCCTGCTATCCATGATTGAACCCACAACTGCTGATGAAGCACTTGCTGATGATGGTTGGATTGTAGCAATGCAAGAAGAGCTGAACCAGTTCCAAAGGAATGATGTTTGGGATCTTGTGGCAAGACCTGATCAGAAGAACATCATTGGAACAAAATGGGTGTTTAGGAACAAGCTCAATGAACAAGGAGAAGTGATCAGAAACAAGGCTAGATTAGTAGCTCAAGGGTACAGCCAGCAAGAAGGAATAGACTACACTGAGACATTTGCTCCAGTAGCAAGACTGGAAGCAATCAGGTTACTTCTTTCTTATGCTATTAATCATGATATCATCTTGTATCAAATGGATTTTAAGAGTGCCTTCTTAAATGGTGTAATTTCTGAAGAAGTGTATGTCAAACAACCTCCTGGTTTTGAAGATGTTAAATATCCAAATCATGTTTTTAAACTTAAGAAGTCTTTGTATGGTCTGAAACAAGCTCCCAGAGCCTGGTATGAAAGACTAAGCAACTTCTTAATTAAAAATGGTTTTATAAGAGGTCAAGTTGACAATACACTCTTTAGAAAAACTGTTAAGAAAGAAATCTTAATTGTACAAATCTATGTTGATGATATCATATTTGGTTCTACTAATGCCTCCCTTTGCAAGGAATTTTCTAAGTTAATGCAGGATGAATTTGAAATGAGCATGATGGGTGAGCTGAAATTCTTCTTGGGAATTCAAATCAACCAATGCAAGGAAGGTGTTTATGTCCATCAGTCCAAATACACCAAGGAGCTTCTGAAGAAGTTTCAGCTGGATGATTGCAAGCTGATGACAACACCAATGCATCCTACCTGCACATTAAGCAAAGAGGACAAGGGCACTAAGGTAGATCAGAAGATGTACAGAGGTATGATAGGTTCTCTCCTATACTTAACTGCTTCTAGGCCAGATATTTTATTTAGTGTATGTCTGTGTGCTAGATTCCAATCAGATCCTAGAGAATCTCATATGACTGCTGTCAAGAGAATCTTCAGGTATCTGAAAGGAACAACTAATTTGGGACTTCTGTATAAGAAATCTCTAAATTATAAGCTAGTTGGATTCTGTGATGCTGACTATGCTGGGGACAGGATTGAAAGAAAATCCACCAGTGGAAACTGTCAGTTTCTTGGTGAGAATCTGATTTCCTGGACCAGCAAGAGACAAGCAACCATTGCTTTGTCAACAGCAGAAGCAGAATACATCTCAGCTGCAAGTTGTAGCACACAACTGCTCTGGATGAAACATCAATTAGAGGATTATCAGATTCATGCAGACAATATTCCTATTTATTGTGATAATACTGCTGCTATATGTCTGTCTAAAAATCCAATTCTGCATTCTAGAGCCAAGCACATAGAAATAAAACATCATTTTATAAGAGACTATGTTCAGAAGGGTGTTTTGGATGTTCAGTTCATTGATACTGATCATCAATGGGCTGACATATTCACAAAACCCCTAACAGAAGAAAGATTCAATTTTATTAAAAAGATCTGAACATGCATTTTGTCTCATGAAATTTGTGCTTGAATCTGAATGTATTCCTTGATTCTGAGTTTATCATAAGCTAAGACTTATCAAACACTCACTTTCTGAGAGTTTGAATAAAGTTAAGCCTGAACAACCTCAGAGTCTGAAGGATCAGAACCTGGATTTTCTGACTTCTGAATCTGATAAGAATCTGATGTGGGTCAGAATCTGATAAGTATAGCTATGGGCAATGATGATTAAAGCTTGGAAAGTTTATCCTATAATCCTCCCAAAGTCATCAAGTAAAAATGTGTTTTTATGCTCTGATACTCATTGTTAAAATTGCCTAACAAGCAATTTTCAGTTGGTATCAGTTTATTTTCAAAATGTTTAGCACAGACATATTTTAAAAGCCCAAAGTGTATCAGACATGCTCAGTTTAAGAACTCTTTTTATCTTGGTATCAGTCTGAAATGTTTTTATTTGGAATCAGACTCTGAGTTAAAACCTTTTAGCTAGTATCAGACTCTGAAATAAATCCTAAATTGGTATCAGATTCTGATATATTTCTTTAAAGCAAGCTCAGAATTGCTCTGATACTGAACACTTCTTGAGAAGTTTTGCTCTGATACTGAACACAACTGGTTGTTTTGCTCTGATGCTGAACCAGTTTGTACTGAACAAGTAATGTCTGAACACAGAATGACCTGATCAGAAGCTCCAAACTTTTTCTGCTTCTGAACAGCATTCTAATTTTTCTGCAAGTCATATACTAATTGAAAATCAAGTAGGCTCTGATGATTATCCTTGCTACTTGGTTATCCATATGATTGCACAAATATCTCACAATCCTGGTTAGTTCAACCCCCCCAAATTCTGCATCCTTTTGAAATCTTTTCAAACTTGGTGTCAGAACTGCTTTCAAACTCTTTTAAAAGGGGGAAACTGAACTGCTTTGATACCTGCTTTCAAACTCTTTTCAAATCTATTTCTGCTCTGATACAGTATTTTCAAACTCTCTTGACAAAGGGGGAGAAATTTTTCTGTCTTAAGGGGAGAAAGTAGCACTTTTTGTTGATGACAAAAGGGGGAGAAAAGTAAAACAAGTATTAAAGCACCTGAGCTCAAATAAGTTAAAATTGTCAGAAGATAAGCCTATTAAAGCTCTGATACAATTGTTAGGATTAAGTTCTGATACAATTGTTAAGCTAGCTCTGATACTGATCAGTTCAGCTAAGTCAAGCTCTGATATATTTCTGACTAGCTCTGATACATTTCTGACTAAATTTAACTTATGAGAACTGCCTTTTAATTCTTAGCCTCTGAAGTGAATTTCTGGCTGTGATACATTCTGTGAGATATATAACTCTAAGTGAGTCAAGATGAATTTAAAATAACTTGGATAAGACTCAGGGAGCTTACAAAACTCATCCTGTGGATTATCAGACTTAGGGGGAGAGCTTACAAACCTCAGAACCTGAAGTCAACAAGTCATTTTGAATTCTGAGTGTAAATTTCACCATCTTGTTTTAAGTTAAGATTAATTAACATGGATAAAAATCAAGGGGAGCTTACAAACCTAACCTTGAGGATTGTCAGAACTAGGGGGAGCTTACAAACCTCTCCTGAAGTCAGATTGTTAATTACACTTAACAACAATTCTGAAATTTTCACATTTGTATTTTTAACTGAACTTAATTAACTTGGATCAGGCTCAGGGGGAGCTTACAAACCTCACCCTGCAGTTAACTTGTTAATTAAGTTAACAACAATTTTCTGTTTTAATACTTATGTTTGTCATCATCAAAAAGGGGGAGATTGTTGGAACAAAATGTGTTTAACAAGACTCTCATAAAATAAGGGGGAGATTGTTGAAACATTTATGTGTAAACATATCTCTCTTTATGGTTTTGATGATAACAAAGTATTAAAGAGAAAATTGGTTATTTGCTAATGCTTTGTTCAAGTGTTTCAGAACCACATGCTTAATTAGTGTTGATTGATAATGGTTATGAAGAACAAGCTAAAGAGCAAGAAGGAAAGCCAAGAAGCAAGGTTGCAAGGCTAAGAAGAAACTGGTCCTGAAGAAGTGCTCCTGAAGTGAAGCCTCTGAAGTGGTCCTGAAGAAATGCTCCTGAAGTGCAGCTTCTGAAGACTGGGTGCGTCTGATGAAGTCAACGAAAAGTCAGCATCTGAAGACCAGCTTCTGATCCGTACAACTGAAGCAGCTTCTGATCACTGTTCACTCAGAAGCTTCTGAAGCTGATATGGCATGGATTTTGACCAGTACTGTGCGCATTTAATGCCTGGAGATGTCAGAACAACTCAATGGAACAGTTGTCTCCCTGACCCAAACATTCTCCAGTTTTTAAGGTGGGCCAATTCAAAAATGGCACCTGCCCTGTTCTGACAGATAAAGTGCAGCACACAATTGCAGCAACCTAGTCCAATTGCAACGGCTAATTTCCTGATTTCCAGCAACTCTCCAACAGCTCTATTTTTATCTATAAAAGGAGGGAGATTTGAAGAAGAAAATGTTGAAGACTCTTTGAAACGCATTGCTGAAACTCTGCTCTGTTTTCTGTGTAAAAACTGTCAAAGTTCAAATCTCTTAGAAATTCTTTAGTCTTGTAACTTAGAATTTCTTAAGGTTAAGAGTCTTAACCTGTGTTGTATTTAGAGAACACCTCTGATATTTGATCAAGTGTTCATCCCAAACTCCTTTACTTGTAAACCAGTTTGGTCCCTAAAGTCTTAGTCTGTATACTAAGCAATTGTAACCTCATTCCTTTATGGTCTGAGTCAGAAGCCTCTTGTCTTTGTGACTTGAGCATTGGGAAGTCTCTTGTCTTAGTGACTTGAGCAGTGGAAGCCTCTTCCTTGGTGGTTGAGCATAGAAGTCTCTTTCTTTGTGATTGAGCAACTGGAAGTCTCTTCCTTAGTGGTTGAGCACATTGTGTAATCTTCAGATTATAGTGAACTCTCTTGTTGGATACAAGGGGACAGGACTACTTCTCACATTGAGAAGGAACCTGTATAATTTCTGTGTGTCCTTCTATTCCCTAACTCCTTAACTTGTTTATATCCGCTGCATTTAACTTCTGATATTTGTTCAGAACTGATCACATCAGCTTCTGAACTGAACCTTAAGTCTTGAAAGAAAAAGAACAAGTTTTAGAGTCACACAATTCAACCCCCCCCCCCCCTTCTTGTGTGTTTGTTTTTCTCACCTTCATTTCCTCCTGCTTGCTTCCCCAAAACCAGTCAAACTAGCTGGATTTTCTCACTTGAAAAGCCATGAGTGCCTACCCTGTTTTTGCAGCAGCTTTTCACCCCTCACACCAGCCATAGATAGCCTTTTTCATCCCTCAATCTCTACACATTACAGTGCACGTTTTCATTGATCAACCATTGAGATTGCAAGGATTGATCCCCAAGCATTAGCCAATTGCAATTCAGCTTTGTTTTTCATCATTACCTTCTAGAATTAGTTGAATTTGTGGCTGAAATCAGGCTGAGTCTTGCCCCTTGGCACAAGGCAAGGTTGCCTCTATCCATTAGCATTTAATGCAAAGGGATTCAGCTTGATTCTAGCCACAAATCAGCTGGATTTTTTGATTTGGTAATGATGAATTAGATTTGGTTTTGGCCTATAAATAGAAGGCAATGCCCAAGGTTACAAACACAACTGATAACGGCATTTCAAGAGCAGAAACTCTACTCATTTCAGCTTACAAACCCTCACAAACAACCAGAAAAAACCAATCCAACACAAAGCACCACAAAGTTCAAGTTCATCACCAATATCAAAAACCTTTGTGAAAGCCTTCAACCAATTCAAATCCACTGCAGCTGGAGCTTTGCTAAGGAGTTCTGTAAGTTTCCAAGCTTTTACATTGCATTTTCATTGGTGTTAGCATAGCAATTTTGGTTCAAAACCTCTTGTTTCTAAAAAACCCCTTTTGAATTTCAAAGAAATCCCAAGGTTTTCAAAACACCAAAACTGGTTTGTCCAACCTTTTTCATCCCAAAAACTCAAAGTTTTTCACCCACCTAAAAGGTCCTGAGTGTGTTCAGAAGTTGTTTCTGAACAAAAGTTCAGAAACAGCTTCTGAACTCAAAAATTCGCATGCTTCGCAGTGCGAAGTCATGGTCGCAGTGCGACCATGACAGAACTCAGAATCTGAGTTTTTGTGTCCAAATGACCATTTTTTGAGGTTCTAGCCCCAGAGCTCAGAACCTAAGAGTTTTTAAACCCATGTTTTTTCAAACCATAACAAGGATTTTGCACAATTTTGACAAAATTCGCAAGTTCGTACAACATTTTGTGGATAACTTGTAAAACAAGTTATGTTCTCAAACTTTCAAAACAATATGAACAAACCAGCTATGTTCATCTTTCAATCAAAACTTGAACAATAAATATTGTTCATGATGTTCAAAGCTCAAACATGAACATACGCCAAATGCGTTCGCTTTTCGCAAAATGAGACGAACTTAGGCGTTTTCTAGCAAGATTGCTAAATCTTTCCCATTTGGGTTTTCAAACCAAATGTTTTGACATACCTTGG